>OY757916.1:37379561-37469561 GCA_963585895.1 Sepioteuthis lessoniana | reverse complement strand
CAAATTCAATCGCCCTGTCGACTGGAGCTGTAGAATACGCCGACTACATTTCTGCTGTTGGGTAAGACACCCTTCACCAACGAGTAGAATGTGGAGTATCCCTTTCTTGCCATTACTCTCATGTCCAGTATAACCCGTAGAGGCAGTACCTGTTAGGGTCCAATATATGGTACAAATAGAGAAAAATCTAATCATTTACTTGAAACCATTTAACTGTGTGTAAACGAATGATTAATATTGAATATAATTTTCAGTATTAGATTGCAATACTTGAAACCTTTTCATTGTGTACAAACAAGTGGTTAATACCAAATAGAATAATTTCTGTTAAATAGCAGTACTTGAAATCGTGCAAACAAAGGATTGATATTGTTAACTTCGTGAAAAAAAAGATCGAAATTAAAATTGATAGGAATAATAGATAAGTGGAATAAATTGTGTTAAATACCAGAACATAACATTTTACAGTGTTAAACAAATTCTAACCCAGTTGGCTGCATCTCTGCAGAGGGATAAGATTCCCCCAACGAGTATCCTGGTGGTCCAGTCGGCTGGGGCTATAGAATACACCGACTGCATCTCTGCAGAGGGGTAAGATTCCTCCAACAAATGTCCTGATATGACACTATACAATCTGATGGTGAGGCTCCAGCAGAGCATTCCTTCATTACCATCGCTCTCAGGTCCACTCTGGCCCCAAGTGGTAGCAGCTGATAGGGTCCAATCTATGGGTTAAATAGAACTAAATAGTGTCATCATCATGTCGCGCTGGTAGCACAGATATCCCTGACCCTCTCTCGCCACTCCTCCCTATCGTTCATCGCCCTAGGCAGGTCTTCAAGACAACATCCCGTATCCTCACATAGCTGCTGAATGTATGTTCGTGCTGGTCGTCCTGCTTTTGCTCGGCCATATGTGGAGGTCCATAAGAGTACATCTCTTATGAGTTCGTCCCTGCTTCTCCAGCAGTGTCCTGCATGTCTGGTTCGTCTAACTTGAATAATTTTCGTGATAGGAGGCAGGTGGCCGTACAGTTGGTGTCTTGTGGGGTGTTGCCGCCTGGACTTGTTCAAGATTGCACGCAGCATTCTTATGTAATTGCCGTCTAGCTTCTTCTCCAGCCGTTTTGTTAGCGTCCATGTAGTACATCCATATAGCAGTATCGATGTGACCGCTGCCTGGAAGAAACTGCGTTTCATTTTATCGGTTAGGTCTGATTTCCACATAATCGATAGCCTATTGATAGCTGTCCATGCTTTCGTTAACCTCGTGTCGATGTCCTTTTCGGTTGATTCGACGCTGCTTCCTAGGTAAGTGAATTTGTCGACTAAACAGTGTACTTATGCTAAACTCAATTGCTTGAAATAGAAGTAATTTTAACATTTAACTTTGTACTCATGCTAAATTGAATTGTTTGAAATGGAACTGTTTTTGACATTGAAACTGTACTTATGTCAACTGAATAATTTGAAATAGAACGGTGAATATGTATAAAAATGAATTTGGCATCAAATAATTCACAATGGTTGATATGCCATAAAGCCAAACAAATTAGCTTTGGCTCATTTAAAAATAATGTTACCTACAGACTATTAGCTTACAAAACACACTCACACACGCACGCACGCACGCACACACACACACACACACACATGTATATATATATATATATATATTCAAACGGAATCTTTATGATTTTGAATTTTCTTAATCTTTCAAGCATCCAAATATTTCTTTTGATATTACCATCTTGAAAAGTATTAATGGTTTCTCCAGAAAAGCCATTTATGGTAAGCCGAGTACTTTCAGTTCGTATCAGAACCATTATCAATGTAGAGTGCATATATATTTGTATTTCATAATTAAAACTTTGATATTCATACTAATCTCTTGTTTTGTTTTTGTTTTTATCGCCAAAACGAGGCTTTTTTCATATCAACAAGGTGAGGCTAAACGGTTGTTGAAGTTTATTTTAAATATATATGTACATAAAATAGCATTTGGCATTAAATAACCATCAATGGTTGATATGCCAATAAATCAAATAACTTACTTGGATTATTAAATTATTTATGTTGATGTCGGTTCTAAGATGCGACTAATGTAATATTAAATTAAATATAATTAATTTAATGAATAATTAAATTATAATACAGTGAATAAACCGGTGAAAAAAATTAGTTCCAGTTAAATCACGGATGATTGGTATCAAGTCAACAAAGATTACAAAATCCAGTTTGTATGAAATCTAGAAATGGTCAAGCTCCAGAAAGGTAAATCCAATATTGTCGAAATGTCATTTTCCGTGCGGGAGACGTCGCATTAAATGGCTTCCAAGAGTTTCATTGCTATAAGAAAATTTATCCATCATTTTACCTAAAAAATCTATTCGCCTATAAATGTAACATTATTTCTACACGTTCCAGAGGTCATTTGTTTGCACACAGTTCAATTGTTTCAAGTATGTTCATTTAACAGTAATAATTATACTCAATATTAGTTTGCACACAGCTAAAGTGTTCCAAGTATATATATATATATATATAAATATATACCGAATGGATTGGTATCGGTATATTCTTTAGGGAATATGCGAGGTTGATGTGTTCCATGTGATCCATTTTATACAGCAAGAGTGCTCAACTTGTTTGGGAGCTTAATATTGTAACAGTGTTGGTTGTTACTAATTCACTTTGTGGGTTTGTAGCGAACCAAGTGCGATATAATTTGGAGAGTGTTCAATATCTGTGACAGAGCTATTATATAATAATAAATAATTAAATATTAGATTTATAAATATAATGTCGTAGAAGTTTGTCTGCAACCTTAAGTTTCATGAAGTTTTACAAACAACAATCATCAGGCAAATAACGGCAAGGAAATGGAGAAATTGAAAAAATCGAAAAATACAGTCAAAAACCGTTGGAATTGTGTACAAATCTTTATGGGTGCTTGTGAGTGTGTCTGTGTATGTGTGTTAGTGTGGGTTATAGTTACGTATAATTGTGTGTGGACGTAAAAGTGGTGTTTAGTATATATATATATGAATTCAAAATGTTGTATATTTTGGCAGCAAATCATACTCTAAAAAGGTTTGGTTTTTTAAATCTTTAAGTGAAGACGTTTAAGAAAACTTGTAAGAAGATATGAACGTCTCCACTTGAAGATTTTAAAAAGGAAACAATCCGTGGTATTCAACCAAACCTGTTCATATATATATTGTTGCATTGTTTGAGGATGGGAAATTCCTATGTGTCGACTGTCTATAAATTGTCAGCAAATATTTATGGGATTTCCCATCAGTAGATTAGCCAATGAAAGGCGACTAAAATGGAAGCAGTAGATTATCCAATCAGACGCCACTAAGTCACTTATAAACAATGGCAAATTAACAGAGTACCGACTTGTTACTTAGATGGCTGTCCGAAATCCAACACATATATAATTTGAAGGCGATTAGTTTGTAGGTAACATTATTTCTGAACATATTTCTAATATATACATAAACAGGATCTGGCGTTAAATAATCTACAGTGGTTAAAATGCCAGAAAACACAACCAAGCTGAACTCTTTATTATTTTCTCTTTTAAGAGTTTTTCACACCAGCGTTAGCCAGTGGTTTATCACTGGAGTTTGAGTAAGTCTCCTCAAGTCCCCAGGACTCTCCTCAACATTCTGACAGATCTTAATAAAGCTGTAGTTTGTATGGTCTTTACTCGTCCTTTTATTTCCAAGTTGTCCAGTCCTTGTATTAATCCTCTGGTTACTGTAGCGAGAGCACCAATTACAATTGGTCTCACCGTCACTTTCATGTTCCACAGTTTTTCCTTTCCATGGCAAGGTCCAGGTAATCCTTCTTCTCCTTTTCTTTTGATTTCACTGTGGTCAGCCGGGACAGCAAAGTTTACAACTCGGCAAGTTCTCTTTTTTATTCTTTTCTTGACAATCACAAAGTCTGGTCGTTTGGCTGAGATTCGGTGATCCGTTTATATCTCAAAATCCCAGAAAAGTTTATGCGTCTCATTCTCCAGGACAGAATCTAGGTTGGGCATATACCATTTGCTCGCATGGTCAAACCTAAATTTCTTGCACAATTCCCAGTGGATCACCTTCCCTTCCCAATCGTTTATAGTCTAATACTTTTTCTGAGATAATTTGCTGCATTGTCATTTCTTGTCTTATAATCTGTCTATTATTATTTTTATTATCATTAAAGAAAAAACATAAAATAAACTGTTTTTGAAACCGCTTCTCTACGATCCCAAGTCTTTTTATAGATCAATTACATATTTTTTGTCATTTTTTTTTCGCTTTGACCTATCCCAGCAACCACGGGTTGCAGTAATCCCTCCCCTTCCACGCATGCGCAAAATATCGTATGAACAAGGATAAAAAAAGAACATGTCATCTATTGCTTTCAAACTAGCGAATTATTCGTGGAATGTGAGCCTAGTCTCACACTAGATCGTCAATAGTAACATCCGGTCTGCTATTATCGAATCACCCTGTCACCCCATCCCTGAAGAGGTGGGTATTTTTTTCTTTCCTTTTTTAAAAACAACGCGAAAGAATAAAAGAACGATGATGATTACTATAAGTTTGTATAACTTTATCAATGGAATAAGACTTCTCTTCAAATTGTTAATTTTTCTTTTTATCTATTTTTCTCAGTAACTCTGTCTTCCATAATTGACCTATAATTCTTATACACCTACACACACACGAGTGTGTGTGTGTGTGTGTGCGTGTGTGTGTGTGTGTGTGTGTGTGTGTGTGTGTGTTGTTTAATAAAATTCATCCCAGCTGGCTAGAGCTGTAGAATACACCGACTGCTTCTCTGCAGGGGGTAAGATCCCCACAACGAGTATCCTGGATATGACATTAAACCTTTTAATGGCAAGGCTCTAGCATTGACGATTTGGGTAATGTGGCCATTGCCATTGCTCCCAGGTCCACTCTGAACCCGAATGGTAGCACCTGATAGGGTCCTATGTATGGGTCAAATAGAACTAAACTGTGTGCAAACAAACGACTGATGTTAAGATGACTGTTATATCTAGCAGTACCTGAAAACATTTAATTTGTGGAAATAAAAGAACTCAGGCTCCTTTGAAAGTGTTATCTTCAAAATGTGTTTACAAATCATATATGTATATTAAATGTATATATTTATAAAGAGGATTTGGCATTAAATAACCCAGAATGGTTGATACAACATAAAACCCAGCAAAACCAAACCGAATCATAAAAATTGATTTCATTTCGTGATCGATCATTCCTCGTTGAAATGATCTCAAATTTAAACTTCATGAGAAGAAAAAACTGAAAATTCTATTTTTAATGTTATCTTTTTTTGCCTATTCATGAATCCACTGAAAAAGTAAACGCGGCCACAGATTAAACTTTTCTATTTAATATTCTAGATACTTTCTACCGAGGGTACGTAAAATATTTTTGACATTCACACACACACACACACACACACACACACACACACACACATATATATATATATATATATATATTATGTTGTGGTGCTCACACATATACACGCACGCACACATATATTACATAGTGGTACTCGCACACATATACGCACACACACATATATATATTACATTATGATACATGTGCACACACACATGCATATATATATATATATATATATATATATTACTATGTCGTAAGCACACTCACACACACACAGACATATATATATATATATATATATATATATGTATATATATTTATATATATATATATATATATGTGTGTGTGTGTGTGTGTGTGTGTGTGTGTGTGTGTGTGTGTGTGTGTGTGTGTGTGTGTGTGTGTTATAACATGTTACTATTTGGAGAACAGAAATTCCGCTTAAACGACAACTTCAAAAGAAATTTTTTAAAAATTACTACCATCGAAAAGATAAAAAAAAAATAAACATATTTGAAAATACTACGACGTTACTACAAACGCTCAAAGATAAATGGATGAAAACGTCATCAAATACTGACCTCAAATAGCATTAACATCAAAGTAAAGCATCCTCAAAATACCACTTTGATATAGATTGGACAGCTGGGTTGCAACAAGAATATTTAAATAAAAAAAAGGTAAATATATGACAAAAACAGTTACAACTAATTTGAAAGGTACCCAGCCCACAGTTGAAAGTATTTTCCGAGGTGAAGATCTCACCGCCTGATGTCTACGGAAGCAGAGCTCAGGAAATGGTCACTTCAAAAAACTTGGATATTAAGATGATAATTTTCATTCAACAATGTATATGCTACGTAACCTGTTCATTTTTGTCGTTTCTTCTTGTGGCATATCAACTCTTTTAAAAACTACCACTGTCGGTCAAGCCTTAAAGTACGCTGACTGCATCCCCTGCAAAGGGGTAAGATTTCCTAAAAACATGGTGCCCTGGATATGACGCAAACTGTGTCTGATTGTAAGTCTCCAGTTCTGTAGAGTGTGGAGTATCTTATCATTGTCATTACTCTTAGATTCATTCTAACCCAAAGTGGTCAAATAAATTTCTCTTAAGAAACAACTGCAGAAAAAAAGTAAATATAGATGTACTATGAACGTGAATCCCAAAAATTTAAGCATGAAATATCCCGATTTTTGTTTAAATCAATCAATCTTTTAGAAAGTATTTAAGAATTAAAAAAAAATTCTTCACTGAAACGTTTTCTTCTGTGATCCAATCAATTTGGTCTGCAGAATACAGTAACTGCATCTCTGCAGAGGGATAATATACCCCAACGAGCGTCCCGGATATGACAGTAAACAATTTGATGGTGGGTCTCGCGTAATACTAAAGCTTTAGGAATGATGAGTACCATTGCCATTGCTTCCAGGTCCACTCGATCCGGGAGTGGTAGCACCTGATAGGGTTTTATCTATAGGTCAAATAGAACTGTTTGACATATAAAATGTGCAAATGACTTATACTAAACTGAAATGCTTGAAATTTTAATCCTTTAACTGTGTGTAAACAAATGATTGATGTTTGGTTAGTTGGTTAGGTTTTATGGCATATCAACCTTTGTTGGTTATTTCACGCCAAATCAATTTTTATACAAATAATCAGTTCTATTTCAATCAATTCAGTTTAGCCTGAGTACACAGTTTAATCGTCAAAAGCATTTCTATTTTTAGCTATTCAGTTTAGTCAAAAAATTCTAATTCAAACAATTCAGTTTAGTATAAATATAGATTTTCTCCACACACAGTTAAATGTCAAAACAGTTCTATATTAAACGATTCTGTTTAGCATAAGTAGAGGTTCAATGTTAAAAACAATTCTATTTCAAGCAGTTGAATTTAGCATAAGTACACAGTTAAATTGTCAAAAATATTTCTATTTCAAGCTCTTCAGTTTAGTCAAACAGTTCTAATTCAAGCAATTCAGTTTAGCATAAGTATGCAGTTTAATTCTATCTGCATAGATTGGGCCCTATCAGGTGCTACCATTCTGGGCCAGTGTAGACCTGAGAGCAATGGTAATGAAGGGGTGGTTCGCATTCCCCAAAACCCCAGCATCACTGGAACCTCATCATCAGATTGTTTGGTGTCATATCCAGGACACCCATTTGGGAGGGGTCTTACTCCACTGCAGAAGTGCAGTCGGTGTATTTCACAGCCCCAGCCGACTGGGCAAAACTGATGTTTAATTGAATTACTAGTAATAAATAGCAATACTTGAAAATATTAAACTGTATCCAAACAAATTATTGGTAGTAATTAGAATTATTTGTATTCGATAGAAATAAGTGAAACCATTTAACTGAACTCGGGTTCGTTTGAAAATGTTATCTACAAAATACCTTTCGAAATCATATGCTTAATATATTTATAAAAAAAAAAAGATCTGGCATTAAATAACCCACAATGTTTGAAGTGCCATAAAAGCAAACCAAAACTTTTCTTTTGACGATGACTCAGTTTAAAACTAGTCGAGAACAATTAAAAGATAAATAACCACAAAGAAATATTCGTATTTGTCATATAACTTTGTTCTCATTATATATATATATATATATCATCATCATCATCATATCATGCCACTAGGACGGATATCCCTGACCCTCTCTCGCCACTTCTCCCTATCTTTCATCGCTTCTGGCTGGTCTTCAGGGCTACATCCCGTATCCTCACATAGCTGCTGTATGTATGTTTGAGCTGGTCGTCCTGCTTTTGCTTGGCCATTTGCGGGAGTCCATAGGAGTACATTATTGATGAGTTCGTCCTTACTTCTCCAGCAGTGTCCTGCGTGTCTGGTTCGTCTTACTTGTATAGTTTTCGTGATAGGAGGCAGGTGGCCGTATAGTTGGTGCCTTGTGGGGTGTTGCCGCCAGAACTTGTTCAATATTGCTCTCAACATTCTTGTGTAATTGCCGTCTAGCTTCTTCAGCCGTTTAGTTAGCGTCCAAGTAGTGCATCCATATAGCAGTATCGATATTACCGCTGCCTGGAAGAAACTGCATTTTATTTTATGGGTCAGGTCTGATTTCCATATGATCGAGAGCCTATCGATACACGCACACACACATATATATAATTTTTATTTTTATACCTATTTCTATAACTCTGGCGGCATGAAAGAAAAACAGATGATGCAATTTGTAAATAAAAAGAATATTTCTCAAACTGATATCTTGGGGGAAAAAAGACCAAAAACATCCTAACTGCTTGAAAATAAGCAACCAGCACCGCAATGTATAGTCAAGATAAAAACCATCGTCAGATTTACCTTAGCTCATACGTAAAAGTCTTCTATATACAAAGTAGAGAAAAACTAGAACACCTTAAAGAGCCTGAAACTACGTACCTAGGTTTCATCTAACGGATCTACAGAGTCAGAATTATCCTGAAAACCCGCTGGTGAAAACTAGTTAGGTAGTTTCTGGCTCTATTTGCTTCCTTTTTCCGGCTTAGAATACGATAAATACATCTGCAGAAGCATAAGATCACCTAAAAATAGGGGTCCTTGCATCTGATGGCGAAGCTTCAATTCTGAAAACCTGAGGAGCGTGAAGTTACCATTACTCACCGATGTACTCTAACCCAGATTGGTATTAGATGTTAAGGTCCCATCTGTTTAAAAAGTATTCGATAGGACTATGTGCCAAAAAAACTATTCGTGAACCACTACACAAAATATGGACGAACAATTATCGCGATTCCCTAACCTCTTGGTATGAAATAACCCAAGACAGGTTGTTATACCGTTAAAAATCATTCAGTCAATCAGTTATAATTTCTAAGCCTCTCCATCACTATTCTTTCTTTCTTTTTAACTTTCTTTTCTTTCAGAGTTAAGATAATTTTTTTGCAAAAAAAATGTATTTCGTTTGAAGACTATTTAAGAAGAAGAAGGATACTCCGACCGTATGAAGACTTCTTAAAAAGAAGGATACTCCGACCGGAACATCGTTGTAAATAAATCTACGAAGTTGCAGAAAATAGGAAAGAAAGAAAGAAAAAAAGAAAGAGTATAGGAATGAGCTTATGTGCATCCTAATCATGGGACAAAGGAGATATTTTGAACTAATTACAAAATTAATTAGTGTATCAGGTTCGAGATAATTTTCAGCCATAACGGCGATGGAGAATTTAGCTCTAACAATAAAGAATTATAAGTTCGTTATTTCGATATTTCCGAAATTAAGTAAGTTGTTTGGGTGTGTTAGTTGTCGTTGGACAAAAAAAAAAAAAAAGAAAAAAAAAATCGGCGACGTTTAAATTAAAAGCGAAGCTCCTGGCTAAGTATTCTTAAACAATAAATAATTGCCCAGTCGGCTAGGGCTGTAGAATACACCGACTACACCACTACAGAGGGGTAAGACTCCCCACCAACGAATGTCCTGCAAATGACAATAAACAGTAATGCTGGAGCTTGGGGAATGCGGTGCATCCCTTCATTGCCATTACTCTCAGGTCCACTCTGGCCCAGAGTGGTAGCACCTGATAGGGTCCAATCTATGGGTTAAATAGAACTTAACTGTGTGCTTATGCTAAATAGAATTGCTCAAATAGAACTGTTTTAGCATCTAAATTTTGTACTTATGCTAAACTGAATTATCTGAAATAAAACTGTTTTAACATTTAACTTTGTGTAATGCCCAGTCGGCTGGAGCTGTAGAAAACTCTGTCTGCATCTCTGCAGAGGAGTAAGACCCTCCCCCCACAATGAGTGTCCTGGATATGACACTAAACAATCTGATAGTGAGATTTCAGTAATATTGGAGCTTTGGTGAATGCGGACCACCCCTTCATTGCCATTGCTCCCGGGTCCACTCTGGCCCGGAGTGGTAGCACCTGATAGGGTCCTATCTCTGGGTTAAATAGAACTAAACTGCTTACTTATGCTAAACTGAATTGTTTAAATTAGAACTGTTTGACTAAACTGAATAGCTTGAAATAGAAATATTTTTGACAATTAAACTGTGTACTTACATTTAAACTGTGTACTTACATTTAAACTTAACTAAATTGTTTGAAATAGAACTGTTTTTGACTGTGAAACTGTACTTACGCTAAACTGAATTGTTTAATATAGAACTATTCTGATATTTAACTGCCTGTAAATGAAATATATACTTATACTAAACTGAATTGTTGAAATGTTTGAATAAACTGAATAACTTGAAATAGAAATCTATTGACAATCAAACTGTGTGCTCATGGTAAACTGTATAGTTTAAAATAAAACTGATTATTTGTATAAAAATTTGGCACATTTGGCATTAAATAACATACAAAGGTTGATATGATATAAAACCTAAACAACCAAACCAACTTTAAATAATAAAGTTGTTTAATGAAGGATTAGAGTCGATCAAAGAGATAGCGAGAGAGAAAGAAAGAGAGAGAAGAGGAAGAGTGAGATAAGAACAAGCGACATTGTTTGATTTTGTCAAGATTTGAAAATAATTTAAAAAGGTAAGATACAAGGAAACAAGCAAAATGAGGCGCGCTTGGTGTGACGGTTATTGATATTGAAACTGGACACCGCGACCCATATGCTATTACCCTTGGGAAAGTTATGCAGCCAGCTGTTGTTCCTCTAGCAATGAGTAAATAGTAAAACATACTAGGATTTTTAAGCTTGGTGAAGCAACTAGACTAGAAGAAGGAAAATTGTCAATTCAAATCACTTAAACTCCACTGTGTTTTTTTTTTCTTCAGAAATTTTATAATAAAAGATAGTAAACAAACAAAAATGTTGTTTTTTTTTTGTTTACATTACATAGGCCTGTTAGATTTCAGCCTGTTATTGTAACATTAACATTTTTATTAGCACGCAGTTGAATTGTTTAAAGTATTACTATTTTACATTGGTAGTGTTGAGTAGAAGTATAATTCGATTTATTCCATTGCACGCAATCAAATGGTTCCAGGTATTGCAATGTAATACCAATCATTCAATTTTCGTACACAGTTAAACATTTTCAAGTATTCCTATCAAACACGAATAATTCTATTTAGTATTAATCATTTGTTGTGAGATCCGACAGGGTATTTCTGGTAAGACACGCTACATGAGTGCCACCTCCACGACCAAACTAGGCGAAGAAAGAAAGTTTGGTTTGGTTTGGTTTGGTTTTTATGGCATATCAACCATTTTAGGTTGTTTAATGCCAAATTCTCTTTATATATTAAATATATATATGATTTGTAAACATTTTGTTGATAACATTCTTAAACAAGCCGAAGCTCTTTTTTTTTTTTGTCACTCAGTTAAATGGTTTCAAGTATTGCTATTTAACTGTCACAATTTAACATCAATCTTTTGTTTGCAAACATAGTTTGTTCTATTAGATCCATTGATAGAACCCAATCAGGTGTTACTACTCCGGGTCTGATAGGCCCTGGGAGAAATAGCAATGAAGAGGTACTCTGCATTCCCCAAATCATCTAGGCTAGAGCCTCACGATCAGATGGTTTAATGTCATATCCAGGACAATCATTGGGGACGTCTTACTCCTCTGTAGAAATACAGTTGGTGTACTCTATAGCCACAGCTGACTCGACTGAAACAAAGAAAGAAAGAAAGAAAGAAAGAAAATATGTTCCTCAGCGTTTATAGAAAATAAACAAAGTGTTTGTATTTACCCAAGCTGAACAGGAAGAAACACAGGGTCAATTTGTTGGGCAATTTAAAGTTGGTTTGAAATCAGAGTTTTCCTTTCCCTAGTTTGGTTGCCTTTCCAAAACTAAAGAACCAAGTCTACCCTACTATTTACCCATAACTGGAGTGATAACAGATAGGGTTGTACTTTTCCCAAGAGCATTAGGACATAGTGAAACACAAATAGCCTCATCTAGGATTTGAACCCCCGTCACCAATTCCATTCTAAACTACGATAACCATTATACTGGGTGCGCTTCCAAAGAAACAAATAACAGTGTTAAATGATGGGAAAAATAGAAAGAAAAATAGGCAAACTTTGAGTTTATACAAAATGGAAGACTGAATAAATGAATGAGGAAGTTTTTAGAGTTTGTTTTTTGTTGACTGATTGATTTTAATGCCATGTCAACACCTCGAGGCTTATTTTATGCCTAGAGGTAAGTGAATCATGTTCATTGTACGTTTATATTTACATTTTGGTGGTAGTTGCATCTGAAGAGGTATTTTCAAATTTTTTTTGGTGGGGAGGGGCGGATGCATACAGTCTTATCAAATACCAATAATAATAATAATAATAATAATAATAATAATAATAATGATAAATTTTGACCCATGAATAGAATCATAGCATGTACTACCACTCCTGGCCAGACTTGACCTCCAAAATTGGAGCCGCACCACCAGGGACAATTTTTTTTTTGGTGGGGGTGCCAAGGATCCAATGAATAATTTTTAAACATATCTATTTGATCCATTTATGGGACCCTACACTGAATCAGATTAGACATGCAAGTAATGCCAATGAAGAGGTACCCGACACTTTCTAGAGCTGGAGCTTCATCATCAGATGCAGCTGTGTCATACCCAGGACACCCCTTTATGGGGAGAGGGGCGTATCGGACTCCTTTGCAAGGGATGCAGTCAGCATCTTCTAAGCCTCGCGCAGAGAATGATTTATATCATCGAATATAACAGGGCAAAGAAAGATTTTAAATGATATTAAGTAGAAGAAAAAACAATTCATGGAAACTCTCTCCTTGTTTGTGCTTAGTATCATTATGTAAATCAATTCAATTCTCATATCATTAAATTACCGTTTTATAGACATTTGTGAATATAACAAAGGATCATGCAAAATAACTACATCTTGTTCTGGGATTCTTAAGATGGAATGGAAAACCAGTAGAGTCTAGTGATATTGTAAGATACTGTTGGGGTAATATTGCATTGGCGCGGTAATTAAATAAGTTAATTCAAATCTTATGTTCCTTCGAGAGAGAGAGAGAGAGAGAGAGAGAGAGAGAGAGAGCAAAGACATTTGAATATTTCAGTTTGACCGAAAAAAAAACTACATACATGTCTTGATCTTGTTCTTAACAATGGAGAGGGAATAGGCAAAAATGTTTTGACTTGAAAAGAAAGACGATGGAGTGTTCTCACTCTTTTTTTTTTTTAACCCTTACTTATATTCCTAAGTAAAAGAAAGAAATGAAAAATGCTGAGGTTGATTTGTTTGTTAGGTTTTATTGTTCGTCAAATATATATAAATGTACACACACACACACACACACACACACACACACACACACACACACACATATATATATATATATATATATATATATATATATATATATTGTAGGTCCGAAGTATCGGTTAGTGTATTGCCACCGTGCTCGGATAGCACTAACGGAGACTTCGGACAGTTCAAAATCTCGATCAGCAAAAAGAAAAGCTGACTAGAAAGCTAAAACTCAAATTCTTGATTTTAATCTTCAATAAGATATTACAAGAGATTAGATTAGATTAATTCGTTCAATGGCATATCAAAACTCGTTGGTTATTTAATGCCAAATCCCGTATATATATATATATATATATATATATATATATATATATATATATATATATATATATTTCTTTAAGAAAAAACAATAACCCGTCACATTAGGATTATAAATTCATTTCCATCGTGTTATGGGTTTTGATATAAATCAAAAACATAAAAAAAAAACTAACAGGACTTCTTCAGATCTTATGGATAAAAAAAACAAATATATATATATATATATATATATGTGTGTGTGTGTGTGTGTGTGTGTGTGTATGTGTGTGGATGTGCGATTTGCAAGTGAACAGCTTGTTGAGTACTGTATTTTCAATCGGCTTAGTGCTCACTTCTTTGTACACAGTTAAATGATTTAAATTTTAGTTAACACTGAGAATTCTATTTGATATTAATCATTTAATCATTTATTTGCACTCAGCTAAAGCTTACAAGCGAATTGGCTGCCTATATATATATATATATATATATATATATATATATATATGTGTGTGTGTGTGTGTGTATGTATGTATGTATGGGGAATATTTACCTCAACAACCCTACCATGAGCAGAATTCAATACAAAAGTCAGTTTCCAAAGATACTAATTTTTATAGATTTTAGAAGGGAATTCACTTTTCAACATAACTAAAATTAGGAAAAGATCTCTGACTTTCTGACATACATTTACACTAGTTATCTTTCCCTTTTGTCAATTATTATTATTTCTTAAGAGAAGGGGGAGGTTGATTTGTTTATTAGGTTTTATGGCATATCAACCCTTGTTGGTTATTCATTGCCAAGTTATGTTTATACGTACATAAATTAGATATATGATTTGTAAACGCATAGTTTGAAGATAAGATTTTTAAACGAGCCACTGTTAAATGCTTTCAAGTATCGCTATTAATATTAATAATCTAGTTGTCAAAATTTCTGTGACGAAGCTTGATGATTTGTATCATTAAGGGTTTTCGGACTATTGTCTTCATCTTTATTGTTATTTCCACAACGTTTCGGCCGATTTGTCCTCCGGCCTTCTTTAGGCGTTTGTCGAACTCAGGAACCTACACCAAACTTCGAACTACGTCCTTTATTGAATCCACGGGGGTCACCTGTTCTGATTCCGTTAGCCATGACCGGGTACAAGTGTTAAGTATTCCTACAGTGTTACTTGCCTGCAGTCACATAGCGTAACGGTTATAGGCGTTGGTTCTCTAAGCTTCTAAGGAGACAATCATCTTGAGGTTGCAGGTTCAATCCTCACTGTAGGCGAGTTACAATACAGGAATATTTGCACTCGGTTATGACAAATGGAATCAGAACAGGTGACTCCCGCGGATTCAATAAAGGACGTAGTTTGACGTTCCTTGCAAGTGACAACAATAACCGATCCAATTTGGGTAATATGTCTTAAATTTTTCATTGAGTACAAATATTTATTCAGTTAACTTGAACAAACTTCAGACAAGTCGGCTCTGGTAACCGGAGAATCGACCAAGTGAAACTCAGAGTCGTGAGCGTTTATC
Source organism: Sepioteuthis lessoniana (assembly GCA_963585895.1). Classification (NCBI taxonomy): domain Eukaryota; kingdom Metazoa; phylum Mollusca; class Cephalopoda; order Myopsida; family Loliginidae; genus Sepioteuthis; species Sepioteuthis lessoniana. Next base: position 37,454,061 of record OY757916.1, on the reverse strand, counting down.
CTTCTTTTAAATTCTTTTTCATAGTCGCAAATATTGGGATAGTGCTTTGCAAAGTCCGTAGAGCAGTATATTTTACTGATTAAAATTTTTTTACCGTCAACTGATTCATTGATTTAATGATTTTAACGGCATGTCAAATCGTCTGGGATTATCTTATGCCAACAGGTTAGGGAATCGCGTTCATTGTACGTTCGGATTTACTTTTTTTGTCTAGTTGTTTCTTAAGAGATTTTTTTTTTTTTGCGTATTGACAACCAATAATTTTAAAAAAGTTCTATTTGACTCATATTAGGACACAAATACCTCTTACCATTCTGCATCAGAAGGGATTTAGGAGTAATGGTAATAATGCTGACACACGATGCTGACGCCCGAACGTATCGATATAGTTGAATATCGATATAATGAGAAATGACAACTTAACAACCATGAAACAAAATTAAACTGTAAATAATGAAACACATAATGTGCGGAATAAACTAAAAAATTCCATTCTAAGTTCCCTAGGAACAATTTCGTTAAATTCGTCTTTCAACCTCCAACCGAAAACCAAAGCACTTGTCGGGAAACTTGAAAGGTTCCTAGTGAAATTACATGTATCTTTATTACTTAATCAGACCTGCTTCAATGAAAGACTGTTGCCTAATTACACACACACGCACACACACACGCACACACACACACACACACATATATATATATATATATAGAACACAATTTTACATCATCGCGAGATTTACTTGACCAAAGCAGAATAGGTCTGTATTTGTGCTGTAGGTTTTCTTTAACTGCTCAAAATTCTCAATACTTCGGTTACAACAGTGGTCCATGACTGCTGTTAGAACGGAAATTCTACGAGTTCACAGACCGTCTAGTTACAAATAATTTTACTATAGAAATGTACTCAAAAGTTTGCGAGGGATTGTCAGTGGTCAGGAAATAAGGCAAACATTTGTTTGAAAATTTGTTATTATTATCAGGAAATTAAATATCACTACCGGCTCATTGGCTAGTGGTTAGAGTGTTCGCCAATGGTCCGGGAGACCTGGGTTCAATCCCAGGTCGCGTCACACCAAAGATTTTAAAAATGGTGCTTGATACCTCCTTGCTTAACACTCAGCAATACAAGGTACGTATCAAGGGTAAAGTGGAGCAATACACGGAAAAGAGTAGCGCAATCCCCTACACCTCTGTGTAGTAGCTATTGAAAAGGGAGCCTTCTGGTCGCCCTCGACTATGGTCGCCAACTTTACTTACTTAAATATCAGTACTACTAGTACAAGTAGTAACATTGTTACCTCTCCAAGTGTAGACAACTGCTATTGTTATATAGATTCGTACCGTCTGCAAATGCCCGCAACTTCTTCTTTGCGTACAGACGACAAAACTGTAGACAAAAGGCTAACATAGCCTTTGAATAAATTGAACGTCAGTCAGCCATTGAAACGCTTGAGTGATCCAACCATCAGACTTGCAATCTTCTGCAGGCCATCCTTAATTCAGAACAATCTGACTTGACCAGATTTTCAAGTTGGTTGGTTGGGGGTGGGAAATCATCTAACAGAAAGTTATCTCCCTTGACCCAGAACCTAGCCACCTTGGTTCTTTGAATCAACAACTACTACTTTAACTAGTATGTTAGGAACAGTTCAATGGAAATCAAGCAGCAGAAACGTCTGTTGGGTTGTGTAAATAAAACTTTCATACACAAATACACACACACACACACACACACACATATATATATATATAATTCTTTTTTAGATGGTCTCATTGATACTAACAATAATAATAATAACTTCACTACCTCTACTTACAAAAAATCCTCTAATAATATCTCCTGTACCTTCAACTTTAAAAGTGAATGCCCCTTCCGATATAAAAAAAAGCAATTATTAATAACCTCATATCCCATGCAAAACTAATCTCCCCCTCCAAAACAATATTTTATAAAGAAATAAAAATCATAAAACCAACTCTCATCAATAACGGGTTCCCTAACTATATTGTTTGACGAACAAATCAAACGTATGATTAAAAATGTTAACCAACAAAATAAATACTATAACACTCCACCCAGTTAATAAGCATTTATCACATTTATTCATCGCAACCAAATACACTACAATCATAAATTAATTGAAAATATATTAAAAACATTGATTCAAAGAAGCATACTCCCCACTGATCTTAATAAAAAAATAAAATTATCATATACTATAATAAATTTAAAACCTCCAAGTCATTAAAAATAATTCCTCTTCCTCGATTGGAGTTTTGCAAAAAAAATAACGTTATATATCAATCTAAATGTCCTTTAGGAGATTGTATCTCTGAAAACAGCAATATATACGTCGGTTTAACCTCAACTACCCTATCGAGAAGACTTACAATGAACCTTTCTGATACCAGTTCCATAGCACAACATCTAAAGAAGATTCATACCCAACAAGTGAATTTCGGAAAATTCTTCCCGAAAACACAATATTAGATCATAAAAATAACAAGCAAAAACTACAGATTTTCGAGGCACAACATATTAGGAATATGCAATCCAAGCTTAATAGAATTAATTTTGAAACCAGTGCTAATGTACTTTAGCTACAGACGCTATTTGTAAAAAAATGAAAAGTTAACACTACCCAATACACCAGTATAAACGCTCATTCTTACAAAGTAGTAATATACAAACGAAATTTACATCACTTTTGTAATACATACTCCCCTGATGATGGCCCAAGGTTGGGCAGAAAGTACTTGGGAAATAACTAATTATGGAAGGTTTATCAACCAATTCCCGTCAAATATCAAAAGATCGATACGGCCATTCGAAAGGATTAACAAAAAATATGAAAACAAAAATGTCTAAAATGTTCAATCGAATATGGATCAATGAAGAAATGCAGTCAACACACACAAACACACACACACACACACACACACATATATATATATATATATATATATATATATATGTATGTGTGTGTGTGTGTGTGTGTGTGTGTGTGTTCATAAAACTGGTATTGCATCGGCAACAAGGGCAGAGCCATCAATAGCGATGACAACATCATGGAATCAGGGCCGACGCATCATTGTAACAAACCCAACGCCACCTTGGAGTAACTTGCGATATCACCAAGCTTTGTTGATTTTACACCACCATGCGGGTGCGGGATTACCTGATCCATGCAAACGCAGATTTTGCCATTTCTTGGAGCCTCTTCAAATACTTCCATTTTTCTCTTAGTGACAAATCGAGTTTAGTCACACACACTCACACAAACACACACACACACGCGTGTACTCACGTATTTATATACCACAACTGTTACTGTAACGAGAACTGAAACGATGCAACTAATAAAGTCTTGGTCAGATGTTGACCATGAGGTCAGACATGATTTCTGGGAAAAAGGATCATTGATTCTAACCCAGTGTGTTTTAGCATTAATTAACGATACTCTCTGGCTTTTGGAGACGTTCATGATGTAATGTTGCATACATATATATACTGGATACATACCGACGCAATGATAACAGACGCATGATAAACAACAGACGCACGAATAAAGGACGCATGATAAAGACGCAGGAAGACTTCTTTACAATTATATTTACCTCTCACTTTATTGCAAGGGTTCGAAAGGGTTGTTCAAGGTTTGCATGTGAGAGGGTGCTGAGACCGAACATAAACTTCATATTTTGACCCCACTGTTATGACCGTCACGTTGTGTCTTTCTTGTTCTCCTGATGTTGGGGTCCACTCCATCGGGGCTTTCCGAGGGTCCCCTCGGTCGGGTGTGGCCTTCCCTACCACATCTCGTCTCTAACTCTCAGGAAGTCTGCTGGCAACTCCTCTGGGACCCAAACTCAACTGAGTTAAATAATAACTCAACGCCCACACGATCACCCACTGGATCTTTGAAATCGAATGTTTAATCGTCCTCAAGCGGAAATAACTGTCATGCAGTTCAGAGGTTACTCTCTTCCGGTGCATCACTGTAGTGGTACAATGGGACCTTCACCTTGTCTCATATCATAAGCCTTAATCCGCCCATGCGATCTCTTTCGATTACTGGCCATTGGAATGTGTCACTTCCTTCCGGTGTATCACCTTGGAATAGCATTTTTGGGCCGGGTCGGAGGTCAAAATATAACAGTAATAGTTACCGTCGTAAGAAATGAACACGACGACTCGTGTCAAATCCAGCTTGCATTTTGTAGAGCGCTAATAAGCTTGAGAAAGATAGGAATCCAATTATTTTCCTTCCAGCAATGGGTAAATAGAAGGGCAAACAGGGCTCTTTAGCCTTGGCTTGGCAACCAGTCAAGGAGAATTTCAATTTGTTAAACTCAGCTTAAAAATATATATCACCAGGTTTTCTTGGTTTTCCTTCTTAATGCTGGCGTACCAGTAAATATATATATATATAGAGAGAGAGAGAGAGAGAGAGAAGTAAGGACAAACGCATAAGCAACGTTCTACTGTGGACCTCTTCACTCGGACGAGAGGTGTTGGGTGATCAGCTTGAACATATCTCCAACAGCACTGTGCAGACACAGGATGTAGTCTAGAGGACCTACTGAGAGCGATGGACGATAGAGTCAAATGGCGAGAGAGAGGAAAATCTATGCTAGCAGCAGGACTTGATGATGATGATGATGATATATACAATTGCCACTGCCAGGATGACTGCAATGGAGCCATCAAAAAGCCCTTTGTTAAATTATGACCCTGGATCCAAGCATGGTTTCAGGGCAAAAGGATCATTACCTCTAACCAAGTTTTACCCAGCATTAACTAACGATACCACCAGGCTTTTTAGCTTTACTTCATATTGCCTCTTGGTATGTAGCCGTTTTTCTATCAGTGACGAGCCAAGTTTATTCAAATATGCAGAGTTTGAATTAGCCATAAAGCCTCAGCATATGGAACACCAATATATTGGTATTCTATCAGTTTTGTACGTATTGTTCCTGCAATTTAATCATTTTGCATTCTTGAAACCCTTTAACTGTATGCAGACTAGAGATTAATGTTAAAGTGAATTATTAGAATTACATAGTCGTGCTTGAAATAATTAAACTGTGTATAAACAAATGAATAATGTTGAATAGAATTATTAGTGTTTCATAGCAATACTTACCATTGATTCTTGAAATATTTTTGATTCTTAATCTTTTGATACGGATAAATTTTGAAATACGGCTTCCATTTTAAAATCAAAGTATACTTAAATCTTAAAATCAAAGTACAGTTAAATCTTAAAATCAAAGTACAGTTTAACTTTAAAATCAAAATTCAGTTTAACTTTAAAATCAAAGTGCAGTTCAATTTTAAAATACAGTAGGTAGTACTTCCTTATCTAAAAGGAAGTGTCAGATTTTTTGTTCGATGCCAAATTTCAGTTCAAATTGAAATATGAAATTAATATTAATTCCCTGCTTATGTAAAATGGTGATCTGTTCGAAATTTCGATATTGCTGAACACGCACTCATCTTGGAGCAGGTGTGAGATGTGATTAAGAAAATGCCAGTGTCATAGAAGACACTGGAGTGTAAACAATATGCCTCCTAACGGAAATTAAAAATAGGCCCCACCGGACACGCTCTCATACCGCCAGACGAGCGCCACCCAGAAAAGAATGAAAAATCGAGAGGAGAAAAGTTCCAACCAGAGTCAGCGTTAACAGATAATTCAGTTTTCCTCTCGTCTTGACATTTGGACTGAGATCCACGATCGGTATCCCAACCTATCCAAATAAAAAACGTTTCCTGCAATTATTAAGATTTCTTTGACACTATTTCTTCGGATCAAAAGAAGATCAATCTATTTCTCTTGCTCAGTTGTGAACAGCACCAACCCCTGTAAAATCCATGATATACGTGAATCCCTGTGTACATGCATAAAAGACCTGTTGCCCCTTGTTGTGTAACGGTTATCGACGTAGAAAATAGTCGTTGCTATTTAAGTACAAATTCTAAACCAGGCTTTTGTTAACATAATGCGAATACACTTAGAAAACGTATGAGTTCAAGTATTTTCCAGTCAGCTATGGGTAAATAGTAGGGCAGATGGATCTCTTTTATGTCAACCGTTCTGGGAGAAAGAAAAGTCTGAATTGAAGCCAATTGCAAACCTGAAGAGGAATGGGTACCGCTTGGTTACATGGTTACTGCCCTTTACGACTAAATTAGGTTACGGGATCAATTTCGTAGTGATGTCGATCTATATGTCAGTAATAACGCTGCAAGTTAGAAAGGATAAATATGTTTTATATCTCTCATTATTCCCTTTGTGTTTGGGACGACAATTTTCAGCATATGTCATATATATAAATACACACAAAAAAACGCGGCGCTTGTGTGTGTATATATATATATATATATATGTGTGTGTGTGTGTGTGTGTGTGTGTGTGTGTGTGTGTGTGTGCTACACTTAGAATGCTAAGCATTCATTCGCTTTCAAGGTCTGGATAAAGAGTAGAACAGATAGAGCACTTTCACTTCGGCACGGCAACCGTTCTAGGAAAAGAAAATCTCTGAATTCAAACTTACTAAACTCTACTTTAAAAATTGACCTTATGTTGTAAGTAATATATATATATATATATATATATATATATATATATATATATATATAAGCTAATGATGGAAAGGAACCCTACTTTTTCCTACTTTTTGATTTTTAATTTTTGATTTATAGACATATCAATTGACATAAGTTTGATTTTTTATTTAACAATAAGAAGCTATTTACGTATGATCTGTTAGCTTGTTTCCCTTTCTTTTTTTCTCACTGTTTTATATACCAACTTTACCTCTCTCCTCTCCCTTCCATTTCCTTTCTCTCTCATTCTTACATTCTTTTCTTTCTTCCTTCTCTTGCCTTTTATTACGTTATTTCTCTTGTTGGTTCTATCTGTTCTACATTATTGCCTTAAACAGTCACGTAATATATATCTTTTTAAAATACGAACGCTGATTTATTGATTGAACGGCTACCTCTTTTCTCTGTATATATAATTCCCCACCCTTGTTTTGTATTTCATTAAAAATCCATCGGTGATCTAACGTCACGCGATATCATCCTTTCCTAGTCCTGATGGTTGTTCATTAAAACCGAACGTTAAAACTTGACTTCGTTTAACATTAATTTCTTCTCTTTGGATTACCTTGTTTCTCAATTTCTCTCTCTCCCTCTCTTCCTCTCTCACTTCTTTCTCACTCTCTCTCTCACTCTTCTCCCCCTCTATCTCTCTTCTCTTCCTCTCTCTCTCTCTCTCTCTCTCTCTCTCTCTCTCTCGGCCGACTTTTGATTTATGTAGAGTTCCATTAAGTTTGGATTTCAGTCTTATAAATTATCATTCATATATAAAGTATCTTCCATTTACTGGTTTCGTTTATTGTTCTAACGGCATATAAACTCCTTATGGGTTATTTAAGGCTGATTTTTTTTTCATTTCTAAATGTCTTTTTACCATCATCGCTATTGTCTTAATGTTTCATTTAATTTTTTTCTTAAATTGAATTTTTCTATTTATCGATAATCATTTGTTTGCTTATAGTTATAAGATATCAAGTATCTCGATCAACTACAAATATTTTATGATTCCAAATATTACAAGTTAATTCTTATAATTTTCAAACAGATCTATTTGACCCATAGATTACTAAAACGTTGTGTTAGTATAAACGTACTCTATACCTGCCAGAGCTCCATGATTGGGGCCAACAGCAACGGGAGGGAGTTTTTACCACTCTTGAATCAGCGTATTCTAAGCCTGTTTGGTTTAGTTTGGTTTTATGGCATATCAACCATTGTAGATTACTTAATGCCAAATCCATTTTATGCATATAAACAGTTCCATTTCAACAATTCAGTTTAGAATAAGCTCACAGTTTAGTTCTATTTGATCCATAGATAGGACTCCGGGCTACAGTGGACTTGGAGTGATGGTATAAAAGGGTTCTCTGCATTCCCCAAATCTCCAGCATGACTGGAACCTCACCATCTGATTATTTGGTGTCATATCTAGGACACCCGTTGCGTGAGTCTTACTCTTCAGCAGAGAAGCATCCTTGTATTCTACAGCCCCAACCAACTGAGCAAGGACTTTTTTGATTGAAAGGCACTAAATTATTATTTATGACGCTAATGGTTGCACCAAATTCATATTATTACGTAATTTTTCATCCGTAACTAACTTCTCAAAACCAAAGAGAGAAAAATTACCAATAACAAATATATAAATGTGTTACATCCTGCTCGTGAAAAGGGATTGGTAAATATTTATGTATATATATACGCTCCCCACTCTGAGGTTGAGTACGCAGGTGAAGGAATTAAGAGCAACCATTCGCGTAATGCAAAGCTCTTCGTATGTATTGAGCACTCTGGTATCCGGTAAGGCAAAATGTGAACAAGCAAAATCTACTACATAATGCCTTATAATTCCGGAACTGACGTATGTCGACTGCTGGCTGAGCGGTATGATACTAAGTCTAACGTGAAATTGGCCGAGTTCCAGTCCCAGTTTGAAGCATCCTACAGGAGTTGGGATACAACGAAACTGTCTGTCTGTGGATGACAATATATATATATATATATATTATATATATAGATGTGTGTGTGTGTGTGTGTGTGTGTGTGTGAGTGTGCATAGATACATACAAATATATATAGTGTGTGTTACTTGATGTCTCCTTGCTTAACACTCAGTATTATAAGATGGGGATCAAGAGTAAAGTGGAGCAATCCAGGGGAAAGGTGTAGCGCCCTCCCCTATACCTCGGTGTAGTAGCTATCGAAAAGGGCCCCTTCGGGTCACTCTCGATTATGGTTGCCAACTTTATTATATACATACCTATATATACAGTGTGTGTATGTATTTACACATACACACATACACATACGTATATATATATACAGTGGGTGTTTAAATTAACATATATCTATATTTACTTATAGTGTGTGAAAGTATATATGTACATATATATATATGAATACATGCAAATTTCATTAAACATAATAGACATTTTATGCCTACATATTTTCTTTTGGATCCGTTCGAATTCCCGTATTACTTTTATCGTATCGGGGGGAATTGATTTAGGTATTGTCCATAGTTGTATGTATCCCTAGTACTTCTCTGCCCGACTTTGGGCCATCATCAGGGGAGAATCTGTTACAAAAGTGATGTAACTTTTGTTTTAGCAAATTACTACTGTGTAAGGACGTCTTTGCTGTTGGAGATTATGGCGTTTGCTTTTAAATGTAATTCTCTAAATAGTGCCAGTAGCTAAAGACATTTAAGTACGTTAGCACTGGTTTGAAAATTAATTCTATTAAGTGCTGGTTGCAGGTTTCTAATATATAGTGCTTCGAGAATCTGAAGTTTTTGTTTATTATTTTGATGTTTGAGTATTGCTGTGTTGTCGGTGAGAATTTTTCGTAGTTGTGTTGTTGGGCATGAATGTTTTTTTAAATGCTGAGCTATTGAACTTGTGTCAGAAAGGTGCATTGTAAATCTCCTCGACAGGGTAGTTGAGGTTAGTTGAGCAAAGACGTCCTTACACAGTAGTATTTGCTAAAACAAAAGTTACATCACTTTTGTAACAGATTCTCCCCTGATGATGGCCCAAAGTCGGGCAGAAAGTACTAGGGATACATACAACTATGGACAATACCTAAATCAATTCCCCCCGAATACGATAAAAGTAATACGGGAATTCGAACGGACCCAAAAGAAAATATGTAGGCATAAAATGTCTATTATGTTTAATGAAATTTGCATTAACGAAGAAATGCTGCCTAAATATACATATGAATACATATATATATATATATATATATATATATATATATATATATATATATAGTGTGTGTGTGTGTGTGTGTGTGTGTGTTTACATAAATACATATATAGAGACAGTGTGTATATATATATATATTTAGTGTAATGTAAATTTTCATACTCATATATATATCGGGAGAGTGTGTATTTATATATATATATATACATATATGTATATATACACATATACATAGTGTGAGTTTGTACGTGTGCATATGTATACATAAATACATACATATATATAGTGTGGATATATATACGTATATATATACAGGTATATAGTGTGTGTATCTACATATATATATATATATATATATATATTTAATGCGTGAGTAAATTCTTATACATACATAAATATACACATATTTGGTGTGTGTATGTATATATATATCCATATATATACATTTGTATACATACATATTGTTTGTGCGTGGGTCAATTTATTCATAAATACATACATATTTATAATGTGTGTATATACATATATATAGTGTATGTGTGTATATATACACATATATATAGAGGTATATATTGTGACTATATCTATATAGTTTGAATGTAAATTTATGCACATATATACTATGTGTGCATGTGTATATATATATATATATATAGAGAGAGAGAGAGAGAGAGTGTGTTGTGTGTGTGTGTGTGTGTGTGTGTGTGTGTGTGTGTGTGTGTGTGTGTGTGTGTGTTGCGTATGCGTGTATGTGTTTGTGTGTGTGAGTGTATTTGCGTAGAAATTGCGTTCCCGAAGATCAAATCACTGACTCTACAAACACAAATCCAACTGATAACACACGAAAACACATACATTTATATATAATATACTTTATTTTACCCCTAAAAATCAGGAGGTTCCCGAAACGAATGTCGTCTTCTCAAGATAAAGCCAAGAGAAGGAAGCAGGTGACTCTCTCACGGCAAGCAAAACTCCTTTCTTCATGGAGTGTTGTAATGTAAAAAGAGAGGGAAAAAACTTTTTTTTCCGCTTCGGTTCAATTATTATTTTTATCACAGCGTATTTTTGTAAATCACAATGAACTCGAGTGCCACGAACAAAAGATCGTCCAATGAAAATATTTGTAGAGGGCGCTAGCGTCCCACTGTCAACAAAATAAGCCAAAAGTATCTATAATAGTGAAAAGATGAATGCTTAATAAACTATGAATTTATATTATTGTATGTCGTCCATAATAAATATTAAAGCAGAGTCAACTGCATGACAGTAAATTTTTATTATCCCTATATTATCAAAATGATCATTATGCCTTCATGCATACACACACACACACACACACACATAGGCACTCATTCTCTCTCTCTCTCTCTCTCTCTCTCTCTCTCTTTCACACACATACAAGCACGCTCACAAAACACATACAGACACATTTGCATATATATATATATATATATATATATAACATACGTATTTATATATACATTACTTATTACACACCTACACACACGTAGTCTGACTCTCTATCTCTCTGTCACTTTCTCAGTCATGCACACATACACATAAAGAGACATATATATATATATATATATAATATATATATATAAACGTATTTACATATACATTAGTTATTACAGACACACACATACACACATATATATATACGTATTAACATTAATAATTATATATATATATATATATATATATATATATATATATATAAACACACGCACAAAAACGTATTTATCTGTGTGTGAGCGTTCGTGCCCGCGTATGTACGCGTGTGTGTGAAAACTTAACAGTAACACCACAGAAGCATATCACAGCAAACTTTTTATAAACTTAGAGAATAACCCACTTCTTTAATTCATTTGAGTAATTGGTTTTAACGGTATGCCAATATATTTAGGGTTATTATATACCAGTAAGTTTATTATACATTCATATTTACATTTTTTATGCAATTGTTTCATGTGAGTTTTTTTCTTACGGTCCTATCAAACACGAATTTTTTAAAACCAATCTATTTGCCCCTTAGCTTGAACCTCGACAAGAACTACCACTATGGGTCAGAGTGCGCCTGGGAGTAAGGACAATGAACTGGAATTTCACCATCAAATGCGGTCTAATGTCAAACCCAGGATACCGCTTTTTGTCAAGGAGAGGGTCTTAAACCTCAGCACAGCTTACAGTCATCGTGTTCTAAGCCTCTCCAACTTGCAAAAGAATGATAATTTTTAGAGCGGGGGTCTTTTACTTTTAATTATAGCATTTCAGTGCTGTCGAGTTGGGTTAAAAAACACATTGGATAAAACACTATCAAACCAAACCACTAAAGTTCGAACAGAGTCAACATAGAATCAACTGTGATTGGTAATTATCAGTTCCTCGCCTATGCGTTCATCAGATCAAGTGTTTTTCAGGTATAGTTAGGGTCTTTACATACTGTTGTTTGATGCATGATGAGAGTGAGTAAGCTTGTCAGGTCCATGAGTCAAAGGCGAGAAACTCACAGTTGCCAAGCACTGTGGAATCTGTCTACACTTTTTTTTAATACTGGCTCTATCAATTATATTAAGCACTTTTCATTAATAAATATAGCAAATTATATATATATATATATATATTGTGTGTGTGTGTGTGTGTGTGTGTGTGTGTGTGTGTGTGTGTGTGTGTGTGTGTGTGTGTGTGTGTGAGGCGAATGATCTAATCGAGATAAGGATGTAGGTAGACTTCAATTACAATGACTGCTTAGTACAGGTAAATGGATAAGCGGTTTTGATTGACTTGCAGAGAAGACCAATACAAACAACACATTGTGTTGTCCAGCCTATGACTTCTATGTCAGTGCATCCTTACACATCCTAAGACACGCAAACTCCTACATGTAGACACACACTCACACTAATATATATATATATATATATATATATATATATATATTGTTACTCAGGTGCCGCAACAAGAGTGCATTTAAATTACGGTATGATTGGTATGCTGATGATAGATCCACTAAAATTCAGTGGTGTTTAGGTTTTGACGAATGAAACAAAAAAAAATAACCAGTCGTTTATCGAAGCAAGTATATTCTAATGGTGATTTGTTATGTTTTATTTCATTTCAACCCTTGTGGATATCTAATACCAAATCCTATTCATACATATTGTATATATATGTATTCAATCCTATTCATACAAATTGTATATATTGTATATATACAAATTGTATATATATGTATATATACAATTTGTTTTTACACAGTTGCATGGTTTCAATTACTACAATTTATTTTTTGCACACCAGTTAATGATTAAACAATTCTATTTGACACCATAATGGGACACAACTGGTACTACCACCCCAGAACAGAGTCTACCTGCGACTTATGTCAATGAAGGGGTACTCCACACTTCCAAACGCTCCAGGATTGTAACCTCATCACCAGATTGTTTAGTGAGATAAACAGCATTCATACTCGTGGCGAAAGTATATTTATTATCTTTCTGCTGCTCTTTTTCTTATAGAGTTGCCTCAGTCAGATTTTATATCTGATTGAGGTAACTCATACATACATACATTCAGTCAGCAGTCAAACGTAAACTCCGCGAATATGTGCTTTCAATCCTACGCGCACATACACACACATATTAACTTCCTAGCAAGAATATTTTGTGAAATTTAGAACTTTTAGTGCGATACTCAAGGACACTCGTTTTTTGGGGGGCGGGTGGTCTTATCCTTCGGCAGAGAAGAGAATCTGAGTATTCTACAGTCCCAGCTGACTTGGCTTATTTTATTGGTCGAAAGACAGGAAATGGAAAGATATTCCTCTGATCAACAGGCGCTTCTAGTTTGCAAAAATTTTCATCCTTCTCGAAGAGAATTAATGCTAGACTGTAGAATTATGACGAAGAAACACTATTCATTCCCAGAAAAACAATAACAGATGCAGAGGACACTAAAAACGCTGTCAAATGGAGAAAATTTGGCTAAGACAAAAGATAGATGGTCTGGCTCTTAAAAAATTTTTCCCGACCTCCCACAAGGTCAGATTGAACACAAGATCATTTTCTTGGGTGTGGGGCCGCACGAATCAAACCTTACGCGCTGCCGTCACAAAAAAACTTCTTGATTCCGTAGGTATTCCCTACTTTTGGGGCACATCAGGTGGCAGGCAACGAACTCGGCTCTGCAATGAAGGTATCGTCTGGGAGAACAGCTCCCTGTGACCAGTTGATTCAAATTAATAACACCTAACTGACGCGAATGCCAGACAAGCCCCCCCCCCAAAAAAAAAGGTGCGGCACAAGCCCGTGGTAGATGGTCTGGCCATTAAAAACAGGGAAAAACTTATTTCGGAAATATTTTTTTATATTTTAGCATTCAGGAGTCCTACTTCTGCTGCAATTTCAAAAAATACCACAGTTCAAGAACTGTCCGAAGTACCAGTTAGTGAACTGTAGCCGTGCTCGGATTGCACTAACGGACACTTCGCGGAGTTCTTGCACTGCCTGAAAACATGATTGTGACATCTCGTTCGCCAAAAAGAAAATCTGAATAAAAAATTGAACACTAAATCCTTTTCTGTAATCTTCAATAAGATTTGCCTCAGGGAAATCGGTTGCCTTGAGCTGAAAGTAACACAAAAATTAGTTTTGCAAAATTTTGCAAAATAGTAATCTTTATCGATCTTAGAAATGGTTTCTTTTTACAACATAACTGAGGAAACAATTTCTGACTATCCGACATGCAAGTACATGTCAAACAGTTATATTTGACTCATAGATAGAATCCTATCACGTGCTACCACTCCGGGTTCTGAGTGGACCTGGGAGTGATGGCAATGAAAGGGTACTTCGCATTCCGCAAGACTCAAGGAATACTGAAGTCTCACCATCAGTTTGCATATATTAGGACACTCGTTGGGTGGGAGAGTCTTACCCCTCCGCAGAGATTAGGCTTATTTAATAACATATCAACCTTCGTGGGTTATTTAATACCAAAGCCATCCTTGAAGAAGAACAGTAGTCGTACTCATTAACCCATTGTTAGGGGATAAGAGGACATTAGTCCAAAAGTGAACGTAATACAGCGGCCGAAATACAAACACTCTTACTGCGAGTGACTAATGCTCTTCCATTTTCTTTGTTTCTTGTGCTTGATATCGTCCATAAGGGTTATAATCACCGAATATGTTCTTTTCGTTTTTCGTCTGTTCTTTATAAATTGATTCAATTGTAGAAATTAGTCATTTCTTTATCGTCAACTTCTTACTAAACAAAAATCTTATCTGAAATTTAGGTTTTTAAAATATCTCTTTCTTGCATAAGCAGAGAATGATTAAGAGCTCAAGTGAAATATCACAAATAACACAATCATGTTGATAAAGATGTTTTTTTCTTTTTTGTCTTTTTGTTTTTTTAGCGAGAAGAGTGTCTTGTTGATCTACCATCTCCCATGTCCAAATTACTCTTTGAGAAACAGTATAATGATTACATTTTTTTTTTTTTTTTTTGTAGAGAGCACAATTATCATCGTAGAAAATAGACTCAACAAGCCGAGTTCAATTCCCGATCGGTGTTGTGAGCATTTCATTTAGCTTTCATGCTCTTCGGAAAAGCATAATTAGCAATGGGATTTTAGTAGAGTAAACTAGGCTCTCAATCACTTTCCTAAGTAAGACAACCTGTCTAGGAGAAGAAAAAAAATCTGAATTCAAAATTTCAGTAGTACTGAATATTGAAATTGTGCCACATAGACACGCCATTTTTTCTATCGGCTAATCTTAAAAAAGTGTAGCTTCTTCAACAAAAACCATCAGTACTAAAAAAATGACCTCAGTAGGTCATTAATTAACTCGGACTTAATGGACGCGATTAAATTCGACGACCGAATACTATTATTAAAGGCCATCCTTGTTAGCTATTATTTTTAGTGGTATTCAAGTCTTATTATGCCCAGCGGTTGAGGCTGTAGAATACGCGAACTGCATCTCAGTATAGGGTTTTAAATAATAACGAATGTCTTGGATATCTCACTAAACAACCTGATAGTGAGGACCCCAGAACCAGAATTTTGGGTAATGTTGAGTACCCCTTCATTGCCATTACTTCCTGGTCAACTATAATCAGGAGAGGTAATACCTATTAGTGTTCTATCTATCAATCAAATAGAAATATTTAATAACTTTCTAAACTTTAATCAATTTAATTGCATGCACACTTACGACTGAAATCAAATTGAATTATTAGTACTACATAACAATACTTGTAACCATTTAGGAGGCTTTTGATGTATTATGGGTACCATCGTAAGAAATGGACATGGTGACCTGAGTTCAAATCTTGGACGAGGCTGTTTGCATTTCACAGAGCTAATTCTCTTGAGAAAAGGTATGAACTCACATATTCTCCATGTAGCTATGGTTCAATAGTATGGCAGACTGGACTCTTCAACCTTAGTATGGCAACTGGTTTAGAAGCAGGAAAACTCCAAATTCAAACCAGTTAAAATCCGCTTAAAAAGTGACCTTGTGTCAGATCCTGGTCGTATAAAAGAGTAGGTAAATATATACTTGAAAATTTGTTTAGCACAAGTATTCAATTCAACATCATTTATTCGTTTTCACAGTTAAATGGTTTCAAGAATATATTTACCTACTCTTTTACACGAGCAGGGTCTGACATAAAGTTGATTTTAAAGCGGATTTTAACTGGTTTGTATTTGGAGTTTTCCTACTTCTAGACCACTTGCCATACCAAGGTATGTCGTTGAAATGGCTGGGCGGTCATATACCATGTCTAGCGTAAAGTTAGGCTGGTTTCGAGTCGAGCTTGAAGTGTCCTGAGTATCGAGCCACACTGAAGAGTTGTGATACAAAGAAACAGTCAGTCTGTGGATGACAATATATATATATATATATATATATATATATATATATATATATATATATATTAGGAAAGACCGAGTAAAACAGATATTCTATCAGGTTTGCTTAAACAACACACACACACACACACATGCACATATATATATATATATATATACACTACTGATGAACAGATTGTCATTTTCTACCTTGTTCTTGACCTTCTTGTCTAAGCTTAGAATCTGAAAGTCTATTTTTCTACCTTTTGTTAGGTTCTTTTTATTTACTTTCTATAATACGCAATCGGAAATGCGTATCTGATACGACCCAACGACGATCAAGTCGTGAAAACTGACCGCCCAACACAAATGACACCGTAACTTGAAGAGTGAACTGTCAAATGTTCGCCCTTTTTTCTGCCTATTCAAGCATGATCATTATAGGAATGTCTACATCCGGGTATTTCGCGTTCTACAAAGACGCCAAATGTAGGCCCTGGTGATCATCTTTCAAACAGTCATCATTCATTTTGCATGTATACTAGCAGTAGTAAACGCGCTTCGTGGCGAGATATTTTTTCAATTTGCGACCACGCAAAAAAAAACAAAAAAAAAAACAAAAAAAAAAAACAATAGAGACCCTGATTGATTTTGTTTCAAACTTTTGTATACGTAAACCCCATCCCCAACAACAGAAACTGAATGATGCTATATGAAAATAAAGACTGTAACCATATATTTGGGTGTATGTTTCTGTTTTCATTATAGTCGTCAAGCTCTGACAGTGAGACTAATAATAAAGTGTGTGGAAGCAAAATGTGGAATAATTTTTAATACTTTTTTTAGTCTGATTATTCCAATTAAAAAAAACTCGAAAAATCTAAATTTTTACTATTAGCTCTATTATTCAAACACTTTTTTTTTAATTAAAATTCAGCCCGATATGAGTGAGCAAGAAAGAAAAAAAAACGAAAAAGAATCTATGATTTGCTTAACTTCGAAACCAAGCCAAAAAAAATTTCCGAAATATTTGGAATTTCTTTATGGCCTCCATCAAACCCAAACATTAACCCCCATTGATTACGCTAAATGGGGCGTTTTAGAATACTAAACAAATGCGACTTCCGATCCAAATTTTGGCTCGCTTAAGACTGCTATTGAGAAGGAATGTAATAAAATGTCTGAATAATTTATTTTGACGGCATGCAAATCTTTTCGAAGGCTTGTAGCAACAATAATTTTAAAAAATGGCGGGCATATTATGTAGATTTACAGTTTTGTATCTAACTTCCTATTTTGTTGTTTATTCTTTAAATCAGAATTAATCTTGTTTTATAATAGAGTCGTTTATTATTATAGATGAATATTCTTAATTTTGCTTCCGAACCCCGTACACTCACTCTATCCCTTGAAGAGCGAAAAGACTAACCCCTTTAAAAAGTGTATTCTGGATATGACACTAAACTGCCACTGATATTGAGTCTCCAATTCTCGAGCTTCGGGGAATATGGAGTACTCCTTCAATATCATTACTCCCAGGTCAACTCGTATCCGTTATGCAACGACCTGTTAAGGCCCCATCAATTAGTCGAATAGATCTGTTTACAAATTATTCAGATCCGACTTAAACAACTACATAAAAACGTGAATATAAACGTATCATGGACGCTGTTCCCAAACCTCTCGACAAAAAATAACCCTTGACGGTTTGACTTGCCGTTAAAATTAATCAGTCAGCTATGGTCGTCACAAAATTAATTCTTAATTTCTCATTTTATATTCATTTATTCGTGTGTATGTCTATGTCAGCGGCGTATTTTTCACAGGCAGTGAAAAAGCCTCAACATTAACCCACATTGCAAATTGCACCCCTTCATTAAAACATAATATAATTAAAATAACATTTTGTATTTCTTTTAAAACTTATTACACCCCAAACAATTGTTTATATGTGTGAATAAAAGAATTAGATTATAAATGAATAACACAAGCCAGTTACTCATCTTTACCCGCTTTTTAATATCATTACGCAAATTAGATTTCCCAGAACTGAGATAAAAGTCATTTGTTGGTACAAATATTACACATGAGCAACGTGTAATATATGTACCAACAAATGATCACGTGCATCAAAAATTTAGTATAATTTTGGCCAAACCATAATCCATCCTCGTACTTAAGACGCATAAAATTCTCAGGGATTTTAAAATACAAATGGATCCTCTAATCCCCGCTAATTGTCAGATTTATACACAAAAAATTCAAAAAACTATTCGAAGTCTCCATTACTACCAAAAATGGTCGGAAGGACCCGTACTCAAGCTTGGGTAATTGAGATTTTCGACAGTTTTAATCGATTAAGGTAAGTAGGTAAAGTTGGTGAGCTTAGTCGAGGGTGACCAGAAGGTCCCCTTTTCAATAGCTACAACACTGAGGTGTAGGGGAGGGCACTACTTCATTCCTTGGATTGCTCCACTTTACCCTTGATCGTCACCTTATAGTGCTGAGTGCTAAGCAAGGCGGCATTAAGTACCATTTTTTGAGTCTTTGGAATGACTCGACCTGGGATTGAACCCTGGTCTCCCGGACCATTGGCGAACACTCTACTCTAAGGTAACAATCATTTTAAACAAATAAACACTTGATACTTTGTTGAATACCAATTTTTTAAGAGCCAATTTATCAATTAAGTTCACACTCTTATTAAACAGATAAAAATCTTCATCCTTAGTAAAATATCAATGCTTTAAGAGCCAATGTGACTTCAGGTCAATTTTAAGACCTGAATGTGATACAAGGTCAGTTTTCAAGCGGGATATAAAGTAAAGTAAAGTTAGCGACCATAGTCGAGGGTGACCCGAAGGCTCCCTTTTCGATAGCTACTACACCAAGGTGTAGGGGAGGGCGCTACTCCATTCCCAGGATTGCTCCACTTTACCCTTGAACCGTACCTTATAATGCTGAGTGTTAAGCAAGGTGGTATCAAGTTCCATTTTTAAAGTCTTTGGTATGACTCGACCTGGGATTGAACCCAGGTCTCCTGGGCCATTGGCGAACACTCTAACCGCTGGGCCGCGGGATATAGCCGGTACAAATTGAGAGTTTTCCTTTTCTAAAACTGGTTCCCAATGTATTCACGCAGTGCAAAATAATTTTTAACATTATATCAAACAGAAGTATTTGACCTGGAGATGGGATCTAAAGAGGTACTGCTACTCCGAGTCAAGAGTAGATATGGGAGTAATGGCTATGAAAAGGTGACTTCCAACTCCTAAGAGCTCCGAAGTTGGAGTCTCACCACTGGATGAAGATTACAAGACTCGAAAAATTAGCACACTTTCTAGCAAATATTTTGCTTACAGGGCGGAAATTTAAAGAACAAACCCTCCGTTTTTACAAAACGAGCCACGGTCCCAACCTCTTAACTGTTATCCTTGAGTGCGCATGCGTCCGGCGGAGTGTGTCCACACACGAAGAATTAATCTTTGTTTAGTTATCTTTTTTATAGAAGAGTACCGATTACGAGCTCTCTAAACTAGTTAACAAGGTAAGCGTATCTAACGCCTATTGATGTGTCTAGACTTGCCTCTCTTACTCTCGGCTAAACTATCAAGTCGTCCGGTCTGACTCTTCATACGGACGAGTGGACAATCAAACCACTGTGTTCTTGACTGACCACATACCGGAAGAGCACCAGTTCGAAATGATTCTTGATAACATAATTTTTCGAAAAAAAAAACTTGCTATATAAGCGACGAGTGATCACACACAGTTGAGTTTGAGGCTTTAGATTTATTCGATTTTAAATTTTAAACTGGAATTAAATTAAATTTCATATCTGGGATAAACCTATATAGGCAGAGCAGCACAGAAATGTAAAGCAAATATTGGCACTAATAGTTCCACGGTTTCGTAATCATTAGGAATACTAGTCCATGTGGGACTAGAGAGCTGTCTATAAAAAGCACGAAATATGAAACGGAAACGGAAGTGATAAAAAAAGAACGAATACTCAACAAGTCACTCACACTCACATGTATATATATATATATATATATATATATATATATATATATATATTGATGTTGTAAAAAAAACTACGGAATACATGCGTAAAGTTTCTACGAATTACCATTAAGGAAAAACGTTCTTATATCAGTCGGTGTCGATTTCTATTTTCACAAAAAATTTAGAAAATTGAAACAAGTGATACTTAGGCTACATAGAAATTAGTTTTAGGCGGGAAGAATCGGTTGTTTTGACGACCCACTTCAATATGGAAATAAACAAACAGAAAGAGACAATATTTTTTTTTATATATAAAACTATGTTTAGGGTTGTAGAGATAGATTACATATATTATAGATTCTGCGTGACAAGTTTATTAGAGTGTACATTGTATTGTATTTAGTCTACAATAAAATGTGTTCCGGTGCAGATAATTTCCAATTAGAGAGTACAAAAAGTAAACGATGCTTTTTCTGCTGGCATAAAAATATAAAAAGGGATCCTTAAGCAAGGGCTAATTAAATGAGTCTCTCTCTCTCTCTCTCTCTCTCTCTATATATATATATATATATATATATATATATATGTATTATACATATATTGATATATAGCTTGATTATCCGTCTACATCAAAACTTGTAGCTGTTTATATTAATAGTAAAGCCATCTCTTAAAGTCAGGTTACGTAAAACTTTTAGTTATATAACTATCATCATCATCATCATCATCAACGTCGGCCGACAGCACAGATTCCTTCAACTCTCTCTCTCTCTCTCTCTCTCTCTCTCTCTATTTCAAGCTATTCAGTTGACTCAAGCAGTTCAAATTCAAACAATTCAGTTTAGTATAAGTATAGTTTTTGTTTACACACAGTTAAATGTCAGAACAGTTCTATTTCAAACAATTCAGTTTAGTATACAAAAACAGTTCCATTTCAAACTATTTTGTTTAGCATAGGTATACAGTTTAATTCCCTTTGACCCATAGATAGGACCCTATCAGCTGCTAATACACCGGGTTTGAGTGTGCCTGGGAGCGATGGCAGTGAAGGGTACTTCGTATTCCCTAAAGCTCCAGCTTTACTGGAACTTCACCTTCAGATTGTTTACAGTCATATCCAGGACACTTATTGGAGGGGATCTTATCCATCTGCAGAGGGGCAGTTGGTGTATTCTGCAGCTCCAGCCGACTGGGCAAGCAAACAAGAGGTTATAATTATTAAACTAAAATAGTTACTTAAAACCGTATAATTGTCTACAAATTATTTGTATTAGTTAAGAATATTGCAACAATATAACTGTATGTATTTTCTTTTCTTTTCTTTTTTTTTGCTTAGTGTCATATCCAGGACACTCGTTGGGTGGGGGTCTTACCCCACAACAGAGAAGCAGACGTTGTATTTTACAGCTCCAGCTGACTGGGCAAAGTTTGTTCTGAATTAGGAGTAATGACAAAGAAAGAGACTATGTTGAAAAAAAAGCATTTATTATGTAAAATAAAACCTTCAACACTATTATGCCGCAGGCTTATTGATGTAATTGTCAGTAAATAATCTGAGACTAGATCTGAGTAAAAAGACTTTATTGCATCTGTCTTTCTATGAATTCAAACTAGCTGTATTGCGCTTAAAAACTGACCTTGAGCCGTATCCTGTTCGTGGTTGGATAAATACGTATCTAATTTGAACATCAACCGTCCTGGGATACATAACAAATTCAATACCAGCAGTAATGTTCGCAGTAAATATTTATCATTGTGCCCATCGCTTGAAATCTCTATAAAAAAAACTTTTTGCTTATGTATCGGTTTGTTTCGAAATATTATCCAAGAAACTAAATACATTTTTCATTATCTGAAGACAAGATGAAATATCTACTATTCACTGTATATTCAACGCAGTAAAATTTTCATGTCATTTCGATTTATCTATTTACATAGGCAAACAAACATGCCTTTTTTATTATTTTTTTCTTTATAAATTATTTTTGTAAAGGAATACGTTTTCTTTTGACACATCAGAAAATGTCGTATAGATATAAAATAAAATTTGATAAAAAAATGAAGAAAAAAACTTATATAGAACTTTACGAGACAGAAAAGGGTGCGGCTAGTGTCCTGAAATGATTGAGTGTGTCCCAAAAGCAAACAAACAAACAAACAAAAAAAAGAATTAAACCTCTTCGCTACTAGGTGAAAAAGAAGACAATGCAGAGTTCAAGTCCTTCGTTCAAATCTCTCATGATATTCAGAAGAAGATAGAGACAAAAAATATATTTCAAAAAGAAGCAGACACATGAGAATAGTTTTCTTTTTTTTCTTTTCAAAGGTTCCCTACCTCATCATTTTGCACATTGTTAAAGAAACTCAAGAGTCTTAAAATATGCCGGGCTTTTTATTGCAATCAAACCTTAAAATATTTACGAAAATTTGTCTAGATGAATTTCGTATTAAAACACCCATATTGCCCAACTTTAAGATATATCATTTTTCTTATACAACATAGATCTGGTTTGGTTTGACTTGGTTTTATCGCATATAAACCATTGTAGGTTATTTAATAGCAAATCATGTTTATACATATATAAAGTAAGTAAAGTTAGCGACCGTAGTCAAGGGCAACCAGAAGGCTCCCTTTTAAATAGCTACAACACCGAGGTGTAGGGGAGGGCACTACTCCTTTCCCTGGATAGCTCCACTTTACCGTTGATACGTACCTTATATTGCAGAGTATTAAGCAAATAGCTATCAAGTACCATTTTTAAGTCTTTGGTATGACGCGACCTGGGATTGAGCCCAGGTCTCCCGAACCATGGGCAAAACTCATTTTGTTGATAACATTTTTAAATGAAACTTCGCTCATTTATTTTACATGCAGTTAAATAGTTTCAAGTATTTAAAACACAAATAATTCTATTTACCATTAATCCCCTATTTTAAAACACTTAAATGATTTAAATTGTTGCCATCTAACACTAATAATCCTATTTAGCATTAATTATTTGTTTTCAGACAGTGAAGTGGTTACCATTATTATTTAACACTTATTCTATTCAAAACTATTCATTCATTTGCACACTGTTAAATGGCTCTAAGTATAGCAATTATATTATCATACTAATATTTCAAATTAGGCACACAGTTAAAAAGTTTTAAGTACTGCTAATAATCCCTAATAATTCTATCCAACATCACTCATTCGTTTACACACAGTTAGATGCCCAACAGTTCTGTTTGACTCATAGATAGGACCCTATCATGTGGAGGTGCCCGCGGTGTAATGGTTATCGTCGTAGGAAATGGACACGGCGACACGAGTTCAAATCATGGACCAGGCTAATTGCATTTCACATAGCACTAATACCCTTGGGAAAGGTATGAATTCAATTATTCTCCCTCCAGCTAAGGGTAAATAGTAGGACAGACTGAGTTCTTCAGCCCTTGGCGAGGCAACTAGTCTAGGAGAAGGAAAACTCTAAATTCAAACCTGTTAAACTTCGCTTAAAAATTGACCTTGGGTTGGGTAAATATGGAGGGGGTGGGTAAATATGGACAGGACCCAATCAGGTGCTACCCACTCCGGGATAGAGAGGACCTGGGATTGATGGCAATGATGGGGTACTCCATATTCTCCAAAGCTCCTGGACTAGAACCTCACTATCAGATTGATTAGTGTCATATCCAAGAAACTTATTGGTGGATGAGGAGTCTTACACCTCTACACTAATGCAGTCAGGGTATTCTGTATTGTATTCTACAGTTCCAGCCAACTCGGCTGCCCGACGTAGAAGTACTGCGTTTGACTGCATATAAGACGCATGGTTTATAATCCAATTATACTAATGACTGTTGATTTTAAGCATCGGTAGATAACCCTTTTTCATATTGCTAATAAACAGGGTGCCGTAGTGTAATGGTTATCGTCGTAGGAAATGGACACGGCGACACGAGTTCAAATCTTCGACGAGACTGATTGCATTTCACATTGCACTAATACCCTTGGGAAAGGTATGAATCCAATTATTCTCCCTCCAACATTGTAGGGCAGACTGTTTTCTTCAGCCTGGGTGAGGCAACTAGTCTCGGAGAAGAAAAACTCTGAATTCAAACCTGTTAGAATTCGCTTAAAAATTGACCTTGTGTCATATCCTGCCCGAGCGGAGGGGGTTGGTAAATATGATAAATAGGGTGCTGGGAGAAAATGGCATACAATAATTTGGCTTGATTGCTTGGTTAGTTGGCTGGTTGGTTGTGTTTTATGGCGTATCAACCCTTTTTTATTTGTTAATGCTAAATCCTGTTCATATATTCATTCATTTTAAGTACTTCTATCTAACACAAATAATTCAATTTAATATCAATATTTTGCATGCAGTTGAATGGTTTTAAGTATTTCAATCTAATGCGATTAATTCTATTTACATTTAATCATTTATTTGCACAAAATTAAATGGTTTTAAGTATTGCTATGTAACACTAACAATTTCATATCATTCATTTATTTGCACACAGTTAAACAGACATAAGTACCAGCCCTTTGGCTTAGTGGTAAAGTATTCGGGTTCAATCTCCGGTCGAGTCATACCAAAGACTCAAAAACTGGTACTTGATACCTCCTTGTTTAACACTCAGGATTATAAGGTACTTATCAGGGGTAAAGTGGAGCAATCCAAGGAAAGAAGTAACGCCCTCCCCAACACCTCGGTGTAGTAGCTATTGAAAAGGGAGCTTTCGGGTCGCCTTTGACTATGGCCGACAACTAATAAAAAAGTAGACATACTTAGAGCTAATTTGTTTGCACACAATTACGTATTGGTTTTCTCACAGTTAAATGGTTCCAAGTATTACTATCAAACACTAATAATTCAGTTTAATATTAATCATTTGCTCGTACACGGTGAGGTTTTGCTATTTAATACATATAATTCTATTCAACACAATTTATTTGCACAGTGTAATGGTTACAAGTATTGCTATGTAATACCAATAATTTAATTTTTGCACACAGTTAAATAGTTTCGAGTGTTCCACTCTAGTAATTCTAATGCTTATAAATGCATTTTGGCACACAGTTAAAGGATTTCAAGAATTGCGATTCAACCCTAATAATTCCATACAAATTTATTCCATACAAATTTACTCATTCGTTTGCCAACAGTTAAATGATTCGAAGTATTGCCAACAAATTTATCTAATATCAGTCGTTTGTTTGTTTAAATGGTCAAGCAGTTCTATTTTACCCATAAATGATCCCTGTCAGGTAATACAACTCAGAGTGATCCTGGGAGTAATTACAATTAAAGTTTACTCCTCATTACCCAAATCACCAGGTCTGGAGCCTCATCATCAGGTGCAGTTTAGTTACATAACCAGGACACTTGTTCTATTTTACCCATAGATGTGACCCTATCAGCTACTACCCCTCTGGGTCAGAGTGGACCAGGGTTTAATAGCAATGAAATGGTACTTCACATTACCCAAAGCTCAAGGACTGGAGCCTCACCATCTGGACACATATTTGAAGCGGGGTCTGCGCTGTATAATCATTTTAAAGTTAAAGTTGCGTCTTGTATGCCATGAAATATGTTTTTGTTTTTTTTTACAAGGAACCATGTTACTCAAGAGATATTGTTATCAATTTCAATACTATTAGTTATTCCTTTAAGATACATTCTGTTCATGCACTAATCGTATGATAATAAAAGGTTTGGTCTCTTTGTTTAATACCATATCAATTTTTGTGAGGTATTTAATGTTGAAGCCATCCTTGTAGACAAACACTAGAGATACTATTTAATCCGGAGCTGGAGGAGAAAAAGGTGTTCATAACTTTCTCAAGACTCTTAGTACATCAATGAATTTAACAGCACAACTGCAGCAACTCATTTTGAGGCAGTAATCCAGTATTTTTGCTTTTATGTCACGGGGGATAAAAGTAAAAAGATAAACAAATACCTTGATCTTGCTAGAGAGCTAAAAATGCTGTGGGGCATAAAGGATACGGTGATATCACTTACCAAGCGCACCGATTACAATTGGCATCACCGTCACTTTCAAGTTCCATAGTATTTTCTATTCTCTTACAAGGTACTTATCTTTCTTTTCACTTTCGTTCAGTTTTCCCCTACGATCAACCGGGATGGGAAAGTCCACACTTCGGTAAATTCTCTTTTTTTTTTGTTGTTGACTATCTCTAGGTCTGGTCGTCTAGCCGAGATTAGGGAATCCATTTTTATCTTAAAATCCCTGAGAATTTTGTACGATTCATTCTCCAGGAATAATTCTGGGTTATGCATATACCTTTTATTCGTATGATCAGATTTAAACTTCTTGCATAATTTCCAGTGGATCACTTTTCTCACCCAGTCGTGTCTAGTCTTATACACTTTTTATGGTAATTTGCTGCATTCACTTATTGTAACATTGCCAGATATGAATATGTGAAATGTACATAGAATGTTCATAACACATATACATAGAACATAGGAATCCCGAAACACCAAAAACACTTACGAGTTCTTAGTTCAAGAACGAAACTTTTTATTACCTTTGAGTTAAAAGGTTTTTATGACATAAGGAGAGAGATACCATCTTTCTATACTGACTTTTCCACCTGCACCTCCCAACACGTGCGCTCCGGGCCGCAAGGCCTTGGCGAGCAATAGAAAGTCACCCTTCTTCTTCGGACGGAACTAACTGACTTCGGACCCAATTAACTGACTTTTCTCAAATCTCAGCCCACCCTTCCGGTGCGTGACGTCACTCACATCCCTAGTTATATCCCCTATCTGGGATTTTTATAGTGACATCTCTGAATGACACGTCCGCTCCGCGCGCGTGCGTGAACACCTGCGCTCACGTTTGCACCTAACTAACCTATGCACTGAGCCGAAAGGTTCTCAGCCTAACTAAACTCAAAGGCAAGATATATAAAACGAAATCCCTCGGCCATTATATTACATTATTATATGATTTACAGTTTCGTCTCTACAACCACATTACCTACATTTGCTATTTTGCTGAGTCTTATCTATTCTCGCTTTGACATAGATGATTTTTATGGCGTCGTTTAGCGCAGCTATCAGAAGAGATTCTGTTTCTCTTTTTGATATCAAGAACAAAACAGAATCAAGGAATCGCTTTTATTAAATCAACCAGTTGATAATCAAATTTTACAGAAAAGTTTCTTATTGATTAAAGTATTTATCAGCACTTTCTTCATCTTATTCCATTAAATATTGAACGTTTCTTTTAATTCCTCCTTCTATATTGAAAACTCCTAAACAATATATTTGCTGACGTGTTGATCATCTTTGGTTGATAGTTGCCCAGATGAGAAGGGTGGAAAAAGGATTTAATCAGAAAACGCTTAATTTACTCAGCTATTTGGCGGGCTCCCGTTCACTTCAATCCCACTAAGATCCATAACTGTCGATTTTAAGTTTCAGTAGATAAGCCTCTTTTCATAATAGCAGTCAATGCGACACTGGATGATGTTAGTATCTAATTATTGTAAAATTAGATGAGCGTCTTATATGCCGTCAAATAAGATATATCACTTTTTTTTAAATCAACGTTGGAACATCTTTTCTTAAAACACCATAGAAATGGATGCTACTTTGCTTAAAGAAAATCATAAGAAGACTCGGAACAGCCCCCAGCATCTCAACCTGAGTAGAATCTACTGGTGTAAAATCTCTCTTGGTTTTGTCAGATTTAAAATATATTCTTTATGTTGAATTGCTAGAACTTGGTTATCATATTTACCAACCCCTCCGCTCGGGCAGGATATGACACAAGGTCAATTTTTAAGCAGAGATTAACAGGTTTGAATTCAGAGTTTTCCTTCTCATAGACTAGTTGCCTCGCCAAGGCTGAAGAACTCAGTCTGTCCTACTATTTACCCACAACTGGAGGGAGAATAATTGGATTCATACCTTTCCCAAGGGTATTAGTACTATGGGAAATGCAACCAGTCTCGTCCAGGATTTGAAACCGTGTCGCCGTATCTATTTCCTATGACGATAACCATTACACCACGGGCACCTCCTAGAACTTGGTTATTCTCCCAGATTTGATTCATTTGAATGTTTAGCATTCAACATTATAAGGTAAGGGTAAAGTGGAGCAATCCCAGGAAAGAAGTGGCGCCCTTCCCTACACTTCGGTGTAGTAGCTTTTGAAAAGGGAGAGTTCAGGTCACCGTCGACTTAGTTACTTACAAGAATGTTTTTGGAATATATTGATAGACTGAAATCTATCGAAATCTTTTAATATTTCCATGGTCTTTTCATATCTATCTATCTATCTATCTATCTCAATCTGCTCATATCTATCTATCTAAGTCTATTTATATCTATCTGTCAATCCATCTATCTTGTTTTTAACTTCGCAAAATATTCTCAGTACATGCTTGCATCTACTGCACAGCTACGAACTACTGTAGAGATACATCACTTCAGCCGACGGGGACAAACTCGCACGGCGTAAAATAATAATATCAATAATTAATATTTACGCTGTTGCATCACTACAAAGACTTGAGGACTACATCAAAAAGAGCAAAGGAAGACAAATTACAACGGCCAGTAGCACCACTGGAAAAATAAGGACAAACAAAACAGTCAAAGCTATGAAACAAGAATAAGAAGAAAAACAACTGTATGGATATTTCAAACGACAAACTGGCAAAATCTCACACGAGAAGACCAAGACATGGCTAAGAAAGGTAAAACTTAAGAGAGACGACTAATCGAAGTATAAAACAACGCCATAAGAACCAATGACATTAAAGCGAAAATCGATAAGAAGCAGCAGAATAGAATGGACTATGTATTGACAAATACGAAACGATTAATCACATAATAAGCGAATGTAGTAAACTAGTGCAAAAGGAGTATAAGACTAGAAATGTCTGGGTGGAGAAGGTGATCCACTGGGAATTGCGCAAAAGACTCAAATTTGACCATATAAACAAATTGTACATGCACAAACAAGAATCCTTTCTCGAGAATGAGACGCTTAAAATTCTCTGGTATTTCGAGATACCAACGAATCACTAAATCTCGGCCAGACCACCAGACCAAGTAATAGGTAATAAAAAGTAGGAAATGCCGTCTAGTAGATTTTACCGTTCTGGCGTACAAAAGAGTTGAAATAAAAGAAAGCGAAACAAGAGATAAGTACTTAGACTTTGCTTGAGAACTAAGAAAGCAGAGGAACATGAGGGTAGTTGGTGAGATTGGATGGCTTGGAAAGAGGACTAGCAGAGTTGGAAATCAGAGGAAGAATCGAGACTATCCGGAATTACAGATGTGATCGGCCAGAATACTAAGAAGAGTTCTGGTGACCTGAGGATACTTACTATCACTCAGTCTTCAGTGGAAGACCATCAGTTAACATTGGTGTGAAAAACTCATATTCAGTAAAATGACAATAATAATGATAATGATCGAGTGGCGACCATCCAAACGACAGCATCAATATCAGCCAGAATACTGAGAAGAGTCCTGGAGACTTGAAGAGACTTTCTGTTACTCAAACTCCGGTGAGAAACCATTAGCTAATGCTGATGTGAAAGACTCTCAAATGAGTAAAATAATTGAATCTCTTCTGATTGCTGAACAAAATAATGCCTTAAGGACCAATCACATCAAAGCAAGAATAGATAAGACACAACAAAACAGCAGATGTAAGTTATGAGGTTGATACAGACAAAACTATACAAGGAAACTATATATGGTTACACAAGGAAGGAAGAAATTCATGAGGCACATATTTCTCTTTGAGGAACTTATCTTATTCAGGAAAAATGAAAAGAAACAGACAAGGAGGACCAGAGTCATATGTTTACAAGTATAGTTTCAAGGTAAAGATGAAATTCATCAAAATATTTTAAACAGTTTTTCAGGCAACTCCTCTGTAATTTTATGATACAAACGGATCACCTTATCTTGACCAGACAACCAGACCTAATGATAATCAACAATATAAAGAGAACTTGCCAAATAGTGGACTTTGCTGTACCGGCTGACCCCAGAATAAAATTGAAAATAAACGAAAAGAAAGGTTAGTACCTTAACCTAGCCAGGGAATTGAAAACACCGGAGAATATGAAAGTGACAGTGATACCAATTGTAATTGGTGCTCTTGGTACAGTCACCAAAGGATTAGTAAAAACACTGGAGGACATGGAAATAAGAGGACGAGTGGAGACATTCCAAACTACATCATTATTGAAATCGGCCTGAAGAGTGAGAAGAGTCCAGTTGATTTGAGGAGACTTGTTGTCACCCAAAACCATCGGCTAACGCTGGTGTGAAAAACTCTCAAAAGAGTGAAATAATTATAATAATAATAATAATAATAATAATAATAAAAGGCCTGAAAGACTTGGAAATTGGTGGACGGGTAGAGTCTATCCAAACGACAGCATTGCTAAGAACGACCAGAATTTTGAAACGAGTCCTGGAGACTTGAGGATACTTTCTGTCACTGTCTCCAGTGAAAAACCATCAGCTAACACTGATGTGAACAACTCTAAAGGAGTAAATAATTATAATAAATGTTCTTCGTACAGTTTCTAAAGGATTAATAAATGGACTGGAGGACTTGGAAATAAAAGGACGAGTGGAAACCATCCAAACTACCGCATTATTGAGTATTGAGAATAGTGAGTAGAGTCCTGGAAACTTGAGGAGACTTGCTGTCACTTAAGCTCCATTGAGAAACCATCGGCTGTCGTTGGTGGGAAAAACTCGAAAAGGAGTAACAATGTTAAAATCAGAAACGTAATAGTTGTTATTACTTCTGACTGAATTTGCAGCGTTTACTAAAAAAAAAAAGAAAAGATATTATATTCTTCTATAAAACTGATTATGAACGCAGGAAATAAGAAAGAGAATTGTGTATGACTATGCAAAAATTTTCTCTTTTTCTTTTATTATATAAGTTATTATTATTATTATTATTATTATTATTATTATTATTATTATTATTATTATTATTATTATTAAAACCAGCTCTTCGAGAAGACTTCGGCGAGATTTTTTTTTTAAATGCGTGTTTTCCTTTAAAGCCGAATGAGATATAAGTAAATTCGTGCCTATTCAAATTCACATTAAATGACGGTAGATGCGTGGGAAGTCGTTAGTTACGGACGGATCTATACTACTCTGCTGAAGTTTGTGTGTGTGTGTATGTGTAACAGCAAAACAAAAAAAAAGTTAACTCATTATTACCCGATCAGCTGAAATTGTTTTTACAGGTTCTAAAAGAAAGAATCTACAGGAACCACGTGGCTTCGTTTGGCTTCTTTTCAAGTAATTAAAGCTGTGAGAAATTTGAAGATATTCTGATGAAGAAAAGGGATTTATTATTATCATTATTATTATTATTTGACCTCAATAATGCTGTAGTTTGGATGGTCTCCACTCGTACTCTTATTTCCAAGTCCTCCAGTCCCTTTACCAATCGTTTGGTGACTGTACCAAGAGAACCAATTACTGTTGGTATCCGCGTCACTTTCATATTCGCGCTGACAACCTGGATTCCTCCCTCCTGTCTGTCTCTGTCTCTGTGCATCCGTTTCTATCACCCATGGCTCCCGGTTGTTCTTCTTGACTACATTCAGTGTCTGCACAGAGCAGATTTAAGTAAGTTCTTTCTGGTTGGCCAACACTGGCTAGTCCATGTATAAGTAAAAGTAAGTAAAGTTGGCGACCATAGTCGAGGGTAACCCGAAGGCTTACTCATTAAAAATCTTTATGTGATTAAAAAATTTGGGCATTTGATTTTAATTTTAATTTTTAAACATTTTTCTTTGGTTTTTTTTATCTATATAAATATTATTGTTTTATTGAATAAACTTTTTTTCTAAAATAACAACCACCTCACGTTGTCATACATGTCAGCTTTCTGATGGCAGTGTCATCGAACAACATACAACCCCCCTCTCTCGTTGTCTTACATGCCAAATCCGATGGCTGTGTCATCAAACAACATACAACTACCCTCTCTCGTTGTCTTATATGCCAAATCCGATGGCTGTGTCATCAAACAACATACAACTACCCTCTCTCGTTGTCTTACATGCCAAATCCGATGGCTGTGTCATCAAACAAAATACAACTACCCTCTCTCGTTGTCTTACATGCCAAATCCGATGGCAGTGTCATCAAACAACATACAACTGCCCACTCGCGTTGTCTTACTGGCCAGCTCTCTGATAGCAGTGTCATCAAACATACAACTATACCACATAGTAATAAAACTGACAAATTTACATTTGCTGAAATATGAAAAATCCTCACTAGTAATTGGAAAATCACATGAAAATAACAACAAAAAAAGCTTGCAACTCCTCGAAGCTATCACTATTAAAGGTAAACAACCACAAATTAATGAAATAGCTCTAATATACAAAATATCTTCAAGCACCAATAATAAATCCATTCCAAAAATAAATATCGTACTCGAATTAAGTAAAAACAAAACATACCAACAAACCAATAGTTATCCGAAAGAGCATCAGTCAGCATGATCAAAAGCACATGTGAGTAAAATCAAGAGCAACTTCTCTATCAATCGGACACGAATGCAAATAAACTAGCAAAAAAGCTAAAGAAAAGTTCCATGATCTTTAGCCAAACTTGTGTAAATAACTACTTGATGCCAAAATATACACTATATATATATATATATATATATATATATATATATATATATATATATATATATAGTCTGTTTAACGCTATTTGCAAATTTCAAATAAATATCAGTGTTTGAATGTGCGTGAGCAGTACGCCATGATATATATTGATCTTGAACAGTCTGTGTCCATTTTATGCACAGGAAGTGTGGGTAACGATTGTTTAACCCTTAGATTTGACCCCAGATCACTATCTTCGTGACACCGTGTTGAAGTGGATATGGAAACCAATTTCGTGTTAGAAGTAGGCATTATCATTTTATTATGTAAAGAAGCTATATATATATATATATATATATATATATATATATATATATATATATATTCTAATGACAAAGAAATATAAACAAGCTGCTCTTCCTAACAATTAGTTTAACAGAACAGCCAGTTTTGAAAAGTGTGCAAAAACTGTTCCATATCTAAAATGACAGAACAGGTTAAAAAAAAACTATATTATAGCTAGAGTACCAGGATACTTTCCTGCACCTCTGAATTTCACGTTCTCACGCTAACCTGACGAGCAGATGATACAAGTAAGCGACATTGAAGACAAGAGTCAAAATAAAAGATTACACAGTACTTAAATATCTTTTTCAAAAAAGCACTCAACTACACAAAAGTGTTCAACTATATATCTATATAAAGAGAGAGATAGAGATTTCTTGGTTTGGTTTCTTTGTTGGCATATCAACCTTTGTAGGTTATCTAATGCCAAAGCTATTCTCCTAGAAGAACAGTAGTGGTACAACCCCCTTATCCTCCCATAGCTGGGAGGATAAGGGGGTTCATACCTTCTCCTAGAAGAACAGTAGTGGTATAAACCCCTTATCCTCCCATAGCTGGGAGGATAAGGGGGTTCATACCTTTCCCAAGGGTATTTGTCCGAAAGTGAACGTAATAGCGTGACTCGTGTACGAACTCGCTTACTACGATTCCGCAGTCCATCGCTTTAACCATTACACCACGTGGTATAATGAGTTGTAAAATAGGAAACGTCGTTTTAATAACAATTAAGATAGATTAAAACCAATATAAATTCCAAGCCCCTTTCAACCGACAGTTCTACAAAAGTTGCTATTTACTCATGAAGAGAACGAGGTTTTAAATGAAAAGAAACTTTAAATTAGGAAAAAAAAAAAAGAACAGAAATCATTGAGCTCCAGATAAAGTCAGTGGCTCCCCAAATATATTTGTATTTAAGTTCTCTCTGTCTGCGCATAATCGGACGTTATGTATTAATCACATTAGCTTCAAAGATGTTTAGGTGCTGCTCAATCCGAGCCCTGAGTAGAAGAGAGAAGAACTATTCTAAATGATTAATTCATCCTGCACTTGTATTCGGTTGGTCGGGTTTTATGGCATATCAACCTTTGTAGGTCATTTAAAGTCAAATCCATTTTTATGTAAATAATCAGTTCTGTTTAAAACAATTCCGTTTAACATGAGTACACAGTTTAATTGTCGAAAACAGTTAAATTTCAAACAATTTAGTCTAGCATAAGCACGCATTTTAAATGTAAGTACACAGTTTAATTGTGAAAAACATTTCTATTTTTAGCTATTCAGTTTAGTCAAGCAGTTCTAACTCAGCTAAGTGTAAGTACATATTTTGTTTATAAACAGTTAAATGTCAAAAACAGTTTTACGTTAAACAATTCAGTTTAGTGTAAATACAGTTTCAATGTCAAAATACAGTTTTATTTCAAATAATTCAGTTTAGCATAAGCACGCAGTTTAAATGTAAGTGCAGTTTAATTGACAAAAAATGTTCTATTTCGAGCTATTTAGTTTAATCAAACAATTCAGTTTAGCATAAGTACGCTGTTAGTTCTATTTAACCAATAGATAGGACCCATATCAGGTGCTAATACTCCGGGCCAAAGTGGACCTGGGAGCGATGACAATGAAGGGATACTCCGCATTCCCCAAAACTCCAGCATTGCTGGAACCTCACCATCAGATTGTTTAGTGTCATATCAGGACACTCGTTGGGGGTGTCATACCCTTCTGCAGAGAAGCAGTCGGTGTATTCTACAGCTCCAGCTGACTGGGTGAGCATTTGTATTCAACAAGTGCTTACCAATGGCGGACTCATGCATCTGTGAATATCAGGATGATGCTATTGGTGCAAGTGTACAAATAGAATCTGCAACATGTTGGGCAGTCCTCACCTCTGATTGTTGAATAGTTTTACCGACATAGTCACCATCGATCGGATATTCAAAGCAATAAATAACCAAGTTTTGTAGCAGGGTCGGTAAAATATCTTTACGGATGGAGAGAAACGCACTTCTAGAAGTAAAGATAGTATGTTCTACAATAGAATCGAAACAGTGTATTTCCGTTGAAGAAATCTTACCAGTAAAGAAATAACCACTAGATACGATCCATAGTATTTTGATGTAAACAGGACACTTTATTGGGCCCAACGTTTTGCTTAGAAATAACTGACTTTGATATTACTCATCATGAGAATTTCGGGGTAGCCATTTGTAATGAAAATGTCGGTGATCTTTTTGAGTCTATCATCCGGCTTACACTCCAAGCGTATCACCATAGCATGGTGGATAATGGTTTTGATAAGATTATTCTTCCTGTATTTGAGAGCAAAGGAATCGAAACTCAAGATATAACCCAATAAAAGTGAGTTTTCTCTAAACGGTAGTGACGAAACATATGGAAGTTTTCTTGACTAAAACGTCAAAGAAAGGCAACATATTTTTATTTTCTCCTTCCATCGTAAATTGTAAGCAAGGATTGTTGAAAAGATTTATTCGCCTCGTAATGTAAAAGAAGCCAAGGTATCAACAAAATAACGAACGTAACAGTATGGTTTGGAAACCTTATCAAACTGCTGTTTCTCATGGAACCATTCAAAGATGTTAGCCATAAGAGGTACCAAAGATATTTTGTCAATCAGTCGTAAGATTATAATATTCAAACTGAAAGAAACAGACTTTGTAGACATCTCCATCAGCTCAATGAAAATATTCTCCGGAAAGGGAGGGAGTTTTGAGGAGCTACGATATAAATTATCAGCATTCAATACCAATAGTTTTATCTCAGGTTGATTCGTAAACAAACTGCGTAGATAGAGAATTTAATCACAACTTGAAATATTTGGTGAGTCATTGATTTGATGTAGAGTACACCGAAGTTTTTCTTTTTTGTAACTCCTTTCATTTTTATGATCCTTTCCTTTTAAAACCTAATTTCCTTCTTTTATAAATACTGATGATTGGCTTATGAAGAAGTATCGGTCAAAAGACGCCTCAATTAAATGTTCGTTTTATTTGATTTATATATATATATATATAGAGAGAGAGAGAGAGAGAGAGAGTGAGAGAGAGAGTTCTTAGTTAGTCAACCGTAGCTACTACTACAATCGATCGTAGCAACTGCTTTCCCAAGGTTGCTCCACTTACCCTTGATCCGTAACTTATAATCCTGAGTGTTAAGCAAGGAGGCACAAAGTATCATTTCTTTGGCCTTTGGTATGACTCGACCCTGGGATTGAACCCCAGTCTACTGAACCAGTGTCGAATACTCTAACCATTATGACAATGTACCGTTATATATATATATAATTTCTATAGACATACTTAAAGGGAATTATCTAATTAGAGTGTTCAATGTAAAGTTTATAGTATATGTAAACATATATGAAAAAGCTTATACAAAACAAGATATCATTGAGAACCAAGAAAATCAATAGGTATATTCCATTATAAATTTATTTCCTCTGTTCAATGGGCTGGTCAGATGTAATTTATCTTATAATCGAATGTACGTATTGATTTTCTTGGTTCTCAATGATGAATATATATATATATATATATATATATATATATATATATATATATATAACATTTTTTCTTTTTTTGTTGGTCCAGAGAGAAAAAAAGTAAATATTTCAAAATGAATAGCTCCACTAAGAGACTTATATTTTTTAAGAATTATCAATTTCGTTCTTACATGCATGTATGTTTCCAGCTTATTGCTTTCGTCAGAGAACATTTGTGTAGGTTTGTTAGCCGATTAACAAACCTTCACGAGTGAGTTCGAGTCTGGTTAGGCGTCCTCTTCATTTGGCCTTGTGCCATATCCAAGCAAAAAACCTTGTAAATTACTAAATTACTTCAACACACTTATTCCAGAGTGTTTTTAACTGGCCAGGGAATTTTTGAAACTTCTTTATTGTTGGTGTGAAATTTTGCTGTCACATTCCTTCTAATTTTAATTCTAATTTTATAAGGTTTTCCTCCACGTTATAAAATCTTAGCCTTGCTAAGGAAACAAGAGAAAGTTGTACAGAGAT
This sequence comes from Sepioteuthis lessoniana, assembly GCA_963585895.1. NCBI lineage: Eukaryota > Metazoa > Mollusca > Cephalopoda > Myopsida > Loliginidae > Sepioteuthis > Sepioteuthis lessoniana. The sequence continues at coordinate 37,416,343 of OY757916.1, read as the reverse complement.
GAAGGTCTAATAAGTATAGAAACTGATGAACTTGCGTAATCCTGTGTTTCATTAAAAAACTGCTTATCAAAAAGTATCAATAATTGGCCCTGACCCACCTAGAAATCTTGATAGTTTATTGTGAAGTCTTAGATACTTATATCGTGCAATAATAGGTTCGATCGTTATTCAGCTCCTCGTTTAATGGCCTTGAAACAGCCTACACTACTATTGTTAGAAAACTTGTTTCACGTGTCTAGAGATATAAATAGTTCGATCATCACTTTGCTTTTCCCTTTGCGGGCTTGTACCAGACTACACTATATATGGGCAATCTACAATCGACCATGTCATGCAACCGACTTACATGAAACTACGTAGATGAGTGTAAAGGTCACCTGATAACAGTTGATACTTTTTAATCCAAGGATGTTTATATTTAAAGGGAATTTCGAAACTCAAAACTTAACTGTTCGCTGTATGAAAATTCGCTGGTCTTGCTACTAGGCTAGAAATCTTGGCCTTTCTGTCGTCAGTCTGATGTTCCATGTGCCTGTCGTCTAGTTTTAAATTCCTAATGGTATGATTGTCGAGAAACATAAGGCCGAATAAGTAAGCGTCACGCTCGAATTGTCTTCTAGCTGTTTCGTAAGGCCTATGTTTGCTATATCGAGTTTCGAGTTTGAACACCTCATTTTTTGAAGACTGATACAGGTGGGTCGTGCCTCTGTCTCGCTTGAAGTAATTTTACCCTCATGAGAAAGATACTGGTCTAAGACACAGCCTTTTTTTATAATAACATTTATATATATATATATATATATATATATATATATATATATATATATATGTACAAACATAGATATAATACCGCTTATATGTATTTGAACATAGCCTATGCTTCTAATCACTCGGTTTGAGAGTTAAAAGCAGAAATACTTGACAAAATGAACCAAATATGACCTTGAGATAAACTGGACAAGATATATATATAGAGAGAGAGAGAGGCAACTTGCATAGAAGGAGTCTCCATGGTAAAAGTACTGTACTTTGACCTCATAGTGAGTGAGTTCAAACACCAGTTGCTTATTTCTAAGCAAAACAGTGGGCCCAACAAAGTGTCCTGTTTACATCAAAATACTTTGGATCGGATCTAGTAGTCATTTCTTTACTGGTAAGATTTCTTCAACTGAAATACACTGTTTTTATTCTACATGCCATCTTTACTTCTAGAATTGTGTGATAAATTGGTTAATTTTAACGGCATTTCAACCCACCAAGACTAATTCTATTCTAAGAGATTAAGGAAATGCGCAAATTGTGCATTGGTTTATATATTTCTGTGAAGTTTCTTCAGATGTTCTTTTTTGCTCATACTTATATGACATTGAGTATTCCTATCAGGTTCAAATAATTATCAAACTGCTCTATTTGACTCATAGATAGGACTCTACCTGGTAATACCACTTCGGGTCAGAGTGGATCTAAGAGTAATGACAATGAAGAGATACTCCATACTCCCCAGTTCTCTAGAACCGGAGCCTCACCACCAGTAACAGTTTAGAGTCATATCCAGGAAACCCTTTTTTAATGAGGTCTTATCTACTGCCGGGGATCCGTAATCTAAACCCTTCATCAAATATTATTATTGTAATCAACATAATAGACAAAATTATATGACAAAACACTAACAGATCTTAGCTAGCTCAGTAGACCTGCTATATTGGAATCGATCCCCAGTCTGCTGCCCTTTTTAATGATCTTGTGCCAGACTATGGTATATATAGCTAATCTGCGGCCAAACAATGGTCAGAAAGCTAGTTTCACAGGTCGAGTGCAATAATTGTTTCAATCACCTGATTTGTGGCCTTGTGCTGGACAACGTAACACATGAACAACACGCAACTGAACATTGGTTAAAAAGTTTATATCAAGTACATAGTACTATAATCAATTCGATTTACACTCTTTATCCTCATTAATGGCCTTAAGCCAGATTATGCTATATGTAGAGAACTTACAATCGAACAATTGTTTGAAACCTTTTTTCATGCGGCTAGATCCTCAATCTGCTGCCTCTTTTAATGGCATTGAGTCAGACTACGCTATATGTGGACAACCTAGAGCAGAACCATGCTTAGAAAGTTCTGTTTCCATCTTTTGTGAACTTGAGACAAACAGGACAAGATTTACATATAGACAACTTGCATGGAAGGATTCCTCATGGCAAAAGTACTGCACTTTGACCTCGAAGTGAGCGAGTTCAAACACCAGTTGTTCTGTTACGTTCACTTTCGGCCAAATACTTTAGGGAAAGGTATTAACGCCCTTATACTCTAGCTAAGCATCAAATGGTATTACTGCTGTCCCTCTGTAATATAATGGCCGAGGGATTTCGTTTTATATATCTTGCCTTTGGGTTTAGTTAGGCTGAAAACCTTTCGGCTCAGCACATGGGTTAATTAGGTGCAAACTTGAACGGTGTTAACGCGCGCGCGGGGAGGATGTGTCGTTCACAGATGTCAAAATAAAATCCCATATAGAAAGGTTGACCAGTGGATGTGAATGACGTCATGCACCGGAAGCGCACACGGAGGATTTTGGGGATTTTGAAAAAGTCAGTGAGTTGAGTTGCTGGCTCGGAAGAAAGTTGACTTTCGCTTGCTCGCCGAAGCCAAGCCAGTGACCTTGTGGTGGGTGCCACACGTGTTGCGGGATGGGGTGGGGTGAGATGGAAAAGTCATCATAGAAAGATTGTGCATCTCTCTTCCTTATGTCGAAAAACCTTTTAACTCAAAGATAATAAAAGGTTTCGTACCTGAACTAATAAGTCGTTACGTGTTTTTCGTGTTTCGGGATTCCTATGTTCTATGTATATATGTTATGAACATTACATGTACGTTACACACATAGCCGTATCTGGCTATGTTACAAGGATGGCTTGGGCATTTAATAACCCACGAAGGTTGATATGCCATCATATAGATTTTAATAATTAATAATATTTTTTCTTTGACTAGGATAATATTTTGCATGACTAGGATAATCTTATGAAATACCTCCGTTAGACGCTAAAAGTTCTCGGCCAGACTAAAACAGGAAGGACCTCGATTCAGGAAGTATACATATCATTCTATACATTGAACTACTTCTAAATTTTATTTTATCCCACAAAAAGATTAACTAGAAATTAAATAAAGTTAATTTCTTTCTTGGTTAGGTCGTGGATTTTTCAATACCTCGTCGTATCTCAGGGCAGCTTACATTAATTTGTAGTTAGAAGCTTGTTCGGCAGATTTTTACTGCGTTCCCTGTTCGGGGACTTGATTCTTTTGTAGCCTTGCCCAAGACTGACAATATATAGGCAACCTTTCATTCAATGCATTATCGTTGGGAGCAGAATGGCTAAAGTGCTTTATAAACTTTAGAAGCTATAGCAGTAAGACTTATGCCTCTGTAATGATTCTCAGGTCACCTTTCTTGAGAAAGAGAAAGTTGCAACCTTTCATCCATTTTTCTATTGTGTTTTTTATAGACTGCATAACTTCAGACAGGAATTTGTCCAGGTCAGCAGACTTTCTATTTTTAACGTTTTTTAATAGTGTGTCTTGTTCTTCCTCTGTAAACTGTCTTAATTGGATGTCTAGTTAGCCATCAATAATTTTTTGTCAATGATTTCAGGAGGGATTCCAAGTAGATTCTTAACATGTTCTTTCCACTTTTGTAGTCTTTCATCTTGACTGGCGGCTTTTTGCTTTGCTCTTTTCATTACTGTCTGCCATGCTGTTCATGATTGTCTATCTTCTACTAAATTTCTTTTTTCAATGATTTAGCCTTGATTGTGTTGTAAAACTTGTTTTTGATATGAGTTGTTTAAATCTTTCTCAACTTAGTTAAGTTTCTGTAAGTTACCATTTATAGGTTATCTTTTAATGTAGCATCCTAATTCGAATTCGAATTCACTTTTAGATTAATACCCTTGGAAAAAGTATGTATCCCCTTATCCCTACAGTTATGGATTATTAGTACAACTACTCTTCTCATACAGAGATGACTTTAGTGTTAATTACCCCCCACCGTTGATGGATACGCCATTACAAAGGAAGTAAATTCGTCGGTTGGGTTTTATGGCATATCATCCCTTGTTGGTTATTTAATACCAATTCCTGTTTATAAATACATCAAATATATATGATCTGCAAATGTATAATTTGTGGATAACATTTTTAAACGAGCCAGAGCTCATTCGCTTGCACACAGTTAAATGGTTTCAAGTATTGCAATGTAACACTCAATTTAATCTAAGATCTCTCATTTGCCTGAATACTGTTAAAAGGTTATGATTTGTAAGTGAATAGTTATGGGTTAATTTATTTTTACAAAAGCTAGAACTAATTAATTTGCACATTATTAAATATCGCTATTGATTGAATACAGTGAAGTGGTTTCTTGTATTGCAATCAAACACTGATACTTCAATTCAACATTATTCATTTACTTGCACACAGTTAAATGGTTTCAAGTATTGCTATGCAATAATTCAATTTTCGCACACAATTAAATGGTTTTAAGTATTCCTATCAAGCACGAATAATTCTATTTAGTACTAATCAATTGTTTTCAAACACTGAAATACCTTCAAGTATTGCTATCTAACACCGATGGTTTCGTTTGCACATAGTTAAATGATTCCAAGTATCAAATTAATTTTAAATACATGTCAATGAATAGCGTAGTTAGATACTTTTTCTCTTGGTTAAAAGAAAAAAAATTAGCGATTTTTCTTTAGATTGCATTTTGCAAGGAAGTGTTGGGATATCAGGTTCTAAAATATAGCGACACCATTTTAATTGATTGATTTTAACAGCATATCAACCTATCTAGGGTTATTTTATTCCTAGAGATTAGGGAATTGCTTTCGTTGTACATTCATATTAACATTTTTTGCGGAGTTGTTTCTCAAGATGTCAGCCCAGTCTGCAGAGGGCTAATATCCTCAACGAGCGTCCTGATAATGACATCTGATGGTGAGGCTCCAATCCTGAAGTTTTGGGGAATGTGGAATAACCCTTCATTATCATTGCTTTCGGGTCCACTCTGACCTGGAGTGGTAGTACCTGATAGGGTCCCATCTATGGGTTAAATTAAACTAGTGTCCATTTAACTATGTGCAAACAAATGACTGATGTTTTAATCAATTGTTACTGTTACATAGCAATACTTGGAACCATTTAACTGTGTGCAAACGAATGAGTAATCTTGAATTGAATGACTAATGTCAAATAGCAACAGTTGAAACCCTTCAACTGAATGCAAAAATTCAATTATTAGTATTACATAGAAATACTGGGCAAACAAATTATTAATATTAAATAAAATTATTACTATAGATAGCAATACTTGGAAATATTTAACTGTGTGCAAACAATAGTCAGGTAAAGTTGGCGACAGTAGACGAGGGCGACCAAGAAGGCTCTCTTTTCGTTAGCTACTACACCAAGGTGTGGGGAAGGGCGCTACTCCTTTCCCAGGATTGCTCCACTTTACCCTTGATACATACCTTCTATTGTTGAGTGTTAAGCAAGGAGGTATCAAGTACCATTTTTAAAGTCTTTGGTATGACGCGACCTGGGATTGAACCCCGGTCTCCCGGACTATTGGCAAACACTCTACCCTCTTTAAACATAAAATTACCAAGAAACTTAAAATCATATGTATATACATGAAACTGTGTGAAAACAATAACTAATGTTTTTAAAAATACTGTTAAACAATTTAACTCTGTGCAAACGCCTTTTTTTTTACAAATAATGTATTTAATATATGCAATAACAGGATCTGGCTTTAAATAACCTCCAAGAGTTGATATACTATAAAACTCAACCAACCCAACTCTCTGAAGAAGTCTTTTCGCCACATGGTCCTATCGAATAAGAATAATTTTTATACAGCTCTATTTGACCCATGCATGGTGCCCTAATATATACTACCACCCCGGGTAAATCTGGGACTAAACCTGGTAGTAATGGCAATGAAGGAGTACTCCACACTCCCCAGAACTCCAAAACTGAAGCCTCCCCATTAATTGAAGTTTAATATTATAATTAAGACTACTCTATTTTTTAGAAGGGGTATTTTAACCTCTTTTGTAGCGTATTCTGAGCCACACCGGCAGGGTAAGCAATAGTTTTGAATAATCTTTCGACAAGGCCGCAAAATGTTAAACTTAATGGTTGAGAAAAATTTGATTTCGTTTGGTTTGGTTTGGTTTGGTTTGGTTTTATATCACATCAGCCACTGTAAGTTATTTAATGCCTAATCCAACTTATATATATATATATATATATGATTTGTAAACTGGTTTGTCAATAACATTATTAAACGAGCCTGAGGTCTTTTTTGTACACAGTTTAATGTTTTCAAGTATTGCTTTTATAAAGTCACGATTTAACATTCCTTTGCACACATAGTTTATTATATTTGGTCCATAGTTATAAGGTGCAACCACTCCGAGTTCAACTGGACCTGGAAGCAATGACAACGAAGGGGTACTCCGCATTTCCCAAATATCCAAGGCTGGAGCCAGATTGTTTAATGTCATAAAGAGGATACTCGGTGGGTGGGGTCTTACCCGTCATCAGAGATACAATCGGTGTATTCTACAACCCCAGCCGACTGGGCTGGATGGTTGAGAAGGCTTCAGGCAATTTTAAGATCACAGTTTCCCAACCCGATGTCGGTTTATATAGTTTTATATAGCTTGCTTATAAAAAAAATCTGTTAGTTTTTTATGCTCTTGAGGCAAGTAAAGACCATTTCATGGGGATTTTTTTTCTCACAGTCATGTCGGACTTTTTTCACCAAGTAGCAAAATCATTCATCGTATTGATAAGTAAATTCACTGGAAAAAAAACTACTTTCTCAACGCGTTTTGTCCATGTTAACCATTTACTTTTTTATATTTCTGTGTGTTAAACGCAAACGACCGGCTTTTTACAATCAAAGAATATCTCTTTTAGGCCAAGAAAACATTGAGAAACGACTTCAAAGAGAAAGACATCAGGCGGTGATCTTTTCTTTAAAAAAAAGTAAATTTATAGGCAAAGGTACTCCAATCGAAATGCAACGAAGAGAAGCCCATAAAGAAACAATGTGAAATAATATGTTTGTAAAAGTAGACCGTTTTAACAGATTTCTATTTACTTAAATGTCCGCCCATTACATATTGCTTCATAATCACTTGTCCAAGTTTACCATTGTTTGCTAATTATGCTTCGTCAGATCCACATTTAACATAACTGAAAATGGGATGAAACTTTTGAAGAAGAGGCAACGTTATGCAGCATGTTTATTTTCTCTACGATGAAAAACAAACATATATCGGTTAATGTTATCCATTTCACATAAAATGATTAAATAATAAAACTTATATAAATATATATGTGTGTGTGTGTGTGTGTGTGATTGTATGAGTGTCAATGTATGAATATATATGAGTATATATATATATACATATATATGTGCATTAGTATATATATATATATATATATATCTGTATGTGTATGAGTGTCTGTGTATGACTGTATATATATGAGTATACATATTTACCAACCCTTCCGCTCGGGCAGGATATGACACAAGATCAATTTTTAAGCGGAGTTTAACAGGTTTGAATTCAGAGTTTTCCTTCTCCTAGACTAGTTGCCTCACCAAGGCTAAAGAACCTAGTCTGCCCTACAATTTACCCATAGCTACAGGGAGAATAATTGGATTCATACCTTTCCCAAGGGTATTAGTGATATGTGAAATGCAATATATATATATATATGTATATATATATGAGCAGACAATTTCACATTTCACGTACCTTGGCAGGATCTTATCAATGAAAGTGATGTCAATATTCGCCCAGTGAAAGCGTGGAAATATGCTGTCGATCATATGACCTATTCGATAAAGTAAAACGGGATTCCTTCCAAGCTGCAGTTGTGTCAGTACTACTCGATGGATGCACCACATGGACGCCGACAAAACGTTTAGTGGAGAAGCTAGATGGGATTTGCATATGAATGCTACCAGTTATACGGAACAAATTCTGGAAGTAAAATCCGTCAAAACGGCATCACTGAAATCATCTAAGTAAGGCGAACAAGACATGTGGTGCATTGCTGGAAAAGTAAGGACGAACTCTTAAGTGACCTTCTCTGACTGACCCCTACATATGGACGTGCCAGCTCTAGTCGACCAGCAAGAACTTATCTACAACAGTTCTGCGCGAACACTGGATGAGGTTTAAAGGACCAACAGGGTGTGATGGATGATCAAAACTGTTGGAGAGAGAGAGTGTGTTTGTGTCTGGGAAATCCATGCTAACAGCGTGACTTGATGACATGAGTGGGTACATATATATATATGTGTGTGTGTGTGTGTGTGTGTGTGTGAATATACAACGCTGGATAAAGATAAAAGGCCACACTTAAAAATGAAGAAAAAATATTCTTTATAATTTTTAAATTATGAAAATCAGATATATGAAAGATAAGGCATAAAGACAATTCAATTTGAAATATGAAGAAATTTCAATTCATTTTTTAAATGTATATAAGCATTTATGCTTGATTTTAAAATTTTGTTTTGACTTAGATATAAGACCAATGAGCAGAACTATACAATATAAAGGCAATTTTTTCATTTGCTATTTCGTAGATCTGCCGTTAACTTTGATAACCTCAAAAATTCCGCTAGGCATACTATCAACTAGTTTCTGAAGTTGAACCGAAGGTATTTTTCCCATGCGTTTAAGATTGCGTTTTTGAGTTCAGAAATTGCTGAGTACTGTCGACTTGCTTCATTAACTTTTGCAACAATCAATCCCCACAAATTTTCTATAGGATTGAGGGTGGGAGAGCATGCTGAAGTTTTATTTATTATTCAAGCAAGTACTTCTTTGTTATTGATACACTGTGGATAGCGGCATTATCTTGCTGAAAGATTCATTCTTCTCCTCATAGACGACGCCCTTATTGTGCGAGAGATAGATCATTTAACATCTTCCCATAATCTGCTGCTTTTTGTCAACCACTGACAAATTGTAGTTTAAGTTATCCTGAAGATGAAATCTTCCTCCACTATGCCTTGTTGAGTAATTCTCTTCTGGAAAATTTGTTGCGTTCCAGTCCTTCTGAAAGCCATCTTAACCGTCTAAGTTGAATATGGTGCGGGTATGAGAAGGTCCTTACCATCCCAATGGTATTAGTCCAAAAGTGAATGTAATAGAGCGACTGGATTTCCAACTCGCTTACTTCGATGCCACACTCCGGTACGGTAACTATAACGCCACGAAGACTTACTTTAAAGTTATATTTTCATTTAAACGTCTCAATGTTTTTACATTTTCAGCCATTTAAATATGAAATATCGACAAATTACACACACGTCCATACACACGTATAAGTTTCTTCTCATTCTTCTTCTCCCCACCCGTTTCTTCTTCTTTCCGTGGTGTCTCTTAGTGGTTCCATTTGTTTAACATCATTACCTGTGCCAATCGCGAGACAGATTTCAAAAAAGAACGCTGATTGAATGATCGAACGGTTATATGATCTTTCTTTGTATACTATAGCCTCCTTCTGTTTTTGTATTTTATCAAACATCCATTGTTGTTCTATCAACGCTTGTTTCATTAATTTAAAGACCTGACGAAGTTTTAACGTCGACTTTTCTCGTAAAAAATTTTCGATTATTTTATTTTTCAATTTTTCTTCATATACTTATAAATAAGAACTGCATCGTGCAATTGTAATCGTTGCAGGAAATGAACCCGACTACACGAATTCAAATCATGGACCAGGCTGTTTTGCTTCCTTGATTTAAAGGCATATCAAAGTTCGTGGATTAATTAGTGCTAAAGCAATCCACGTAGAAGAACAGTTGAGACACTAACTTACCTATAGCTGGGGGGGGGAACAAGGGATTCAATACCTTTGTAATATATTCAGGTCCAAAAATATACGACCAAGATACGAACATGTGAAATAGACATAGGGAATCCGAAAAACACGAAATTGGTTCAGGTACGAAACTTTTATTTACCTTTTTGAGTTTAAGGTTTTTCGACATGAGGAGAGAGAGACACAATTTCTTCAACAAACGCGCGGCATATTTCATAGACCCCAACTGGTCTCGCCTCGGCGAGACCAAAAATCAACTACCTTCCTCTAGACTCGAATCTCAACTCTCTCGTTCGGCGTTTAAATCTCAACTAACAGCTTTTTTTCAAATCTCAACATCCTCAGCGCTTCCGGGCATGACGTCATTCACGTCCCCAGTCACATTTCCTATATGGGGTTTTTATTGTGACATCTCTGATTGTCACATCCACTTCGCGCTCGCGCGTGAACACCTGCAGTCAATGTGTGCTCCTAACTAACCCATGCACTAAGCCGAAAGGTTCTCAGCCTAACTAAACCGAAAGCAAGATATATAAAACGAAAAATGATAATATAAAAAAAAATCCCTCCGCAATTACATAACACCTTTCCCAAGGATATTAGAGCGAAAGTAAACCTTATAGCGCGACTGGATTTCGAACTCGCGTACTTAGATGTCGCTGTCCAGTACGTTAGCCACTAAGCCACGAGAACTACCCCTGCCAGCGTTTCACTTCGCACTAATGCTCTAGAGAAGGCATGAATCCATCTCTTTTTTCACCTAAGATTAACTAGCAGGACATACTGGTTTCCCTGGCTTTGGTATAGCAACCGAGCTAGGAGAAGGTAACCTCTAAAATTCAAACCAGCAGTACTTCACTGAAAAGTTGACCTTGCATCCTATCCTGCCTATGATAGATTTGTTTGGTTTTATGGCATATTAACCACTGTAGGTTATTTAATGCCAAATCCTGTTTATAAATAAATAAATAGTAAAGTAGGTGACCTTAGTCGAGGGTGACCCAAAGGCTCCCTTTTCGATAGCTACTACACCAAGGTGTAGGGATGGTGCTACTCCTTGCCCTGGATTGCCCCACTTTACCCTTGATCCCTAATATTGCTGAGTGTTAAGCAAGGAGGTATCAAGTACTATTTTTTGAGTCTTTGGAATGACTCGATCTCGGATTGAACCCAGGTCTCTCGGGCCATTGGTGAACACTCTAACCATTACGCCAATGTCCGGTATATTAAATACATATAATTTGTAAACACATTCAATTGATAACATTTTTAAACGAGCTTGATCTCATCTTTTTGCCCAGATTAAATGGTTTTAAGTATTGCTACATAACAGTTACAATTTATCATCAGTCATTTCTTTGCACACGTGTAATTAGACATTCATTATATGTCATCATCATCATCATCATCATGTCGTGCCGCTTGCACGGATATCCCTGACCCTCTCTCGCCACTTTTCCCTATCGTTCATCGCCTCCGGAGGGTCTTCAGGGCTACATCCCGTATCTTTACATACATGCTGTATGTATGTTCGAGCTTGTCGTCATGCTTTTGCTCGGCCATATGTGGGGGGTCCATAGGAGTGCATCACTTATGAGCTCGTCCCTGCTTCTCCAGCAGTGTCCTGCATGTCTGGTTCGTCTAACTTGGATAGTTTTCGTGATGGGAGGCAGGTGGCTGTATAGTTTGTGCTTTGTGGGGTGTTGCCACCAGGACTTGCTCAATATTGCTCGCAACATTCTAGTGTAATTGCTTTCTAGCTTCTTCTCCAGCCGTTTTGTTAGTGTCCGAGTGGTGCATCCATACAGCAGTATCGATACGACCGCTGCCTGGAAGAAACTGCGTTTCATTTCATCGGTCAGATTTGATTTCCATATGATCGAGAGCTTATCGATAACTGTCCATGCCTTCGTTAGCCGCGTGTCGATGTCTTTTTTTTTAAAGAGATTAATTTGTCGGTAATTTCACTTTTTAAATAAGTTTAAACTAATTTATTTGCACATTAGTATTGCAATTGTTTCTACAGTTAAAAGGTTTCAGTTTTACACTTACAGTTAAAAGGTTTCTATCTTACACTTATTCATATTCTGTTCAATATTAATAATTTGTTTGCACATAGTGAAGTGGTTACAAGTATTGCTAATTAACACTAATAATTCTATTCAACATTGCTCATTCGCTTGCACACAGTTAAATGCTTCAAACTGTTCTGTTTTGTTCTTCAATTAAACATCAGTCATTTGTTTGCACACAATCAAATGATCGAACAGTTCTATTTCTAACAATTCAATAAAGCATAATTCATTTGTTTGCACTCAGCTAAAATGTCAAACAGTTCTATATGACCCAATAGATAGAACCCTATCGGGTGATACTACTCCGGGACAGAGTTAACTAAGGTGCAATGGCAATAATCGGTTAAATTGGGTTCTCTAAGTGGGCGTACAGAAGCTTGTTCTCAGGAACACTGTTTATATATATATATATATATATATATATATATATATATATATAACACTGTTTATTTATATATATATATATATATATATATATATATATATATATATATATATATACCCACATCATAGACATATCCTCCCCTCTTTCGAAGAGTTGAGCATTCTCTCGAAGGAATTACCGGTTGCCCCTCACGTAATACAAAGCTCTTTTAATAAATCGAAAACTTGGTAGCCGTTAAGCGCATATGTAGACCAAAGAAAAATAATACATATTTACCCTGAGTTTGCTGATGGCTGTGCGGTAAACTCAGCCGAGTTTCGTTTCCAGCTGGAAGCATCTTACGCGTCTAGCCAGACTGATGAGTTGTGATATAACAGAACAGTCTTTTTATGTATGATTATATATATATATATATATATATATATATATGATTAACAAACAAAGTTTATAGGTAACATTTTGAACGAGCCCAAGTTCACACAGTTAAATGGTTTCATGTAGTACTATGAAGCTATAATAATTCTGTTTAATATCAATCATCTGTTCGAACACAATTAAATGGTTTCAAGTATAGTAAATGATTAAACAGTTCTATTTGATCTATAGATGATACCCTGACAGGTACTGCTATTCTGGCTTAGAGTTGATGTGAGAATAATGGCAATGTAGGGCTACTCCACATTCCCCAAAACTCCAGGTCTGGAGCATCCCCATCAGATGGTTTAGAGTCCAATCCCTCACATTTGCTGGATGGTGGTATCTAACCCCTCTGCAGAGATGCAGTCGGTAGAAACTACAGCTCCAGCCGACTGGGCTAGACGCAATTTGAGTTGTGAACTTCATTTATATTTTTGTTAAAATTAACGATGCTAAACTCTTTTGGAAATTTTGTAATTCTTACATCAGATGTCCGTAAAAATCCATCCCAAATATTAGTGTTTGCTGAAGAATATTGACTTATTTCTATATCAGTTTTAATATTTATGTTGTATGCAGGTCATTCAATAAGTAAAAGAGGATTTTTTTTATAAAAGCAAATTAATTTTCCGATAGATTTTTTTTTCTTTTAATGAAATCTCTGCATTGTTCAGAATTGGCTTATAGCAAAAATCGTTTTCATCTCACGATGATAGTTGTGTTGAGATGACAGCACATCAAACTGAGTGCTACAAATTGAAGAGCAGTCTGTCATCAAATTTTTGTCGGCTGAAAAGTGCAAACCATGTGAAATTTACAGAAGAATGTATGATGTGTGTGGAGAAGCATGTTTAAGTAAAAAAAAAAAAACTTTATAAATACACACAGTTAAATAGATTTGCCACTATGAGCCTGAGTCGTGTAGAAGCACACAAACTCTCAGGTAAAGAAAAAGTTCCTAGAGCAGCAGTCAATAAAGAAGATCATGCTGACCGTCTTCTTGGACATGAAAGGACCCATAATCATTAATTTCCTTGAAAAAGTTGCAACTGCAACTAGTGCATCATATTGTCAGCTCTTTAATAAATATTCTCTTTATTGAATGAACCTCGCATATAAAAAAAAGTATTGCAAATTCCTCTACCGGAATAATTTGTGTATAGCACGAATTTTTTTCCTACATTTTAAGCTCTAAATTAACTGTGCGTATTACGCATAAGAAGTAAATATAAACTTTTCTTCGCGTGCCTCACCATATTCAGGATTGTATGACCGATAGTTAGTTATAACAATGATCCAAATATTTCTTTTTTAGGATGGTTGGTTGTTGGATTTTATGGCATATCAACCTTTGTAGGTTATTTAATGCCAAATCCATTTTTAAACAAATAATCACTTCTATTTCAAACAATTCAGTTTCACATAAGTACACAGTTTAATTGTCAAAAACATTTATATTTCAACCTATTCAGTTTAGTCAAACAGTTCTAATTCAGCTGATTCAGTTTAGCATAAGTACAGATTTTATTAACACATAGTTAAAATTCAAAAACAGTTCTATATTAAACAATTCAGTCTAGTGTAAGTATAGTTTCAATGTCAAAAACAGTTTCATTTCAAACTATTCAGTTTAGAAGAAGCACACAGTTTAAATATAAGTACAGTTTAATAGTCAAAAACATTTCTATTTCAAGCTATTCAGTTTAGTCAAACAGTTCTAATTCAAACAATTCAGTTTAGCGTAAGTATGCCCTTAGTTCTATTCAACCCATAGATAGGGCCCTATCAGGTGCTACCATTCCGGGCCAGAGTGGAGCTGGGAGCAATGGCAATGAAGGGGTGGTCCGCATTCCCCAAAGCTCCAGCATCACCATCACCATCAGATTGTTTAGTGTCATATCTAGGACACTCATTGATGGGGGGGTCTTACCTCTCTGCAGAGGTGCAGTCGGTGTATTCTTTTTTGGGTCTTAATAGAGATATAGCTACAGGAATTTGTGTTTGTTTGTAATTTTCTTTCTCCTAGGGCGATCTTATTTTTGCTACAAGCTTGTTGCATTTTTAAAAAATATGTCTGTGTGTTTGCTCTGAAAACTGCCAAACTATTGCCCAGTCGGTTGAGGCTGTAAAATACACTGACTGCTTCTCTGTAGAGAGGTATGACTCACTCAACGAGTGTCCTGGGTATGACACTCAACAATTTGATGGTGAGGTTCCAGTAATGCAAGAACTTTGGGGAATCCGAAATACCTGTTCATTGCCATCCCTCCTAGGTACACTTCGGCCCGGACTGGTAGCACCTAATAAGGATCCCATCTATGGGTCAAACAGAATTAAATACTGTCCTTATGCTAAACAGAATTACTTAAAATAGAACTGTTTTGACATTTAAACCGCGTACTTATGCTATACTGAATTGTTTGAAATGGAAATGTTTTTGCAAGCTAAACTAAATTGTTTCAAAGAGAACTGTTTTTGACCTTGAAACTGCACTTACACTAAACTGAATTGTTTGAAATAGAACTGTTTTGACATTTAACTTTGTGTAAACAAAAAATTACATTTATCCTAAACTGAATTGCTTGAAATAGAACTGTTTATGTATAAAAATTGATCTGATATTAAATAACCTAGAATTATTGATGTACCATAAAACCAAACTAAACTGTCTAAATGTTTCATTTCAAAACATAAGAAAAATTTTTTATTTTTATTTTATTTTTAGTCAATATAAACCGGATTATGAGTTGAATAAACTGCTGCAAATTCTAAAAAGTTAATTCATACTATATCTAGAAGATTTTTTTTTCAGAAGTTCGTAATCCAAAATTAGGGATACGTGTTACACACTGGTTCGTTTTATACACGAGTGTGTATTATACAGGAATAATTACGATAAGGCATTGCTTGATTTTTTAAATTTTTTTTTCCCTGCAGACTAAATAGTTTTTTTTTGTGCAAGGCTGGTTAAGTCAGCGAGTAGCGGATGAATTAAGAAAAAAGGTAAAATAAAATTATTTTCAAAAACTTTAAAAGAATTTTTTTTTTAAATTTGAAAAATTCAAAGAAATAAATACAAATGAATATAAGAGGATGTGGATATCAAAGAACTTTTCTTTTGGGTAAATGTGAATATATAATTCCTTCTTTGGTTACACTTAATTATTACAGTGAGAAATAATATATATTGAGTTGAATGTGTGCCGCCCGTTGAAACTGAAGGCTTTTTGTATTTAGTTGGTTTTCTGCCACAAGGATGGTGTTTCCATAGTAACGAGAATATGTATCAAGCAAGCGTTGCTAATTTTGTTTTTTATGTACAATAATAAATAATGTACGCTAGTATTTCCTCAATGGAATCGTTGATTGAGTCTTTGTGCCGTTAAGAATGGAAGTTATCAAGCCTGAGAGAATGAAAACACACCTCCCAAAATAGGAGGGAAAAGTAATAGAATCGTAAGTACATTTAATCTTGTTTTGGGTTAATTTTTTTTTTCATTTGATTTCACTACTTCTATCATTTTTATTATCACTCTAGGGGAGTTTTTTCATATCAGTTCTTACGGGTGTTTTTTCGCTGAAGTCCAAGTGACAGCAAGTTACCTCACGTCTCCAGGTCTGTTTTAAATATTCTAGCTGATTTTAATAGTGTTGTGATCTAAATGGTCACGATTCTTTCTCTGATCTTTAATTTCTCCTGTTACCGTTCCTGACCACCGTCATCATCGTATTTCACAGTTTGTCTTGTCTTTTTAGCTCTATGGCAAGATCAAAGTATTTTTCTATCTTTTCGTTTTCTTTTATTTTCACACTGTCGTCCGTGGGAATGCACTTGTCTTCGGCTCTGGATTAGGTGTTCTGTTTATTAGTATTATTATCATTTCACTCATTTGAGAGTTTTTCACATCAGTTTTAGCTGATGGTTTTCCACTGGAGTCTGAGTAAAAGCAAGTCTTCTTAAGTCTCCTCGTCTCTTCTTAGAATTCTAGCCGATCTCAATAATGCTGTAGTTTGGATGGTCTCCACTCGTCCTCTTATTTCCAAGTCCCCCAGTCCCTGTACCAATCCTTTGGTGATTCTACCGAGCGCGCCAACTACAATTCCGTAGGTTTTTTTTCTATTTTTAAAGTCTTATATTTCTTTCGCTTTCCTTCAGTTTTACACTGTGATCAGCCCGAACGGCAAAGTCCACAGTTCAGCAGGTTTTATTTATTTATCTATTTATCAATTATTTTTTTTTTTTTTTATTAACTATCATTAGGTCTGGTCGTATGACTGAGATTAGATGATCCATTTGTGTCTCAAAATGCTAGAGGAGTTTGTACGACTCATTTTCTGGGACAGATTGGGAGTTATGCATATTCCATTTGTTCGTATGATCAAATTTAAGCTTCTTGCACGATTCCCAGAGGATCACCTTTCCCATCCAATCGTTTCTATTCTTTTTCTTCTAACTTACTGCATTCGCTTATGATGTGATCTATCGTTTCGTCTCTATCACCACATAACCTACAATTGTTATTTTGTCAGGTCTTATTTATTTATTCTTTAACGTAATTTGTCGTTATGGCGTTATTTTGTGCTAGTATTAAAAGAGATTCAGTTTCTCTTAAGGTTTCTCTTTCTTAGCCGTATCCAAGTTTTCTCTTGTGAGATTTTGCTTGCCACTTGAAATATCCATACAGTTGTTTTTCTTCCCATATTTGTTGTCGTTGTTCTGTTAATTCTTGAGTTGATTCTGGATTGGTTTGGTTTGGTTTTAACTCATATCAACCATTGTAGCTTATTTAAGGCCAAATCCATTTTTATACATATGAACAGTTTTATTTCAAATAATTCAGCTTAGCTTACAAAAACAGTTCTATTTCAAACAATTAAGTTGAGCATAAATATGCAGTTTAATTCTATTTGACCCATAGATAGGACCCTATCAAGTGCTGCCACTCTAGGCCACAGTGAACCTGGCAACGATGACAATGAAGGGGCACTCCGGATTCCCCAAAGCTCTAGAATTACTGGAACCTCAACATCAGATTGTTTAGTGTCATACCCAGGACACTTGTTTGGGGAGTTTTACCCCTCTGCCGTGGGTTCTATAGCCCCAGCCGACTGGGCCCTTGTTGCTTTTGGTCGCTGCATTATTATTATTATTATTCAAATTGATTTTCAATTTTCACTTTCGGTTTCTTACAATCCTTTATAGTGTCTTTACCCAAAACATAGGATGCGAGAAAGGAGTGATTATATGTATTTTATATATTTATATTTTTACTGCCTCTTTTGGGTGAATGTTTTTCAGTCACATTGATAATACTCTCTTAAGAAGATGAACGCTTCCGCAAAGAGCAACTTTTTTTTTTGTATTTCATATTGGCTAGGATTACCATGTATCTTGTTAATGTGATTATCTGTCCCTTTTTTGATCCTATCCAGAGCTCCCGCTATTACAAGCATTGTGATAACTTCAACGTGTCACATTTAGCTTCTAATCTCTTGTTTGTATGTTTTTTCATTTTTCTCATCCTTTTTCCCCCTCTTCTTCTTTTACTTCGCTTAAGCAGATTCCTTCCCCATCGTTAAACTGTTTTTAATTTTCCTGCAAAACTCTCATCTTCTTAAGCACTAGGGATGTAGAGTACAACGACTGTTTCTCTGCAGAGGAGTTAGACCCCCACCAAAGAGTCTCCTGGATATGACACTAATCAATCTGATGGTGGGGCTCTAGTAATGCTGTAGCTTTAGGCAATGCGGAGCACCTCTTTGTTGCTATCACTCCCAGGTCTACTCTGACTCGGAGTGGTAGCACCTGATCGGTTTCTATCTATGGGTCAAAAATAGAACTGTTTGACATTTAAACTGAGGGCAAGCAAATGACTTATGCTAAATTGAATTGTCTGAAATAAAATTGTTTGATCATTTAATTGTATGTAAACAAATAACTGATGTTTAATTGAATTGTTAGTTATACATAATTCTATGAAGCATTTAACTGGGTGCAAATGTATGAGCTTAGGCTTGTTTAAAAACGTAATTAACAATATGTGTTTACAAATCATATAAATTGAATATATATGTATAAAGAGGATTTGGCATTAAATAACCTACAAAGGTCGATATGCCATGAAACCGAATCAAACTAATTCATGGTGTGCAAACAAATGATTGATATTGAATAGAATTATAAATGTTAGATAATAATTGAAATCATTGAAACTATTTAACTGTATACAAACAAAAGTAATATAAGTATACAAACAAATTAGTTCTAACTAATCTAAAAGTGAAGTTACCGACAAATTAATCACTGACATATATAACTATGTAAATGTATACAAACAAAGGACTGAAGTTAAATTGTAACTGTTATATAGCAATACTTGAAACCATTTAACTGTATGCAAAAAAATGAGCTAAGGCTCGTTTAAAAATGTTATCAACAAAATGTGTTTACAAATCATATATGTATAAACAGGATTTGGCATTAAATAATCTACAATGGTTGATATGCAAAAAGAAAAACAAAAAAAAAATCGAACAAAACAAAACCAATCTCTTCATTTTTCTTCTTCATGAAGTATTTTTTCTTCTTTCTTCCTTCTTCAAGAAGGTTTATTTTCCTTCAAGAAGGGACATTTTCCTGCAAAATGTTTATTTTCTTTCAAAAAGGTTTATTTTTTTATTTTCTTTCTTCTTCAACGAAGTTTGAGTAAATTTCTTTTCTCTTTTTTTACTTTTACATTTTTCTCTCTTTTCGTTTTAACTTTTCTTCTTTTTTAAGGTGGAGGACATTTCTTTCATACAGATTTGGATAATGACCAACCAACCGTTCAGTCAATAGGGGGTTATGTAACTTTCCCTGCTACTTCTTGGAAGAATATTTTTATTTACTATTATTTTGATTTATTTATTTTAGCCATTTTATCTTTATTCATTTTATTTGTTTATTCATATATTCAAATTAACCTATTTTCATTTAATTTCCTTTTTATATCAGTCGTTAGTCGAGGGTAACCCGAAGGCTCACTTTTCAATAGCCACAACAGCGAGGTGTAGAGGAGGGCTCTACTCTTTCCCCTGGATTGCTCCACTTTACCCTTGATACGTACCTTATAATACTGAGTGTTAAGCAAGGCGGCATCAAGTACCATTTTTTGAGTCTTTGGTATGACTCGACCTGGGATTGAACCCTGGTCTCCCGGCCTAATGGCGAACACTCTACGCATTAGGTCAATGGCTCGGTAGTTCATTTTTTCATTTTACCTCATTTTATTTCATTGTATTTTATTTTGTTTTATTTTATTTCACTTTAATTTACTTAATTTATTTATTCATTGAAATTTATCTATTTTCATTAATTTTATTTCCATTCTCTCTTATTTTATATATCTATTTATTAATTTATTTGTTTGTTTATTTATTCATTGAAATTTATTTATTTTCATTAATTTTATTTCCATTCTCTCTTTTTTATTTATCTATTTATTGATTTATTTGTTTGTTTATTTGTTTGTTTGTTTGTTTGTTTGTTTGTTCATTGAAATTTATCTATTTTCATTTAACAACATTTCCATTTTCATTTAATTTATTCGCCTCCATTTTAACCAATTTTCATTTTATCTTATTTATTCATTTATTTATTTATTCATTTATCTATCCATTTATTTATTTATTTATTTGTATTTGTTTATTGCCCAGTCGACTGGGGCAGTAGAATACACTGACTGCACATCTGCAGAGGAGTAATACCCACTCCAACGAGTGTCCTAGATATGACTCTAAACAATATGATGGTGAGGTCCTAGTAATGCTGGAACCTTTGGGAATACGGAGAACTCATTCATTGTCATTGCTCCCACTCTGGCCCGGGTTGGTAACACCTGATAGGACCCTATCTATGCGTTAAATAGAACTAACGGTAATCTGATGCTAAACTGAATTGTTTGATTAAACTAAATAGCTTGAAATAGAAATGTTTTTGACAATTAAACTGTACTTACATTTAAACTGCGAGCTTATGATAAAGTGAATTATTTCAAATAGAACTGTTTTTTGACATTGAAACTGTATTTACACTAAAATGATTTCTTTAACATAGAACTGTTTTGACATGTAACTGTGTGTAAACAAAATCTGTACTTATACTAAACTGAATTAGCTGAATTAGAACTGCTTGACTAAACTGAACAGCGAGAAATAGAAATATTTTTCACAAATAAACTGTACTTACATTTAAACTGCGTGCTTATGCTAAATTGAATTTTTTGAAATTGAACTGTTTTTCACAGTGAAACTGTACTTACACTAAACTGAATTCTTATATATAACTGCTTGAATAGTTTGAAATAAAAGTTTTTTTAACAATTAAACTGTTTACTCATGATAAACTGAATTGTTTGATATAGAACTGATTATTTACATAAAAATGGATTTGGCGTTAAATAACCTACGAGGGTTGATATGCCATAAAATCCAACAAACCAAACCAATTTGTTTATTTCTTTTCAATTTACTCATCTTCATTTTATCTTATTTTATTTTACTTCAATTTATTTTGATTTGGAAAAATTATTTGAATTCTTAAAAATGCTTTTACTTTTTTTTACTTACTCGGTTTTCTCCTTTTTCATTTTGAATTTTCTTTTTTAATTGATTTATTTAGTTCTTATTGTAGAGAACGTTTCTCTAATTGGATCATGTTGCTAAGCATCACCTCGTTTGCATGACGACCAACCTGCAGAGAGGAAAGTACCCCACCATTGAAAAAGGGATATTCTCGGTGTGATACCTAACCTCATCCAGTGGTGTGAGTCGTCCCTTTCAGGTCTATTCTGACCAAAATGGTAGTAGTATCTATTAGGGTACTATTTACCCAACCCCTCTGCTCGGGCAGGATATGACACAAGGTCAATTTTTAAGCGAAGTTTAACAGGTTTGAATTCAGAGTTTTCCTTCTCCTAGCCTAGTTGCCTAACCAAGGCTGAAGAACCTAGTCTGTCCTACTATTTACCCATAGCTGGAGGCAGAATAATTGGATTCATACCTTCCCCAAGGGTATTAGTGCTATGTGAAATGCAATCAGTCTCGACCAAAATTTGAATTCGTGTCGCCGTGTCCATTTCTTACGACGATAACGACTACACCACGGGCACCTCGAAAAGAAATTTGGTATCAAGAACTCTTTTTTGAGTCTTTGGTCTGGGATCGAACGCCGGCCTCCCAGACCATTGGCGAGCACTCTACCCACTTGTCCAATGGGCCGATAGTATCTATTAGGGTTCCATTTGAAGGTTAAAGAGATCCGCTGGAGACAATGCTTAAAGTGATTTTCAACCACACTAACAGATTTGTTCCTAACACATTGATATTGAAACTAAGTATGAAGTGCTAACCTATTTAAAATGATTGTGAATAAACAATTTGTACGGTATATAATTAGATAACATTAAAACAGACTGGCTCATTGGCCCAGTGGGGACCTGGGTTCAATCCCAGGTCGCGACATACCAAAGACTTTAAAAATGGTACTTAATACCTCCTTGCTAAACACTCAGCAATATAAGGTACGTATCGAGGGTAAAGTGGAGCAATCCAGGAAAAGGAAAATTCAAACAATTCATTTCAGCATAAGAATGCAGTTTAGTTCTATTTAACCCATAGATAGGGCCCTATCAGGTGCTACCACACCGGGCCAGAGTGGACCTAGGAGCGATGGAAATGAAGGGGTGCTCCGCATTCCCCCAAAGCTCCAGCATCACTAGGGCCTCACCATCAGATTGTTTAGTATCATATCCAGGACACTTGTTGAGAGGGGTTTACCCCTCCGCAGAGCTGCAGTCGGTGTATTCTTCAGTCCCAGCCGACCGGACAAGCAAATAAGAGGTTATTATCATTAAAATGAAATACTTACTTAAAACCATATAATACCATATATATTGTATATTAGTTCAGAATATTGCAAAGATATAACTGAGTGTAATTTTTTTTTTTTTTTAGGTAGGAATACTTGAATATTCTAAATGTCAGCAAACAAGTGGTTAATATTATTTCATAGAAATTTTTTATTTGAAACCATATGAGCCCCTGCAAATTATTTGTAATGTAGTATACAATACATATACAAGTGGACTCTGTCGTTTCAGACACGAACGGGTTTATTAATTTCTGGCTTCCGTCTCTGGCGACACGAGGAGAGAGACAATTCTTAAAAGCCTATGCTAACCATACTATGCAGACTCCGCCCAAACGCGCGGGTTTATTAATTTCTGGCTTCGGTCCATGGCGACAGGAGGAGAGTGACATAATTCTTAAAAGCCTATGCTAACCATACTATGCTGACCCCACCCCAACGCGCGGCACATCTTGTGATGTTTAAGATCTCAATTCATCTCTGCCAGTCGAGATCCGAAAACATTAACCGCTGCCGCAACGGTAGAAAAACCCAACTACATGCCTCAATGGTCGAATCTCAACTACATCTTTCAACAGCAGAATTTCAACTGACAACTTTTCAAAATCCTCAAGTTCTCAGGACCATCACTTCTGGGCATGACGTCATCCACACTCCAGCCCAATTTCCTGTCAGGGGTTTATTATGACAAATGGTGATTGTCATATCCTATCCGTGCGAGCGTCAAACTGCACTAAATGACTCAAAACCTTACCCAACTGAATGATGAAATTTAATTAACGAAAAATGATTAATATAAAAAAATCCTTCCTTAATTATATAACAGTAATAGATTGGAATACTTCAAACCACATGACAGTGTGCAAATTATTTATGTTGGAAATAGTTTCTTGGATCTTGTTTATAAATCAGTATTATCATTTGTTACTTGAAACCATATAAGTGATCACAAAACTATGACTGACTTCAGTATTAAATAGCCCAACTCGGTTTGACATGTCGAAAAACCAATCAATCATCGTGGTTTGTTGCAGAAAGATAATATTTTCGTTTTGTTTACGTGGAGTTTTTTTTGTTTTGGAGATTTTATTTTATCTTTTTTTAAGTAACTTATATGGAAACTATACAATAAAGTGATTACGAAAACTAAGATTGTCCGAATAGTTTTAAACACTTTACGAGGGAGAGCTTGTTCAACTAGACTAGAATGATCTAGAACCATGAAACATAATATGCAGTTCAAAACATCGTTTCTCAAGTGTTTTCAATCCAATTCAAAATGAATTCAATTACATTTTTTGTTTATACTCTTCCTGGTAAGGTTGTTAATATTTTCACCGCCTTCTCGTATATATATATATATATATATATATATATATATATATATATATATATATATATATACGAGGTGCATACGATAAGTTTCCAGACTTTTTTCGTATGGGCATTTAAAATTGTCGTAGACTCTTGAATATTCACAATGTTATTGCTATACATCTTATGAGATGTTTGACCAATTTTTATGATATCAGCTTCAAATGAACAGCTACAGCAGCAATTGGAATACACCCTACTAAAGCCTGATTGTCACAGCTGGTGAATTTCAAAAATTACAATCTGACACTTTATAAGAACGATATGCAATAAAATTCAGTTTTAAACTTGGAAACAATGCCATAAAAACGTACGGAATTCTTCAGACTACTTTTCGACCATCTTACATGGACCGAGCATCAGTTTTTGAGTGACATAAGAGATTCAAGGAAGGCAGGGAGTCCGTGAGGGATGATGAGAGGTGTGGGTGGAGTAAGGAAGTCAGAACCCCAGAGTTGATTGGCTAAAGGGTTAGGGTTACAATGTTAAGGTTTTAAGGGAATTCAGGAAGAGATTCTGTCGGAGGAGGCCACCACTCTTCAAATCAGGTCAGTGGCATTTCGACCAGGACAATACACCAGTCCACAACTCCATCCTTGTCACAGACCACTTGAGCAAGATGGGAATCAAGACAGTTCCTCAGCCTCCCAATAGTCCAGACCTGTGACTTTTGCTTATACCCTAAGCTCAGAGGCTGTTGTTATGAGGCAATTGAGGAGATGAAAGAGGCTGTGACGAAGGTCATTGACACGCTCACGCAAGAAGACTTCCATGGGGCCTTCCGGAATGTGTTGGAACGGTACAACAAGTGTATTGCAGCCGGAGGAGATTACTTCGAAGGGGACTAGAGTTTCATGTGTGTACTATGAATAAAAGTGCCCATACGAAAAAAGTCTGGAAACTTATCGTATGCACCTCGTATATATATATATATATATATATATATATATATATATATATATATATATATATATATATATATATATTCACAACTCCTATAATATTCAAAAAATGGGGAATACTAAAAGGTAAATTGGAATATCGGAACAACCAAATAGCAAAGGAAGATTACAAATTCTTGAAGTCCTACACATTAGAAATAAAAGTATCAACCGCAAAAGAATTAATTTTGAAACCAGTGCTAAATGACTCAAATGTCTTTAGCTACTGTTGCCATGTATAGGGCTAAATTTTTTTTAAAAGTTACACCAGGATAAATAAGACGCTGTATTGAGCCTTTGCAATATACAACCCCCCCCTCCACGTCGAGAGCCTGATAGGCTTCCAAAAGAACTTGGGAACAACTTATATACAGAAAATTCATTAGCCTATTCCAGCCGGATATACGAACATCCAAACGTCGATTTGAAAGGATCGAAATAAAAGAAATATGTTAATAAAGAATCTCCACGATATTTAATCAAATATTCTTAAATGAAAAAATGCTGCCTAAACACACACACACACACACACACACACACACACACACACATATATATATATATATATATATATATATATATATATATATATATATATATATATATATAGGCTGGAGTTTTATCTAATTATATTTTAATATATGAAACTTTCATGAAACTAACAAAAAGAGGTGAGGCATTAATTTCTTTTTGGTTTTATCTTGGTCAGCTGACTAGAATTTGAGCAGTTCCTTGAGTTAAGAAAAAATATTCGTTTGTTCACACATTAATTCTCACACACACATACAAAGAAAAAAAAATGTATACATAGATCTACATTCGAAAAGCACTTGTTAAATGTTAGTTACTAGCCTATGCGGTCATCAAACCAAGAGGCCTGATGAGTATTCCTTTATATACTGTTGTGTGAGGCGTAATTGGGAGGATGATCGGGTGTGGGTCATTCTGGGAATGGATGTTTAGTTTATATTACGTAATTATTTATGTGAAAATAAATTTCTTGTTCAATTCCATGGTGAAATGATATGTAAAATGAGGAACATGATTTAGATCGATTAAAACAAATATACAAATTTGGCTCCTTTCGATCCGACACTTCCTCGAAGTTGATTGTCGATAATTACAAATGAAGGAAATGGACTTTTAAGGTCTCGATTGGGAGTACAATGGATATTTTTCTTTTCTTTTTAGTCTCCTCCCAATTTTAAGATGATCTGGAGAGCTGTTGTAATTAATACACAACCCCTGACTCTGTGTTGACAGAGAGTTTAAACATAAATTAGAAATATCCAGGAAGTCATTTACTTGATCTTTTCTAATTGTCTTTAATTGGAATCATTTTGAGATGAGGCTTCTTAATCTGAGAATTATTTTTTTTTATTTATTGCGGACTTTTTTTCAGAAGCCTCATTTCAAAATGATTCCAATTAAAGACAATTACAATATTCGGTACGGACCCGACTATGGATAACCAGATAAGGAGAACAAATAATTGGATTTATAAGACCAAAAAAACCTTCCTTGATCACCCGTGGCGCAGCGGATAGAGGCGTTGAGTCTCTTCGGTTCTAGGTGAGCATTGTCAGAAGATAGCGGTTTCAATTCCTACCCAAGCTGGCTAGAGGTTTACTTGGTCAAAAACGTCGTGCGATAGACATCAACTATGGAAGGCAGTAATTACTAGGGATACGGTTACAAGACTCAGCATTCCTATCCGAAGTCGCGGTAAAATCACCTGAAGAAGGCCAGAGGTGAAATTTGGCCGAAACGTAGAGAAAGAAGAAACAACACAAAAACTACCCAGATGAGGACAAAAAGTCCGCAATAAATAAAAAAATTAATTCTTGATCTTTTCTTTTTCTTTTTTTTTTTTTTTGTCGTGTTTTGTTTTGTTTTTTCCCAAATTTAAGTTCCTTTTCCGTTCAATTAAAATTATCGACGATTGTTTTTAAAGAGGGCGTCCAAATTTTATGTTTATTTTAATTCATTTTAATCTTTATTAATACCATATTCCCTATTATACAGATCATGTTATTTATATCGCTACATTTTAATTCAATGTTCCTCTTAATGATCCTATTTTTTACACATCGTTGTCTTAAACAGTCACGTGACATATTTTTTAAAAATATGATCTCTGATTTATTGATTAAACAGTTAGCTCTTCCTCTGTATATGTTATTTCCCCCTGTTTTTTTTTATATAATCAAAAATCTATCGTTGATATAATGTCACTCGATGTCATCCTTTCTAAGACCTGGTGATAATTAATTAGAACCGAAACGTTGTAACGTTGACTTTCTTTTACATTAAATTCTTCTCTTTGGATTACCATGTTTTTCAATTTTTTTCTATAAAGCTATATTATATCAATTTTCTGATTTGTTAATCTATCAACTCGTTTTTGTTTTATTTATCTATTTATTTATTTATTTTTAGTATAAATAATAATTTACTTCTTAGTTTGATTATAGTTTTTCAGGTGGCAGAGTTGGAATTTATTTTCATGCCTACATTTGGATATCAGTTTTAATCATCTCAACACATATTCTCAATCATCGATAATTTGCACTCTTTATTCATAAAGATTGTTAATTATCAAACCTTATCAAAGTATACAACTATATATGCATGTGTGCTTGAGTGTAGGGCGTATATGTGTGTCCGTTTAAATGAATGAATGGATGATAAAAAGAAGATCCCTGCTGCATAGCAAGGAGCAGGCCGCAGGAGGCATTGTCCTCCGCGTGAATGCAAATAAAACAGCGTACATGTGTTTTTAACGAGAAGGGGCCTTCTCCACTCTAAGTGACGAGCACCGGAAATTCATAGGCAATTTCCTGTACCTCAGCAGCAGTGTCTCATCTACTGAAAGGGGTGATAAAGTGATGATATTATAGCCGATCGAAAGCTTGAATTGGTATCGATTGGTTATCGATCATATGGACATCTTGTCAATCTGATAAGATAAAAACGGGTTTCTTCCAAGTTGTAACTGTATCCACACTACTATATGGATGCACCTTATGGATGCTAATATAATGCATTAAGAAAAAGCTAGATGGGAACTACACAAGAATGCTACAACCTATCTTGAGCAAACCCTGGAAGCAACACCCCACGAAATAGCGGCTGTACGGCCAATTACCACCCAGCTCACAAATAAGAGAAACGAGACACGCGGGACACTGCTAGAGAAATAAGGACGAATAGATCAGGGATTTTCATCTACGTATGGACCCCTACACATGGACGTGCCAGTGTTGGCCGACCGACAAGAACTTATTCACATCAACTTTGTGCGGACACCGGGTGCAGTTTGGAAGATCTGTCGGGAGCGATGAACGATAAGGACGGTTGGAGAGAGGGAGAAAGAGAGAGAGAAAATCCGGAAAAACTAGGCTGTCAGCACGAATTGATGATGATGATGATGATATGCACAAATACACTCACACACATAGAGTCCAGTTGACTTAGGCTTTAGAATACGTCACCCACATCTCTACTGGGGGTAAAGTCCCCCAACGAGCGTCTCGGATAGCACGCTAAGACATCAAGTGGTAAGGCTCCAATACTGGAGAGATGGGGAATGTGGATTATCCTCTTATTGTCATAACTCCTCGATGAACTCTGACCCGGAGGGGTTGTACCTGTTAGAGTCCCATTTATGAGTCAAATAGAAATAGTTAATTATTCTTTATACTTGAAACCATTTAACTGTGCGCAAACAAATCAGCTTTGACTCATTTAAAAACTGTATTACCCACAAACTATATATATATATATATATATATATATATATATATAAACAGAATTTGGTATTAAATAACCAATAATGATTTATATGCCATAAAACACAACCAACCAAGACACACACATACACGCATACATGTGTGTGTGCGTGTATATGTATACATATATATATATATATACACATATATAACTTCTTTTATGTATATACATTTTTTTCATTTACACACACATACACACATATATAAATATATATACAAGGTCTGAACAAAGTAAACATCAAACACCAGCCAGATTAGACATTGCCCGCCCTAGTGACATGTGATCATTTCATTTTCATATCAGCAAGAATCGATGTTCTTGGTAGGTATGATCATGAAATTTGTCTTAAATCAGTTCTTTGACTTTGAGCCAGAGTTATCTTTCGATGGCTATTTTTCTCAATAATGGACGCCACACTTAGAGGTGAATAGCAGTATTTTCTTGACTATTCCGATCTTGTCCATTAAACTATGAGTATCCTCATCCCACCATCAGGTAAAGCACACTGTTGACCCGCTTTTGAATCCATCCGCCAATCTTCATATCCCTCATGCTGCATCCCTTGTTTTCACCGAAACCGTAGCATACATAAATGTAGAATAGAACCCAAACAGCCCCTCTGACTGTGACCAGAGTGAACCTAGGAGCAATGGCAATGAAGAGGCACTCGACACGCTCACAAATTCCATAAAAGGAGTTTGGGTCACATTTTTTTACCTTTCCTATTTTATCTGGGCAAAGAGGTTCTGTGTTAGAGAAGGCCGTGCAGACACTCACAAACTTGCTGATGGCCGATTAGTAGGAATGGCGAAAGGGAGTCAAGGGAATCCGAGCTTTTGACACTCCTTTTGATGATTGATTGAATGACTTATTTTTATGGCATTTCAAACCATTTGGGGTTATTTTATATCCAGTGTTTAGGGAATCGCTTTCATGATCTTGCTGTTACTTTTTAAAATTTCTTTTGCACATGAATAGTTTTTAAACATTTGAGCAATAGAAGGGACCCTCCGAGTCAAAGTGGACCTGGGAGTAATAACTATTTTGGAGTATTCCAAACGCCACAGAACTGAAGATTCACCATTAGCCGTACTTTAGTTTTGAGAAGGTCGTGATGGATAACAATACATAGTAGTTGTGAATACTTTTGAAATCTATCCACAAAACAATCGCTTAACAATGAAGCAGGTAATTAAAAAATAATATTGAATATTAACAATAAAACAAAGCAATTCATTTTTAATTCTGTTTTTCTGATAAGCTGTTTTCTTTTTTTGCTTTTGTTTGATAAGCAAAGGCAAAATAAGCAAATACCATTCAGTAACATTCCTTACTTTCATCATTTTGTATAATGTTGCACATTAATAGGACGTTGCCTTTGACATGCTGCATAAGTTGCGTGGGTGGCATAATAGGATGTACTCCTGTTTCCTCCAATAAACAAGCCGATATCCCACCGGAAATGACGTGTATGTTGCATGGATGGCATAACAGGATGTGTACCTGTTTCGTAAAGTAAACAGGACACAGGTAATCCTCAGTGGAAGTGCCACGTAAACTAGGCAGGTATCATGCGATACAGGTGGCGTTTCCACGTAGGTGAAACGTGTGAGCACGAGGATTGCGTGGGCATCCGAAATATTTTATAGACCGGGAAAGATTTCTACCCAGGCAGAACAAATCAGAAAGCCAGAGAGATTTCATAGAAAGACTGTACCGTCGTGTATGTGTGTGTGTGTGTGTGCCATCTCCAAC
The DNA here is from genome assembly GCA_963585895.1 of Sepioteuthis lessoniana. NCBI lineage: Eukaryota > Metazoa > Mollusca > Cephalopoda > Myopsida > Loliginidae > Sepioteuthis > Sepioteuthis lessoniana. The sequence goes on along the minus strand of OY757916.1, from coordinate 37,385,768 downwards.
TCACCCTTACTCTACCCATACGTACCTTTCGGTTAATAAAAAACAAGAAAAGAAACAGCTTATATTTTTATACATCCACAATAGGCGGCTTCTCAGAAACTACCAAAATATATCAATTCACTTTTCTGATAAGCTTTTTTGCTTTTGTTTGATAAGTAGGTGACTTTAGTCGAGGGTGAACCGAGGGCTCTCTTTTCAATTGCTGCTACACCGAGGCGTAGAGGAGGGCGCTACTCCATTCCCCGGATTGCTCCACTTTATCCTTGATCCTCACCTTACAATGATGAGTGATAAGCAAGGCAGCATCAAGTACCATTTTTTCAGATTTTGGTATGACTCTACCTGGGATTGAAACCCGGTCTCCCGGTCCATTGGCGAACACTCTACTCTTTAGGCTAATGATAAGCAAAGATTGAAAATTAATAATAAAACAAAGCAATTTATTTTTATTTCTATTTTTCTGATAAGCTATTTTCTTTTTTTGCTTTTGTTTGATAAGCAAAGGTAAAATAAGCAAATTACCAAATCCCATTCAGTAACATTCCTTACTTTTATCATTTTATAAAAGAAGCTACTCAGAATTTACGAAAGCATATTAATTCATTTTGAATATTATTTTATGCTTAGAGGTTAGAGAATCGCGTTGATTGAACATTCATAATAACATTTTTTGCATTGATGTTTCTTAAGATTTTCTGTTTTGTTTTGCTTCTTTTCTTTTTTTTTTTTTGTCGTTTTTTTTTTTCACACGGGTATGTGATATCAAGTATTCTTGTCTCATACAAATAATTTGCTCAAACATCAAAGGTTGATATTCTATTAAAAAAGATAAGTTAATCTAATCTAATTTCCACACAGCTGTACTGTTTCAAGTAACTAATAATAATAACCCGAAGAAAATGATTGGAGAATTCTATTAGACCTATTGATAGGACCCTAACAGGTACTACGATACCAACTCTGAATTGACATGAGAGTAATGGCAGAAAAAGGATCCGATTAGAAGAACTGAAATAATATTTTAAAGAAAAATGTTCAAATGAAACGAGGGACAGGAAGAGGGAGGTAGACAGCATATCGATATTTCAAATGATAAATCGATAACAAACACAAAAACAAAACAAAAATCCACCAGCAATCGATTTAAGAAATTGATTAGCTTTTGAAGGAAAATTACAACATAAGTATTTTGTTACCAACCTCTCTGCACGAACAGTTTTTAAGCGAACTTCAAAAGGTCTAAAATCAGAGTTTTCCTTCTCTTAAACTGGTTGTCATGACAAGTTTAACGAGTTCAATCTGCTCTACTATCTATCTGGTTGGTTGTTTGGGTTTTATGGAATATCAACTTTTGTAGGTTATTTAACGCCAAATTCATTTTTATGCAAAAAGTCAGTTCTATTTCAAACAATTCAGTTTAGCAAGAGTACACAGTTTAAATGTCAATAAGTACAGTTTATGAAAATAGTTCTATTTCAAACAATTCAGTTTAGTATAAGCACGTAGTTTAAATGTAAGTACAGTTTAATTGTGAAAAACATTTCTATTTCAAGCTATTTAGTTTAGTCAAGCAGTTTTAATTTAGATAATTCAGTTTAGTATAAGTACAGTTTTTGTTTACAAACAGTTAAATGTCAAAACAGGTCTATATTAAACAAATCAGTTTGGAGTAAGTACAGTTTCAATGTCAAAAAACAGTTCCATTTCAAATAACTCAGTTTAGAATAACCACGCATTTTAAATGTAAGAACATAGTTTAGATGTCAAAAATATTTCCATTTTAAAACTATTCAGTTTAGTCAAACAATTCAGTTTAGCATGAGTATGCCGTTAGTTCTATTTGACCCATAGATAGGGCCCTATCAAGTGCTACCACGCTGAGCCAGAGTGAACCAGGGAGCGATGGTAATAAGGGAGTACTCCGTATTCCCCAAAGTTCCAGCATTACTGAAACCTCACCATCAGATCGTTTAGTGTCATATACCAGGACACTCATTGGGGGGGGTCTTACCCCCCTGCAGAGGTGCAGTCAGTGTATTCTACAGCCCCAGCCGACTGGGTAATACTATCTATCTTTAACTGGAAGAATAACAGTTGGATTCATATCTTTCCCAATGGTATTAGCTCTATGTGAAATGAAAACAGCTTCTTCCAGAATTTGAACTCCATTCTCCGTGTCCATTTCCTTCGACGATAACTATTACACAACTAACACCTCCGAAATCACTGCATAAGTAGTAATTTACGAAGCTTTTTGCTTAGATGTGGCACAAGGCCGTATGAATGAGACTCTAACTCACTCGTAACGGTTTGCTAGTCAAGCTTTGATAGTCTGTAATTTTGATTTTATGTCCGTTTTAAATACAGTTATAAAATCATCTTAAATTTGTTTTTAGAATCGATTGTGATGTATATATATATATATATATATATATATATATGAGAGCTAAAAACTATACTGGTTCATTTGGCTGGCGTAGTAGAATACACCGACTGCATCTCTGCAGAGGGGTAAGACTCCCGCCAACGAATGAGGCTCCAGTTATGATAGAACTTTGACACCACCCGAGGTGCCCAATCACAAAATAAGTATATATTTACACCCCCCCCCCCGCTGCTATGAGCAGGACGTGAGACAAAGTCAATTTATTTAGCCTAGTTATACTTTTTTGAATTCAGTTTTCCTTCTCCTCGACTAGTTGCCAAACTATCTGATGGTGAGGTTCCAGTAATGCTGGAGGTTTGGGGAATGCGGAGTACTCCCTTATTACCATCGCTTCCTGGTTCACTCTGGCCCAGCGTGGTAACACTTGATAGAGCCCTATCTATGGGTTAAATAGATCTAACGGCATACTCATGCTAAACTGAATTGTTTGACTAAACTGAATAGTTTTAAAATAGAAATGTTTTTGACTACCCCGCAAGGCACCAACTATACGGCCACCTGCCTCCCATCACGAAAACTATCCAAGTTAGACAAACCAGGCACGCAGGACACTGCTGGAGAAGCAGCGACGAGCTCATAAGTGATGTACTCCTATGGACCCCCACATATGGCCGAGCTAAAGCAGGACGACCAGCTAGAACATACATACAGCAGCTGTGTGAGGATACGGGATGTAACCCAGAAGACCTGCTAGAGGCGACGAACGATAAGGAGAGGTGGCGAGAGAGGGTCAGGGATATCTGTGCTGGCGGCACGACATGATGATGATGATGAAACCGTACTTACATTTAAAATGCGTGGTTATCTCTGCCTGCCTTACAATTAGTAAATCCAGCGCTCGTTCCACCATAGCTGATAGGACGAATGCTGGTTTCCTGGCTTTCTCAAATGCAGACAGCCTTATCTAGGATTTGAACTCGGGTCACTGATTCTATTTTCTGCGACCATAACCGTTACGTAAAACGGAACATAAACGATGCGAGAAATCATCGATTAGAAAATAGAAAATCTTTATCTGGTCAGAAAAGTCAACCAGTGCTTCCTCTTCATATAACAAATACGAAGCAGTAATCGAAATTATCACTTGTTTCGCCGTTTGCCTGATCAATAATTCCTTGTAATTTTAAGAAACCGAAATTTAAGACCAGGAATTATATCGATATTAGAATCGTTCTTTTACAATCGAATACCCAGTTCAACTTTAAAGTAGGGTAAGGCTAGAGAATGCCAAAGAAAAAATACTTAAAAGCTCGAATAATGATACTGTGAATTCATACGAATAAAAAGATTGGATGAATCAATCCTGGTAACATTTGCTGAAATCGTATAATTGGAAAAAAGAAAATGCTCTATGGTTGGGGTTTAGAATATACTGACAGTATCCCCCACAGATAAAGATGACTTGGGTATGACACTAAACTACATCTGAAACTTAGACTCTACTTCTGCAGATCAGGGTAATATAGAGTACTCCTTCATTGCCATTACTCCTAGGTTTACTCTAACTCTGAGTGGTAGTACCTGTTAGGGTACCATCTATGGGTCAAATTAAAATAAAAATTGATTCTACAGGAGCACGTAGAAAACCCCCAAAAACCTGAACGTACAATGAGCGCGATAGCGTATGCATATAAAAAAAATCTAAACGGTTGACATTCCGCTAAAATCAATCAATCTAATGGGAAAAGAAAAACAAAATGTACCCAATGAGGATCGACTTAGCAGCTTTTCCATCGCAAAAGTATTTATGATAATTCGCAACAAAGCTTATATAACATAAAAAGAACAAAAAGGACGGAAACGATAAGAAATGTTGCGTAAAGATATTTGAGATGGATAAACTTCTTCGTTTAAAAATAAGGAGATTTTTGCCTCACACATATGTAGACATAAAAAACTGCAATCATCACCTTACCCTCGAAAAGGAAAATCCCGAAGGTTTATATATATATATATATATATATATATATATATGTGTGTGTGTGTGTGTGTGAGACAGACAGACAGACAGACACTAAAAAATCAACTCACAATTCTTCACACTATGACTTAAAGTTTTACGCATGGCAAAACATAATCATCAGACGATGACTGAAGAGACAATTCGTTCGTTTATATAATGGATATTACGGGAAAGGTTGAGTGCTTTTATATTCTTTTAACTACTATGTTTAATAATAAATAATTGTCGGTTAGTTGTAATTTAGGCCACCACATTGCCGCCTCTGGTGAAAGACTCTAGTTGCATGGTTGCCAGGCCTTTCCTTGCTATAGGCTTAATACTTACATATACTGACATGTACAAAGTAAAAGCAAAAAAGTGAAATAGAGATATACATTCATTCTTAGTGTAACGGTTATCTATGTAGAAAATGGACAAGACAGACAAGGTTCAAAACCTGCTTATGTTTTACTTAGAGCTAATGCCCACGGGAAAGTAATAAATCTATCTCTTCTCTTCATACTCTGCAATGGGTCACTGCTAGGACAACCTGGATTCTCAAGCCTTGGTAAGGCAACCAATCTAGGAAAAGGAAAATTCAAAATTTATACCAGCTGTACTCCGCAAACAAATTGACCGTATGCAACATCCTACAAGGGGGAAAGGTGTTGGGTAAATACATAAATTCATTCCAAGATAAACATTCATTCCCACTATATATATATATATATATATATATATATATATGAGGATTTTCGGTAAGATACACACACACACACACACATATATATATATATAACACACACACACACACACACACATATATATATATATATATATATATATATATATATATTTCGAGTCATACCAAAGACTTTAAAAATGGTACTTGATACCACCTTGCTTAACACTCAGCATTATAAGGTACGGTTCAAGGGTAAAGTGGAGCAATCCTGGGAATGGAGTAGCGCCCTCCCCTACACCTTGGTGTAGTAGCTATCGAAAAGGGAGCCTTCGGGTCACCCTCGACTATGGTCGCTAACTTTACTTACTTTACTTTATATATATATATATATATATATATATATATCAAAGTGGAGATCCTTCTTTGATGCATGTTAATGTAAAGAGTGAGAAAGAGAGAGCGGGAGAGAAAGAGAGAGAGAGAGAGATGTTATTTGCGTGTAAAAGAGATATGTATATTCATGTGTGTTTGTGTGTTAGTATATATATATATATATATATATATATTTACATACACACATACAAACTCCACCTAAGGAAATACGTGAAGTAAAAGATGAAAATATCTAACCATCGATTATTAAAGTAGTGTTAGTATGCAGGATCAAAACGTTGCAGATTGTACTAAGAAAAGAAGCTTCATATTGTAAGTTTTCTAACATCAAAATCGTCTCGTAAAAAAATTGTTTTCAAATGCAAGAACGATATAATTTCAAGGAATATATGAGTAGAAGTGAATTTTTGAATAAAAAACGTTACTTATCGCTTGACAATCGTTAAAACGTGAAACAGCCTATAGCGATTTATCATGTACAAATTTTATAATTTGTATTGTAATTTTGATTTTAAGTCCGTTTTAAATACAGTAATAAAATCATTTTAAATTTGTTTTTAGAATCGATTGTGATGTATATATATATATATATATATATATATATGAGCTAAAAACTATACTGGTTCAGTTGGCTGGCGTAGTAGAATACACCGACTGCATCTCTGCAGAGGGGTAAGACTCCCGCCAACGAATGATAGTGAGGCTCCAGTTATGATAGAACTTTGACAAATGTGGAGAGGC
>OY757916.1:37292061-37374561 GCA_963585895.1 Sepioteuthis lessoniana | reverse complement strand
TCCATTTCAAACAATTCAGTTTAGTATATGTACACACTTTATTAATCAAAAATATTTGTATTTCAAACTATTCAGTTTATAAACAATTCTATTTCAAGCAATTCAGTTTAGTATAAGTATAGTTTTTGTTTACACACAGTTAAATGTCAAAACAGTTCTATTCAAGCAATTCAGTTCAGTATAAGTATAGTTTTTGTTTACACACAGTTAAATGTCAAGACAGTTCTATTTCAAACAATTCAGTTTAGCATGCGAAAACAGTTCCGTCTCAAACGTTTCAATTCAGATTAAGTACGCAGTTTTAATGTCAAAATAGTTCTATTTTAAATAATTTCTTTTTGCATAAGCATACAGTTTAGTTCTATTTAACTCATTGATTGGACCCTATCAGGTGCTCTCACTCCGGGCCACTGTGGACCTGGCAGCAATGGCAATGAAGGGGTATTCTTCATTCCCCAAAGCTCTAGCATCACTAAAACCTCACCACCAGATTGATTAGTTTCATATTCAGCACACTCTTTGATAGGGAGTTTAACCTCTCTGCAGAGATGCAATCAGGGTATTCTGCAGACCCAGCCGACTGGGCAACGTATGCGTGTATATAAATATATACGTATGTGTGTGTGTGTGTGTGTGTGTGTGTGTGTGTGTGTGTGTGCAAATACAAATCTCATGATGTTTGTGTGTATTCGTGACTTAGCAAAATGCTGTATCACAGTGATATCTTAATTAGAACAATACGCTTAAAATTCTCTAATATAGAGAACAAAACAATTTTCATTCAATTTTGCAATGTAATGATAATTTCCTGGGGTATTTCATTCGCGCTGAACAACATATTTCAATCATCTAAATTCTCGTTATAATGACTGTAACTATGAAATACTTATTAGAATCCTGTACACTAATATCATCATCTAGTACAGTTACAGCAGTACCCAACCAATCCCCCGGGTTTCTATTCCTAATCTGCCTAAACTACGTACTCCGAATGTCGATAGATTTAATGAAAGAAAATGGCCTTACACTGGAAAAGGCAAGAAAACGATACCCCGCACGAACTATAACAGATGCGGACTACGCTGATGACAGAGCGCTTCTGGCAATTACACCCGCTCAAGCCGAATCCTTGCTACATAGACTGGAGCGAGCAGCCGGTGGCATAGGACTCCATGTGAACGCAAACCAAACGAAGTACATGCGCTTTAATCAAAATGGCGATATCTTCACACTAAATGGTGGCTCTCTGAAACTAGGGAACAAGTTCACCTCACTCGGAAGCAGCGACTCATCTACCGAAAATTGCATCAACACGCGTCTAGCAAAGGCATGGACAGCTATCGATAGTCTATTGGTCATATGGAAGTCAGACCTATCCGATAAAACAAAACGCAATTTTTTCCAAGCAGCGTTCGTGTCCATACTACTATATGGATGCACCACTATAGAGAAAAAATGTTCACGGCAATTACACAAGGATGCTACGAACTATATTATACAAATCCCGGAAGCAACATCCCACAAAACAGCAGCTCTAAGACCACCTACCTGCCATCTCGAATATCATCCAAATTAGTTGAACAAGACATGTGGGACACTTCCGGAGGAGCAAAGACGAACTCATAAACGACGTTCTCCTATGGACCCCTTTACGCAGACGCGCAGGTGTAGGACGACTAGCTAGAACTTATCTACAACAGCTCTGTGTGGATGTAGCCTGGAAGCGATGAGCGATATAGACGGATGACGAGAAAGAGAGAGAGAGAGAGAGAGAGAGAGAGAGAGAGAGAGAGGGAGAGTTTGGGAACTACGTACGAGCAGTACGAGATGATGGTTATGATATATATATAGATAGACAGACAAGCAGACAATGAGAAAGAGCCAGATTTTTCTGTGCATAGAAACACATTTTTACACTGTTCGATTAAACTGAATAAAACTGCAGAAATTTCTTTTACCTAATTATATATGTCTTATACGCACTCATCTATAACATTCATCCCTAACTTTGGACGACGAAATTCTCGAAAAAATACATACTTCCAGGTAATATGCACTGACACGCTAAAATTTTAGAATCTAAAATTAACGTAGCATTTATTCAAATTTTATCAGTTCGCACTGACTCAAAAGAAGAATTTCTATAAATTACATTATGTCTTGTGGTCGTATAAGCATACCTATAGGTCCTATCGGGACGCGCACTACACCGATGACATAGCGCTTTTTGGCAAATACACCTGCTCGAGGTGAAACCCTGATACATAGTCTGAGCCGAGCAGCTGCAGGCATAGGCTTCTATATCAATGCACACAAGACGCAATCTATGTGCTTTAGTCAAAGAGGCGTGTCTCATCAACCGACACTGAGTGTTTCGTTGTATCACAACTCATCGGTGTGGTTAGACACACGAGACGCTTCAAGCTGGGATTAAATAAATAAAAGGCGATATTCTATTTTATAAAATTAGTTCTCTTTTCGTTTTTCTTCCTGTTTTTTGCTTACGTACACAAACAAACATGTGCACACACACACACACACGCACATATATATATATATATATATATATATATATATATATATATATATATATAAAGGTGATTTTTTTTAAAAAGAAGCATTTTTTTCCAGAAATGCAAATTCTGGTTAATTGCAAATATGGTTTCAATCGAGCAAAATATTCCTTTTGAGGCAATTCAAGATGGCGGCAAATCAAACAGACTGCTACAAGCTTGAACAAAGAATCATCATCGAATTTTTGTGGGAGAACTATGAGAAATTTACGATGAATATGTCATGTGTGCGGAAAAGCATGTTTTAGCAAGAACAAAAATATTCTAAAATGGGCTAAATATGGGTTTGTCCTTACGAGCCTGATTCAGAAAGACCATGAAATGGAAACATATTCACTCTCCAGTAAAGAAAAAAATCCGGGCTCATCGGAAACATGATATGACCCAATAAAATCACTTTCCTTAAAAAGGCGTAACTCTAAACAGTGCTTCCGATATCCAACTCCTCAGTGCAGAATTCACATTATCTATTGAATGAGTCTCATATGTATATATCATCATTATCTTGTCGTGCCATCAGCACGGATATCCCTGACCCTCTCTCGCCACCCCTCCCTATCATTCGTCGCTTCCGGCAGATCCTCAGGGCTACACCCCGTATCCTCACACAGCTGCTGTATGTAGGTTCGGGCTGGTCCATAGGAGTACATCACTTATGAGCTCGTCCCTACTTCTCCAACAGTGTCCTGCATGTCTGGTTCGTCTAACTTTGATAGTTTTTGTGATGGGTGGTAGGTGGCCGTATAGCTACTGTTTTGTGAGGTGTTGCCTCCAGGACTAGTTCAATATTGCTCGCAGCATTCTTGTGTAGTTGCTGTAAAGCTTTTTCTCCATCCGTTTAGTATATACATATATATATATATTATTTGGTAATCTTTCGATGGCTATATTTTAACCTGATCAACAGACGCCGCCCTTAAAGATGAGTAACAGTAGTTACCTGACTGAAGGATGCACCACATGAACGATGACGAAGAGTATAAAGAAAAAGCTTGATAGGAGTTGCACAAGAATGCTTCGAGCTATATTGAACAAGTCCTGAAAATAACATCCCACAAAACAGCAGCTCTACGGACACCGACCTCCCATTTCTAAACTATATAAATTAGACGAACAAGACACTGTTAAACTCCTTAACGACTTTCTCCTATGGACCCCTTTACGTGGACGAGCAGGTGTTAGACGACCAGCTAGACTTTATCTATAACAGCTCTGTAGTCTGGAGGATCTGCCGGAAGCGATGGACGATAGAGAAGAAAGGTGATAGAGATTCAGGGACATCCGTGCTAGCGGCACGACATGATCATATACATATATACAGAGAGAGAGAGAAAAAAATTGATAACAAGGTAATCCAAGTAGAAGGAGAGATTTATTGATTGGTTTAGTTTGGTTTCTTTGTTTAATGGCATATCAACTCTTTTTAGGTTATTTAATGCCAAAGCCATTCTCCTAGAAGAACAGTAGTGGTACTTTTTAACCCATAGCTGGGAGGATAAGGGGGTTCATACCTTTCCCAAGGGTATTTGTCCGAAATGAACGTAATAGCGCGACAGGAGTACGAACTCGCGTACTACGATTCCGCAGTCCATCGCTTTAACCATTACACCACGAGGACACCCGCCTCAGATTTATTGAGAAGCCAAGTCGACACTATAGCGTTTTTGATTCTAATGAACCATCAACAGGGCTGTGAGGTATGATATTAGTGATATTAAATCAACGATAGATGTTTAAAAATACAAAATACAAAACCTAAGGAAATTTTTGTATAACAAGAAAAAGTTGGCAGTTCAATTAGTGAATCAGCATTTGTTTGTTTTTTTTTTTTTTAGATTACGTCATCTGACTTATTAGATATATTATATAGATTTTATGTTCCGTTTGTTTATCGAGAAAGATTTCGAATCTATCAAAATTGTTTACTCTCCTTTCCTTCTTTCCAACCTCTCTCTCTCTCTCTCTCTCTCTCTCAATATATATATATATATATATATATATACATTCCAAGCAGCGGTTGTGTCCTTACTACTATATGGATACACCACAGGGACGCTGACTGAGTGTATAGAGAAAAAGCTTGATGACAATTACACAAAAATGCTACGAACTATATTGAACAAATCCATGAAGCAAGATCCCACAAAACAGCAGCTCTATGGCCACCTAACTCCCATCTCTAAAACTATCCAAATTAGACGAACAAGTCATACGGGACACTGCTGAAGAAGTAAGGACGAACTCGTAAGCGACATTCTCGTATGCACCCCTTGACACGGACGAGCAGCTGTTGGACGACCCAGAAGAACTTATCTACAACAGCTCTGTACGGACACAATCAAATGATTCAAATAATTGTATTGAACTTAAAAAGGCCATTTGAATTGTTGTATGGAACAGGAAACAGCTGTAATGTACAATCTAAATTATATAAGAAAGAATAATAACCTCAGCATTCAAAACAAACCTAAAATCTACAATACTTTAAAAAATATACAATGATAAATTTAGATGTTTGCAAATAATTATATACAAGTATATACCAGACCATTGGTTTAGTGGGTAGAGTGTTCGCCAATAGCTCTGGAGAACGGGGTTCAATACCAGGTCGATTCTTACCAAAGATTCAAAAGATGGTTCTTGATTTCGCCTTGCTAAGCACTTAGCATTATAAGATCATTGGTAAATTGGAGCAATCCAGGAAAAGGAGTAGCTCCCTCCCCTTCACCACGGTGTAGTAGCTATTGGATTACCCTTGGCTATGGTCGCTAATTTTACTTACTATTATATATTGATGAGGTTCCAACTGTTCAGCGAAAGATGTAAACCACTGGTTTGCTTACACAGATTATTTGTTTATTGTAGCGAAGGCCTGTGTAGAACTACCTACATTATTTGGGATGAACTGATAACAAAAGTATGGTGCGCCAAAGTGAACAATTATCTGCTGTACTGCCTCACAAACCATCCAAGTTAGATGAACGAGATATGCTGGGAATTACTGGATAACTAAGGACGAAATCATTAGTAACGTTCTTCTATAGACTTCTACTCGGGGACACACCAGAACTGGCCGACAAATACGGACTTATATACATGAGTTCTGTGCGGTTACGGGATGCAGTCTAAAGGACCTGTCAAAAGCGAAGAACAATAGGGACGGACGGAGAGAGAGAGAGAGAGAGAAGGAGAGAGAGAGAGAGAGAGAGAGAGAGAGAGAGAGAGAGAGTCAAAGGATTCTGTGCTATCAGCACTACTTGATGTTATATATATATATATATATATATATATATATATATATATATATATATATATATATATATATATATATATATCCTATGAATGTGAATTTCATTGTCCTTTACAAAACATTAATGAAACAGTGATGTCAGTCCTGAAAACATCTGCTATCAGTCAATATGTAAAATACATGGAAAAATGTCTTTAAAAAAAACAAAATTTCTGACCAAACTGGCCTTTAAAAAAAATAAGAAAAAAGACTTAAAAAAAAACAATACTAACCTTCTTGTGATTGTGACACTGTGTAGGTATTCATCTTTCCGATTTGAGTTTAAAGAATTTCCGAGGAATTTGTTTAATTTGGTTCCCGAGGAATTTGGTTAGTCCGGACGTCTTTCTGAGATCCTTGTTCTGATATATATATATATGTATTTTTATTTTTAGATTCCAAACAAGAGTCGTTGTAGTGGCAGCTGGTAAAGTTTATGCGATAAAACCCAAAAAACTCCAAACTAAACGCTTTATAATCCGTGTTTGAAAAAAATTTTTTTTTCTTTAATTTCAGGTCTTTTCACAGAAGGGATTTTATTAACATACATTCATTCAGAACTCTAATATTTTATCTCATAAAAAAGATATGTATATCCAGAAAATAATATGACCGAATATTTTATAGGATATTTTAGAAAAAAAATCAACTTATGTTTTTATATAAATACATTTCTCTATTGTTGATTACACATTCGTTGAAGTATATGTAAGTATGTATATATATATAGGTATACGAATATATATTTTTATACATATGGATATAAATGTTAGTATTAATGAACTTTTCTTTAATATATATTTGAATGTTATCTTATATAAGTAAAAAAAAAATTTATTTTTTAATATTGTTTTGGTTTTTTTTTATGTCATACTCATATATACAAATATATTTTGTCTATATATATATATGTTTATGTTGGCGCATAGATATATACTTTTATGATTATTCAAGAAATATTTTAATGAAAATGATTTATTTTATAGGAATTATTTGTTACCAGTCATGAATTCACAATAATATATTTTTAAATTTATATATTTGTAATTGGGTAAATTAAAACGAATACTGCACACGTCGGGACAAAACGTTCAATAATTTTAAAAATTAGTGAAAAGTTAAAAAGTAATTTTCTAAAAATGACAAAATAATATTTTCAAAAATATTTCAAATAAATTTCGGAAGAAATAAATCAGTTATGCAAAAATTCAGATATTGAATATTCTTTTGAAAAATAAGGTAGGAATTATAATACTGTGGTTTTGATGCATATATATAAGGTGATGTTTAAAATACAATCTTATAACACGCGTCATATAATTTGTTTTAATGGTTATTCCTGTATGTAAAAGGGTTTGTTTGTTTATATTCGCATATTTTTCAGACGTCAGCGATATCTAAACTGATTCTTTCCAGAGAGAAATGGCCAGTATAATTTCCTTTTTTGTGATATTAATTCCAATTGACCGCGTGGACAAGATGATCTAAAAGACAAAAAAAAAAGATGATAATTATATATGGCAAACAGATAGATAGATAGATAGGTTATTCACTAAACTTGTTAAGACTAGTCAAAAAGGAATAGAATTTTAGACGACTAAGCAGCGCCATTTTTTTTTAAGTTTAGAGGTAATCTTTGCTTCCCTTAAAATTTAGCATTTAAAGTAGTGGTTTTTATCGACGTTTGAGCACGAAATGCTGATGTCTAAGGAAAATACAAAACAACCTTTGCCACTACACAGAATGAAAAGAAGGAAGGAAGATAAATAGATAAATAGATAGATACATACATACATACATAAATACATATGAAGAGACTAGGACAGATTGATACCCGTGTACAAGTTTCAGTATTTATATACCGAGAGGATACGTTTCCAAATATACTGAGGATTTTTTCTCAAATATTCTATCCTGCCTTAAAATCAAATTGAGTCCTCCTTTTACATTAATAGGCGGAAAAATAATAATTTCCTTTTACCCCACGAAAAATATTACATTATATATAAGCAGGCATTCCGTAACCTCACTTTTATATATATATATATATATATATAATATATATATATATATATATATAATTGGAAGAAAAACTTAACAGTCCATTAATTGGCGATTATAAATTTATTTCAGCTGGTCATTACATATGAGAAACCAACCATTTCAGATAGCCGTCATATGATGGAGAGAAAAATTATAAAAATATTCTTTTATTGGATTCATATTCGTCTAAAAATAAATAAATAAATGGATAAAGAGGTGGGGGACAAAAAGAAATGGGCAAGAAGTTCGTGTCAGAATCGGATGTAATGTCAATGTCTGGTGTCATCTATCCTTATGTATCGAAAAAATATTTTTAACAAGAACCACAAAACCTCCAGCAACTGAAATCTTAAGAATTTAACCTTTTTTTTCAGAGAAATCTATATAGTTATTTATTCATTTATTAAGGAAAACATGTCGATAAATACAATTACTGATATCAAACTTATCTTTACTTAAAACATTTTTATGATTTTATCTGATTTTTATTTAAGAATGAAATTTAGTCTTTATTTAATGCCATAATATTTTTATACGTTTTTTATTCTCAATACTGCCATTCTAATTACCGTTATAATCATCGTTTTCATTTTTATAATTAATAATCAATAATCAAATTATCGATAAGAAAGGTTAACTATTATTACAATCATTACTAATTTATCATTATTTCTATTATAATTATTAAAAATCATACCAATAGTAATATTAATTCCATTAATTTTATTCTACTAGAGTTATAACTATCAATTTTTTTTATTATTAACCTTTTCCATATGAGTTTAAATCAATTTTTATGACGGCATTTAAAGATTAGTTCATTTTGTTTATTTAATCGTTGGCTAGTAATTTTATATCCATATTGACCAACCCCTCCGCTCGGGCAGGGTATGACACAAGGTCAATTTTAAGTGGAGTTTAACAGGTTTGAGTTCAGAGTTTTTCCTTCTCCTAACTCTAGTTGCTTAACCAAGGCTGAAGAACCCAGTCTGCCCTACTTATTTACCCAATAGCTGGAGGGAGAATAATTGGATTCATACCTTTCCTAAGGGTATTAGTGCTATGTGAAATAAAATCAAGTCTCGTCCAGAATTTGAACTTTTACTAAATAGTTATCCAATGATGCTTCACAGAGTTGAAATTAAATTCAAGACAATTTCAATACAACATAACTTCCTAATACTGACAACACACACACACACACACACATATATATATATAAGGTGGCTTGATATTCATGGGGACCCATGTGACTGCTAATAAACACTACTAACAATAATGTTGTGTCCTTTTTTGCTTCAGATTTGAAAATTGTATACTATAACAACTATTAATCCTCGATCTCAATGCCTTGGACAAAAGAAGAAAAATATTTTGCGTCACAACTTATTTAGAGACAAAATTCATTCAAAACTGTCTCAAAATAGATGCAACCCATTAATATGATAATGATTTATAATGAGATAAGAAACTCCCAAAAAGTTTTACATGTCTTGGAAGCTTATATAATAACAATTTAAAAAAAAACATTAATTTCATGTCTCTAGTTCAAAGGATGAATGTTTTTACATGATATGTTCCAAATGACCGCCATTGTGCTTGCCTCAGTAGCAAATCATTATGGGTTGAGACATCTTATATGTATATATATATATATATATATGTGTGTGTGTGTGTGTGTGTGTGTGTGTGTGTGTGTGTGTGTGTGTGTGTGTGTGTGTGTGTGTGTGTGTGTGTGTGTGTTGAATAACTGAAATGTAAAACGAATAAAAACAAACTAATTCGTTTTTTCATTTAATGTTCTTTTCATTCAATATGATTTTTTTCATTCAATATGATTCTGTAATGAGCTAGACCCATTACAGAATCGTATCCAGACTCTGATTATTTTTTGTAATAGTCTTTATTAAAGATATAACAACCAAAAACGATAGGTTACCACTAGTTTGGGCATTACTAGCAGTTTCAGGAATTATGTATCAATTGTCAGACACTAATTGTTCGGTTTGGGGCGGGTTTTTTTCGAAGCGATTTGAAATAATATTTTAACCACTGAATCTATCCATCGATCTGTATATATATATATATATATATATAAGACATAAAACCAAATAATTACAATGTATTTCACGTCTTCAATAGTCAAATGCGCTACATTCACCAGGCGGTCGAGAGTTGGTTTTAGTTCTCGATATATATCAGTATATTATGACATTTGCTTCACACTTTCAGTATTTAGTAACATTGTTTTACTGGTTTTACTGCCGTTATATATATATATATATATATATGGGAGATAGATAGATAGATAGATAGATAGATAGATAGATAGATAGATAGATAGACTGATTCACTATGAGGATTTTAGAACATAGTATTTTGGTGACAAGACTAGCAAAATTATAAAATCATGTTTATAATAATTGTTACATGTGAGTATAAATTTCATAGCTGAAATACAACATTATATGAGACCGATAATATTGTAATAAACAAAGCAGTCAGTCCAGACCAATATTCTAAGCTGAAAGTTATCTTCAGGATCTGACTCATATTATTGGCAATGAGATTGATTGCATAATACTGACGAGTTATCACCCTTTGTAGACGCTTGTCAAATCCATCTGTGACAGGAAAAATATTGAATGATTAAGTTTCTTTATCTTTTATGTCAACTAGAATTTCAGCTTTGATATTCCAAAAAGAATGTTATTTGAGGTGGAGACATTTTCTAATGAATTCTTAATATCTGTTTGTTTCAATCAATTCTAAATCTGTCAATCTTTTCCCCCTTGTATAGATTCTCTTTGTCTTCTTGTTTGTCCCTCAAATCGATTTATTTGTAAACAATAAACATGTTTGTGAGAACAGCCATCTTAAAATTGAATTGACTTATCTGCGCATCAGTTTCATTGAGTTATTGATTTTCATCACTCTCTCTTTCTCTCGCTTTATAATATATATATATATATATATTGAACGATCCGTGAACCTGCTTGATTTCCGTTGTAACAGGTGACTATTGTGATACTGATGATTATCTCCGTTAAATTGAGAATTTGGGTGACGTTCATGGACGTTAAAGATCTTTTAAAAAATCTGATTCAGTTGCAGATGGGACAGAAAATTATCATATTCTCTAAATTCACTATTACCAGCACGTGCCGACGGCACGGATTCCTTTAACTTTTTCTCTCGCCATTTATCTCAATCAGCTATTGCTCTAAGTAAGTCCCGTAGAAAGTACCTGCACAGATCTGATGAATGTAAGTTTTTACTATTCGGCCAACACTGGTTCAGCCAACACTGAGGAGAACGACACTTATAAGCTCATCCTTGTGTAGGAGATGCCCGTGGTGTAATGGTTATCGTCGTAGGAAATGGACACGGTGACACGAGTTCGAATCCTGGACGAGACTGATTGCATTTCACATAGCACTAATACCCTTGGGAAAGGTATGAATCCAATTATTCTCCATCTAGCTATGGGTAAATAGCTTTGGTTAAGCAACTAGTGTAGGAGAGAGAAAACTCTGAACTCAAACCTGTTAAACTCCGCTTAAAAATTGACCTTGTGTCATATCCTGCCCGAGCGGAGGGGTTGGTAAATATGATAAGCTCATCCTTACTCCCTCAATAGTGCTCCGTGGATGGTTTATGTGTTTGATGGTTAGTACCCATACTGCGGCTGTTTCGTTAGTTACTGTTTACAAGATTCGTTCAAAACAGCAAGCAGTATAATTGTCTCGTTGACATGTACATTTTTTCTCCAAGCGTTTCGTTGGAAAAGTAAAGTAAAGATCAAATATAGCCGATGTGGCATATAAAACAGTTTGCTTTTGGGTGAATTCCAGTGGCTAACGTGCTGGTCTGCGACATCCTAGTACGCGAGTTCAAGCTCGAGTCATGCTATTACGTTCACTTTTAGACAATTGCCTTTAGGAGAAGTATGAACCCCCATACCTACATCAGCTATAGGTTAAATAATACAATTTTGGTCCTTCTACAAGGATGGCTTCAGCATGAAATAACCAACGAAGATTAATATGCCATTAAACAAAGAAACTGAAACCGTATACTTCTCTCTCTTGTTACTGGCAGATTTCATTTTTCCGGAAATATAAATTTACTCTGATAACGCTCTCTATCGTAAAACATACCAGTCTACTTTTTTTCTTACCATTTTATTTTTTCACATAAGCACATACATACACACATACATATATATATATATATATATATATATATATATAATAGATTTATATATTTAATGCCATGGAATTTAGTCTGTGACTCCTGGGTTTCTATATATTGAGCACTCTCCACTAGGTTCGCCACAACCCCACAAAGTGATTTAGTGACAACCAACACTGGTATATATATATATATATATATATATATATATATATATATATATATATTGCAATTAGAAGGAAACTCAAACCTGGTTATATTGTCTTTATAAATTTATTTCGCCGGAAAATATCATTATACTCTCCGTCTCATCAGATGACCATACATGTTTAACTTGAAGTTGAAAAACAGCAAATATGGATTACAGTCTATATGCGTATGGAAAACAGGAAAAAATTATATAAATTCTAAATTCTCCAGCGAGAACAAAGGGGGTCAAAACAATAGTGTTAGAAACCTTAAGAAACCAGAACAGGGTGTTCCTTTAAGTTTCCTTCTAATTGCACTATATACGCTCTGTATGTAAGTTTTATTATATAAACCTCGAATGAAAAAGATATGTAACATTAGCCATACATCAAGCACTCACATAGATTTATATGATATTCCTCATATATTCTATACACGAATAATCCACACCCACTGTCACAGACGCTGACTGGATATTACTAATATATGTATATATAAGCACACAAACACACACACACACACACACACACACACACACACACACACACACACACACATATATATATATATATATATATAAGTATTTTCTTGAAGTATTGCACAAATTGTTTTAATTTATTGTATTGTATCAATTTAGTGGGCTATTACAATGCGAAATAATCATTCGGGTCTTATTAATTCCGCAGTAAAAACTTCATCATTAGAGACTCTTTTAAAAATGAACTTTGTTTTGTATCAACATTTTCCCTTTTTTTATTTTTGTGATGAATGTTCAAATTTTTTTTCGAGTGTCCTGGATATGACACTAAACAATCTGATGGTGAGGTTCCAGCAGTACTGGAGCTTTGGGGAATGCAGAGTACCCCTTCATTGCCATCGCTTCCAGGTCCACTCTGACCCGGAGTGGTAGCACCCGATAGGGCCCTATCTATGGGTTAAATAGAACTAACAGCATACTTATGCTAAAATTAATTGAGTAAACTGAATAGCTTGAAATAGAAATGTTTTTGACAATTAAACTGTACTTACACTTAAACTGCGTGCTTATGCTTAACTGAATTATTTGAAATAGAACTGTTTTTCGACATTAAAACTGTATTTACACTTAACTGAATTATTACATATAACTGCTTGAATAGTTTGAAATGGAAATGTTTTTGACAATTAAACTGTGTACTTATGCTAAACTGAATTGTTTTCAATAGAACAGATTATTTACATAAAAATGGATTTGGCGTTGAATAGCCTACAAAGGTTGATATGCCATAAAACCAAACAAACCAAAACAAACCAAACCATAAATTTTTTTTTCTTTTTAAATTTAAACTCAAAGTTCATTTAAAAAAGTCTCTGATGATGAAGTTTTTATTTCAAAATTAATTAGCAATAGGCCTATGATTGATACAATATTTATATATTGTCATCGATAGACAGACTGTTTCGTTGTATTATAACTCTTCTTTGTGGCTAGACACGTAAGACGCTTAAAACTGGGATTGAAACCCGACAACCTTTACGTTAGACTTAGTATCATAACGTTCAGCCAGCAGCCGAAATACGTTAGCTTAGTAATAATAAGGCATTATGTAGTAGCTTTCTTTTGTTAACATTTTTACCTTTCCGGATACCAGAAAGCTCAATTCATTAGGAAAGATTCACATTACGCGAGTGTCAGCCATTAATTCCTTCGCTAGAGTGCTCAACTACCGGGGGGAGCATATATATATATATATATATATATATATATATATATATATATATATATATATATATTATTAAACATATTAAACATATTAAGAATATATATATATATATACTTAATATGTTTAATATGTATTTCGTTTATCAATATCTATTTGTCTTTGTTCGTACGTTTTTTCTGTTAATCTTGATTGGATCTTTGGTTGGGTTTTATGGCATATCAACCTTTATTGATTATTTAATGCCAAATCATGTTTATACACACACACACACACACACACACACACACACACACATATATATATATATATATATATATATATATATGAGTTGTAAACGAATTTGTTTGTAGGTAACATTTTAAACAAGCCAGGCTTCATTTGCTTGCACAAAGTTAAATGTTTCCAAACGCAAAGAAGTCTATTTAGTATCAATCATTTATTGGCATGCAGTTAATTGGTTCAAAGTATTGTTATTTAGCACTAAAAATTCAGTTTAACATTACTCATTCATTTGAACACAGTTAAATGGTTTCAATTATTAGTATGTGACACTAATAGTTTTATTTTCACACAG
Source organism: Sepioteuthis lessoniana (assembly GCA_963585895.1). Classification (NCBI taxonomy): domain Eukaryota; kingdom Metazoa; phylum Mollusca; class Cephalopoda; order Myopsida; family Loliginidae; genus Sepioteuthis; species Sepioteuthis lessoniana. Next base: position 37,359,996 of record OY757916.1, on the reverse strand, counting down.
TGTGACACTAACAGTTTTATTTGCACACAGTTAAATGGTTTTAATTATTGGTATGTGACACAAATAGTTTTATTTGCACATAGTTAAACGGTTTCAATTATTGGTATGTGATACCAATAGTTTTATTTGCACACAGTTAAATGTTTTTAAATATTGGTAGGTGACATTAGTAGTTTTATTTGCATACAATTAAATGGTTTCAAGTATTGGTATGTGACACTAACAGTTCATGTTAGCATAAGTCATTTTTTTTTACATCGTTAAATGGTTAAACAGTTATATTTGACCCATAGATAGGACCCTAACAGGTAAAAGTACTCCAATTCAGAGTGGACATAGGAGTAATGTCATCGAAGGGTACCTCACATATCGCTGGAGTCTCACCATCACTTGCAGGACACTATCGTTTTAGTGAACAGAGTATGGTGTGAGCCAGTAAACTAATTCTCTTCGGCATAATATAATAATACTTGTTGTTCTATTCTATAAACGACATCAGGCAGGAAAATATCATACAACAATCTACAAACCCAACAACATCCACCGACCTCCACTGTTTCTCTTACTTTACCTACCCCTCACACACACACACACACACACACACACACACACACACACACACACACACACACATATATATATAGTCTCTCTGACCCGCAAAACATTACTGATATAAAACACTGAATCCTAAAAAAAAATATATATATTTTACATTTCTGACTCCAGGGAAATAAAACTCCAACATAGACCAGTCGGCTGGGGCGTCAGAATTCACCGATTATATTTCTGCTGAGGAGTAAGACTGGCCCAACTCGTTGGCTCAGTCGGATGGGGCTGCAGAATACACCGACTGTATCTCTACTGAGGGGTAAGACTCTCTCAACGGGTTGGCCCAGTTTGCTTGGGCTACAGAATCAACTGACTTTATCTCTACAGAGGAGTTAGAGCCTCCTTCCCAACAAGTGTCCAGGATATGACAATAAACTTAATCTGGGGAAGGTGGATCACTCTTTCATTGACAATCCTCCCAGGTCCACTCTTACTCGATGTGGTAGTACTCGTTAGGGTCCCTTCTATAGGCTACATAGAACTGTTTAACTATTTAACAGAGAGAAAACAAAGGACAGAATTTGTTAATATAACACAGCGATGTTAAATGTTAGTATAACTTTAATATTATGTTAGTATAAAATAGCGATGTTAAATTGAATTGTTAGTATAACAGCGATTCTTGAAACTACGATTCCACAGTCCATCGCTTTAAGCATTACATTCAAAGTGAGGGGTATATTAATAAATGTAACTTAGTTTTATAATCAGGACACTCTTTGTTTTATACCTTTTTTTAAAAAATGATGCCTTATTCCTCTGCAGTAAAGGTAGTCAGTATATTCTATGCCAAGCGCATCAACGAGAGTTAAAATAATTATTTATTTTCCACTTGCAATAATGTTTCGCGTTTGAATTCAAATATAAACAAGTATCTCGAAAGCTGATTTTCAAAGTCGATACCCTTATGGGTCATTTCAAAGATCTTCCTGTCCCAATTTTTCAGTCTTTCAGACTTTTTATTTATTTATTCATTTATATCATCGTTCCAGCATAAGTTAGACTTTCTGAGTATCTCAACCGGAAAGAAATGACTTTTTTTCTTTTTGTCATCGTTTGCTACCGGCACACGGTTGGCTGGCTGCGTCTGTTCACAGGTCCAGCAACAACTTGCAAAATGTACTGAATTAACACACGAATCGAACAATGGCAACATATGACCTCGGCTGTTGTCGTTTGTAGAAAGATTTGTCGTTTCACGACGAAAAGTTAATCAGATGCGTGCACTGGATCGTTTCGCACAAACCGCCACACGCGGACTGGGGCACCTCGCGTGGTGCAGAGATTAGCTAGCTAGGCTTATTTCAGAGAGCTCGACTCTCACTGAGTGCCTCGCACTGCTAGCCATGTGCCATACTAGTAAATGACAACTTCCATGTTTTCATTTTTATTAAACAACTCTTGTTATTAAATACATTTTTATTACTTTAGTTTACTGGCTGTCGGTTGCTTTTTGGCCTAATGAGTAGAGTGTCCCCCTATTGTCCGGGAGACCGGGGTTCAATCCCTTGTCGAGTTATACCAAATACTCAAAAAAATGGTACTTGATACCGCCTTGCTGAACACTCAGCATTATAAGGTAAGGATCAAGGGTAAAGTGGAGCAATCTAGGGAAAGGAGTAACGCTTCCCCTACACTTCGGTGTAGTAGTTATTGAAAAGGGAGCCTTCGGGTTACCCTCGACTAAGTTCGCCAACTTTACTTATTACTTATACCTGCTATTGCAGGAATATCACGCATTTAAGCACCTAGTAGGATCATTGATGCTTAACTTTGGTGCTCACACCTTATGGATCGAGTCTTGTTCGCAAAGAATACAAGCTTGTGTCATAGTATACTTAGAATAAGCTGACTATATCCCCCTGAAGACTGATAAAACTCCCCCACAAAAAAGTGGGTGTCCACTGATATATCTCAGATGGTGAGACTCCAATTTAGAGGTCTGGGGAGTGGAGACGATCCCTTCATTATTATTACTCCCAGCTCCATTCTGTGCAAGAGTGGTAGTTTCTGTTAGGGTCCCATCGATGACTCAGATAGATCTGTATTTGATGGGGCTGTGTGCAAAAATGTTGGTGTTTTTTTTGTTTTTTTTTGCGGAATGGAGCACCCATAGTCTTATTGAATACGAATAATTTTAAACAAATCTATTTGGCCCTGAGATGTAATCCTAACAGGTACTATCTCTTCAAATCGGAGTGGACTTGAGCGTAATACCAATGAAAGGGTACTCCACATGCCAGAAAAAGGATCTCATCAAAAGAATGGAAATAATGTTAAAAAGAAAAGAGAAAAATGTTAACTGGAACGAAAGACAAGAAATGAACTGTATTTGGCAGAGAGAAATTTGAAACAAAATACAAAAAAGAAATAAAATAAAATAAAATAAAAACAAGGGAGGTGTTCATGATGTAACGGTTACCATCGTAGGAAATGGAAATGAATGACCCGAGTTCGAATCCTCGACGAGGCTATCAACATTTCACAAAGCGCTAATATCCTAAGAAAATATATGAATCCAGCTATTCTCCCTTCATCTATGAGTAAATAATATGTTAGACAGGTCACTTAAGCTTTAGTATTGGAACCGAACTTGGAGAAGGGAAACTCTAAATTCAAACCTGTTTGGTTTTGTTTTATGGCATATCAACCATTGTAGGTTATTTAATGCCAAATTCTTTTTATACATATCAAATATGTGATTTCTAAATACATTTTATGGATAACGTTTTAAAACAAGCCAGAGCTTGTAAATGACAACTTCTGACATTTTTGTAAATGACATTTTCTTCACTCAGTTAGATGGTTTCACTTATTTCTATCTAATTCGAATAATTCTATTAACTATTAATCATTTGTTTGCACACAGTTAAATGGTTTCAAGTATTGCTATATATCACTAACAATTTAATTAAACGTCTGTCATTTCTTTACATACAGTTAAATGTAAAATCTTCTATTTCAAGCAACTCAGTTTAGCATAAGTACACAGTTTAAATGTCAAACAGTTCTATTAGACCTATAGATGAGACCTTATCAGGTGCTACCAGTTCGGGATAGAGTGGACCCCGGAGCGATAGCAATGAAGGTGTACTCCGCATTCTTTAAATTCCAACATTACTGAAGCCTCACCATTAGATTGTTTAGGACACTTGTTGGGAGAGTCTTACCCCTCTGCCGAGATATGTTGTATTTTGACCTTCGACCCGGCCCAAAATGCCATTCAAGGTGATGCACCGGAAGGAAGTGACACATTCTAATGGCAGTTAGGAGAGGAAATCGCGTGGGCGGAAATTGGCTAACAAAATGGGACAAGATTAAAAAAAATCCATGATACTCTCATAGACTGACGCACCGGAAGAGAGTGACCTCTGAACTGCATGACAGTTATTTCCGCTTGATGACGATTAAACATGCGATTTCAAAGATCGAGTGGGCGATCGAGTGTACGTTGAACTATTATATAACTCAGACAAGACAGAAGTCGAGTTCGAGTTGCAGTAGAGTTGGAGAGGGAGGAAGACGAGATGTGGTAGGGGAAGCCACACCCGGTCGAGGGGGCCCTAGGGAACCCCGATGGAGTTTGGGAACCAGAGAAGTTGCTGATAAGATGCAGTAAAGAAAGCCATCACCAAGCAGAGTGGACCCCAGGGCCTCCGGTTGAGCATCAGGAGAACGAGAAAGACACAACAGTGTGGGTCAAAATATTGAAGTTTCTGTTCGGCCTCCAACACCTTCTCACACGCAAACCTTTGAGTAACCCTTTTCAAACCCTTGCAATAAAGTGAGAGGTAAATATTTTGTTAAGTCTTCCTGCGTCTTTATTATTGTGTCGTTATGATACGGCACATGACAATATAACAGATATAGTCGTTGTATTCCGCAGTCCAAGCTGGCTGGGCCATTCAAACTTCTTAAACTTCGCTTAAAAATGACCTTGTGTTATACCCTGCTCATGCGGAAGGGTTGATGAAGAAACTAATAAATAAGTTACTATCATTTTGTTACATGGACAACCACAGCGTGTAATGGCACTGAAGGGGTACTCTATACCTTCCTGATCTCCGAAACTGTTGCGTCACCATCAGACGCTCTTTAGAGTCTTTTTTCTTTTTTCTTTTTCTTTTTTAATTTTTTTTTTTTTTTTTTTTTTTGAGGACGTCTTACTTTTCTGTAGAAGATACAGTCTGCGTTTTCTAAGACCCACCGACAGTCCTATTAAACTATTTTGAGTACCATGAACCCATTTTTTTTTTCCTTTTTTCTTTTGTTATGTTTTTTTTTTCTTTTTTTTTTTTTCTGTGTTACATGAAACATTTTTAAAATCTTTCATGTAGACGTTTTTTATCGTTTAATCACTGTGTTTTTCATTAGGATTCTTAATTTCTGTGTTAATTGAATCTTTAATAATTTTCATGACTGAAAAGGTGGGGAGGTTATGTTTTGTTTTCTCAGAAAGACAAACAACGGTACGTAATCACAATGTTCACCGAGGAAAGGAAACTAAAAAAGCAGCTTCGTGAATTTAAACCAACATCCTGATGATTCAGGGAACGTTGACAATTCCTAACCAATCAGGATTGTTCTAGAATCTGATTGGTTGATTACCACCAACCAGCGTTTCTGATTTGACCCGGAAAGATTTCAAAGAAATTAAAATGGGGGTGTTAGTACTTGAAATAATTACGTATTTGCTACCGTCGTGATAAGGCTGATGTAAAACTTTTAGAAGATGACGAGGAACACACTTCCTAAACCTCTCGCCAATCGAACAAAAATTTTTTAGCAATGGCTGTACCCCATGAAGAGGGGTACAACACCAACACATAAAAAGGGTGTCTGGGGTATAATATCAAATTGCATATAAAAGTGAGGCTCCAGTTCTGGAGATCTGAAATGTTGACAATAATTTCACTGCCATTATTCCCGGGTTTATTTCTTAGGCGTTAGTGGTAGTACCTTTTAGGATCCGTGGTGTAGTCGTTATCGCCGTAGGAAATGAACACGGCGATACGAGTTCAAATCCTGGACGAGACTGATTGCATTTCACATTGCACTAATACCCTTGGGAAAGGTATGAATCCAATTATTCTCCCTCCAGCTATGGGTAAATAGTAGGACAGACTAGGTTCTTCAGCCTTGGTTAGGCAACTAGTCTAGGAGAAGGAAAACTCTGAATTCAAACCTGTTAAACTCCGCTTAAAAATTGACCTTGTGTCATATCCTGCCCGAGCGGAGGGGTTGGGTAAATAGTACCTTTTAGGATCCGTTCTAATATTCTCACGTTTGTTGTTTTTCCAACCCCATTTTGGATGATGAATTTTTCGGTATATCCGACAGAGAAGGAAAATCAGAGTTAAATTTTATTTGTTTGCTCAGGGGTTATCCAGATTAATGTTATTACCTCCCATCAATGGATCAAATAGATATGTTTACAAATTATTCGTAAATGATAGGACAGTGTACAAAAATCTCTTTAGAAACTCTTGAAAGACAACTATACAAATAACGTAAATATGATCTTACAACGAACACAATTCCTTGACCTCTAGACATAAAATAACCCTGGTTGGGTTGACATACCGTTAACATCAGTCAATCAATCACACGAAAATCGATCTATGGTGTATTACATAGATATAAATATGAGCCAGTAAGAGCATTTTTGAGGTGACTGTGGTTTTATCTTAATGAAAATAATTAGTGAAATTTGGTTTGGTTTGGTTTAGATTCTTTACTTCATAGCATATCAACTCATTATGGGTTATTCATTGCCGAAATTCGATTTATTTATAAATGTTTGATGATAATTATAACAAATTTATATTTTCAACGTTCTATTGCCATCATAAAGTAAAGTTGGCGACCTTAGTCGAGGGTTACCCGAAGGCTCCCTTTCAATAGCTACCACACCGTGGAGTAGGGGAGAGCGCTATTCCTTCCCTGGATTGTTTCACTTTACCTTTGTTGTCTACCTTATAAGTGTTAAGCAAGGCAGCATCAAGTACCATTTTTAAAGTCTTTAGCATTGAACCCCGGTCTCTCAGACCATTGGCAAATCATTTTTAATGGCTCTTTTTTATTTGTCGATTATAAACATTTGTTTACCCAGTTATATGGTATCAAACATTCCTGTTTGATACATATTCTTATCCATGACAAATAATTTTCAAACAAAGCTATTTGGATCATAGATGGAACCCTGACTGATATTACCATTCGGGGTAAGAGTGAACCAGAAAGTATTGAAAATGAAGGAGCTTCAGACCTGGAAACCCATTACTAGATGGATTGTATCATACTCAAGACACCATTTAAGAATAATCAATTGAAACTGTCGTAGATTAAAAATAATTATCATTAGTCTCTTGAAATAATCTAATTACTAGCAAAAGGTTAACTTAGGAATTTACATTACCCAGTCGGCTGGGGCTGTAGAATACACCGACTGCTTCTCTGGAGAGAGGTAAGACCCCCACCAAAAAAAAAACGAGTGTCCTGATATGACACTAAACAATCTGATGGTGAGGTTCCAGCAATGCTGGAGCTTTGGGGAATGCAGAGTAACCCTTCATTGCCATCGCTCCCAGGTCCACTCTGGCCCGGAGTGGTAGCACCTGATAAGGGTCCTATCTATGGGTTAAATAGAACTATACCGTGCTTCTTTCACAATACTGATTTTTGCATTTAAACTGCGTATTTATGCTAAACTGAATTGTTTAAAATAGAACTGTTTTGACATTGGAACTGTGTACTAGTGCTGAACTGAATTACTCGAAGTAGAACTGTTTTTGACGTCTAAACTGTGTACTTATGCTGAACTGAATTATCTGAAGAAAATCTGTGTGACATTTAACTCTGTGTATTGCCCAGTCAGCTGGGGCTGTAGAATACACTGACTGCACCTCTGCAGAGGGGTAAGACCCCCTCCCTAACGAGTGTCCTGAATATGACACTAAACAATCTGACGGTGAGGTTTCAGCAGTGCCGGAGCTTTGGGGAATGCAGAGTACCCCTTCATTGCCATCGCTCCCAGGTCCACTCTGGCCCAGAGTGGTAGCACCTGATAGGGCCCTATCTATGGGTTAAATAGAACTAACAGCATACTTATGCTAAACTGAATTGTTTGAGTAAACTGAATAGCTTGAAATAGAAATGTTTTTGACAATTAAACCGTACTTAAATTTAAACTGCGTGCTTAAGATAAACTGAATTATTTGAAATAGAACTGTTTTTCGACATTAAAAGTGTATTCACATTTAACTGAATTGTTACATATAACTGCTCGAATAGTTTGAAATGGAAATGTTTTTGACAATTAAACTGTGTACTTATGCTAAATCGAATTGTTTAAATAGAACAGATTATTTACATAAAAATGGATTTGGCGTTAAATAACCTACAAAGGTTGATATGCTATAAACCCAACCAACAAACCAACCAACCAACCAACTCTGAATTTACATAATCTAATAAGAGTTGACACGCCGTACGACTGTCTAATAAACCAACAAAACTAATATCCCTAACCCTATTCTACCCACCTTTTGTGCAGGACTAAGTTAAGCTTAGAAAATAAGCATGATGGTAATAATTTCCTTATGTACTAAGATATTTATCGTGATAATGTGCCGGTGCTGGGAATATATATTGCGATGACCGTCACATTTTCTTGGCAGGAATCGAATTAATTTCAAGGGTAAAGAATGGCATAAAACATCGCTGCAATGGCACATATTTAAGTAAATGAAAAAAAAACAGTGTAATTGAATCTTGTTAATCAATTATGCATAAACCAATTAGCTCGTACCCCACCCCAGATGTATCGATCAAGCAAAATGGGTTAATATTTCAGTTAGACTACATTATTAATTAGTGCCTCTTAAGTATATTCGGTGGAGAACGCTTGTTCGTTATTCGTTAATGTATATTGTTAGTCAGATTTTATTTTCTGTAACCCAAAATACTATGGTGGTTGGACAGTATATATATATATATATATGTGTATGTGTGTGTGTGTGTGTGTGTGTGTGTGTGTGTGTAAACCCATGAAGTTACGTGTAAACCCATGAAGTTACGGACCGAATCAAGGAAATTTTATTAACCAGAAAAAATTCCCGATTTCAGAAGAATAAAATCAGTACATTACAAAATAGGAAATTGACCAATATGGATTTTTGAAATGAAGTGTAAATCGAGGTTGTATTTTTTTTTCTTTATTGTTCAATCTAGAAGCAACCAGAAAAAAAATAGGAGAATTGTTTTCATAGATTGTTGCGTTTACGAAATAGCTGACAAGGCGGAATCGACGATAGATTTAACCCAAGTGCCAGGCCCTGTCAATCAGCAAAGGCGATAACCCTGGATTTGAAATAACGTATCTTTTTAAAATTTGAATGTGAAAATTTTTCTTTAAAACATTTTCTGATGCAATTACACGTCAGCATGAAATTAGTAGTTATTCCAATTTGAGGACGACCGCCTCTTTCCGGTGATGGTGTTCGAAAATACATATATACGATACTTAGAGAGTCCATTAAAAGATTATAAGAAGACAGATAAGACTCAGGTTGGTCTGGGTTCTGGGCTATGGCCTTGCACCAGACTGACAAATTGGAGAGACAGAGAAAAGCCATATTACACGTTGTTTGGACGTGATGTAGTCTAACTGATAGACAATTTTATAAAGAAGCGAAGAAAGACAAATAATACGTTACTTCGAGGTGACCTAGTGCCAGACTCGTGAGAGTTGAAAGGCAAAGTGAAGCCTGAGATGATGCTACGCCTTGAATTGGCCTTGAGCCAGACCCACGGAGATTGAGAAGTGAAGAGAAATTGAGATAATTTGATACTTGAGAGGAGAACTTCCACGAGTTTTGGACCTTGTACCAGACTACTCAGGGTATAAAAAGTAAAGAAGTCTAACGTAATACGACACTTGTAAAATAATACTTAGGGTTAAGAAAAGCAAACATAATCCCCCTTTGAGATTGCCTTGCGCCAGACTATAGAATGAGAGAATTGAAAAGCCTAAAACTTATACGCAGGATTGACTGACTATTAATTTGTGAACTGGATCTTTGACTAAAACTTTCCACCTCAGGGATGGGTGAATACATCTACCATTTTTTAAAACATTCTCTTTAATTTCTTTTTTGTTATTGTTATTTTCGCGAGTTGTGTTCTGTTCGTTGTTGGCGTCACTTTCTTTTTTTTTTTTTTTTTTTTTTGCTTTCTTAGTTGTGCGGTGTCATCCGTCTACTCATCGATCGGCAACTCCGAATAGCGACTGATCGGAGGTCTTGATCTAAAAAAACACAACGTGGGCAGTTAGCAGCTTAAACATGTCATCTGAAGACATAACAGACCAGCGAACGTCGATTCAGACAAAGAAATATGACGGTCATCGTAATTTATTCAGAGCAACGACAATCTATCTAGATAAATGTTAGAGTTTTTTAAAAAATGTTAATAACAATGGTTATTTATTAAGGTTGCTATAGTACTGCACAAATGTGACTTTTACATAAAGATAAGAATTATAAGGGAACGACTCAGTCATTTTGTTAAGTCAGGAGACTGAGTGAGTATATATATATATATATATATATATATATTCTCCACTACTCCGGTGGACCCCTTCACATGAACAAGCAAAGGCAGGACGACCAGCTAGAACCTACATACAGCAGCTCTGTGCCGATACGGGATATAGTCCTAAAGACCTGTCGGAAGCAATGGACGATAGAGAAGGGTGGCGAGAGAGGGTCAAGGATATCTATGCTGATGGCGCGACGTGATGATGATGATGAGGATATATATTCTGAGCACTATTAATCAAATAACTGAATAACTGATGAGTACAGTAATATGAATTAAAAAAGTACTAATATATATATATATATATATATATGTGTGTGTGTGTGTGTGTGAGTGTATAATTTATGTATTATTACCTAAGTATCCTTTTGGTTTTTGACTGGTAGTTTTATGCATGGTTGAAATACAATCATCAGATAGGAGACTGTATGATTAAAAATATATACATGATAAGATCAACTCTAATACACAAAAATGTTCAGCGCACTACTGATAGAAACCAAGTATGATATGGAGCAATGACTGAATAATTGAGGAGTGCGGTAACAAGAATGCAAATATAACTAACTAAAGTGTGCAGTCATAATCTATTGTTACAACAGTCCATGATGATATCCATGCTTCTATTTAGGAAGGAGGGAAAGTTGTATATATATATATTGGCTAGAGTGTTGATCTGGGAAAACGGGGCTCGGTCCCTGGTCGGGTCATACCAAAGACTTTAAAAATGGTACTTGATACCTCCTTGCTTAACACTCAGCATTATAAAATACGTGTCAAGGGTAAAGTGGAACAATCCAGGAGAAAGAGTAATGCCCTCCCTTACACCTCGATATAGTAGCTATTGAAAAGGGAGCCTTTGGGTCGCCATCGACTACGGTCGTCAACTTTAGTTTTTTTTATGTAACTCTCCACTCATTCATATATTGCGCGTATGACGATTGGGAACACCTCATAAAACTGACATTAACATGAAGAAATTGTCGATGAAAATCTTTTTTAAGTCGTTTTTATCGATAGTTTTAAGCGGACTTTTTAAAACAGTTATGAGACTGTATCTTGGTGTAATGAACAAACTGCAAGTTTATATATATATATATATATATATATATATATATATATATAAACTTGCAATTTATATATATAAACTGCAAGTTTATATATATATATATATATATATATGCATATATGTGAGTGTGTGTGTGTCATTTGTAAAACCTTTACAGTATCCTATGTACGACTATGAAGAGCAATGCTACGATATATTTCAAGACTAAAATAAGATAAAAGAATAACCAAGATAAAAAAAAAACTCACAACACAAAGTTTCACATTGTCAATCCTCAGGTGAGCTAGTATTGGAGACGTGTTATATATATATATATATATATATATATATATATATATATATATATATATATATGTGTGTGTGTGAGTGTGAAGGATTGACCTTTAAAAAACAAGTATACCACAAAAAGAAAAATATAAAAAAAATTGATTTTCTTCTAAACCAAATGTACCATTTTTTTAATGAGCATGATGCAAGGAAAAACGGATATTATTTGGTATCATTTATGCTGTATAGTGGTTCGTACCACGTGACTTCAGTTATTGCGGAGACATAAAAGATGTCGTGACTCTTAAGCACGAGGGTTCTGCAAGATCTCGGTCAGTAGTATGACCAACTTCGAACGTAACACCCACAGCGCGAGACTTATAACATTTGTTGGACTGCACCACTTCACTTAATTAATAATTAACTCTTATTTCACAGTGTATCTCTTCCTTACCACGGTACAAAAATTTATTACAAAGCTGTTGTATTAAAACTGTTTCAAAAAATGAAAATTGCAACAGCCCTAAGTCAAAAAATAAATAAATTTGGATAAATATGGATGAGAGGTTCATTAATTTTTGGACGACCACGTGTACATAATTTTGCAACAGACTTTCAATGCTGTACAGTTTGAAAACACATAACAACTAATAACATCCATTTTCATTGTCTAATTTTCCTTATGAACTATGGATAATACAACCCTGGAATCTTTGATTTTGAGGAAAATTGATTTTTTATTAAAATTCTTTTAGCTATTTTTGTTTATGAGATATATATATATATATATATATATATAAGAAGTCCTTGGGAAAGGTATGAATCCAATTATTCTCCCTCTCGCTATGGGTAAATAGTAGCGCAGACTAAGTTCTTCAGCTTTAGTGAGGGCAACTAGTCTAGGAGCAGTAAAACTCTGAATTCAAACCTGTTAAACTCCGCTTCAAAATTGACCTTGTGTCATATCCTGTTGGTAAATATATATAAGAAGGGTTTGGTAAATATATATAAGAAGTCCTTATGGCGTAGTGGCTAACGTGCTGGATTGTGACATCATAGTAAGGGAGTTCAAACTCCATTTGCGCTATTACGTTCACTTTTGGACAAATACCCTTAGGAAAGGTATGAACCCTTTTATCTTTCCAGCTCTTGGTTAAATAATACCACGACTATTCAGCTACAAAGATGGCTTTGGCATTTAATAATCTACAAAGGCTGATATACCGTCAAACAAAGAAACAAAGTTAAACCAATATATATATATATATATATATATATATATATATATATATATATGTATTGATGGATGTGTTGATATACTTATGTGTGTGTTTATCCGTGTACGTTAAATAGGTTTCTGTGTAAATGACTTGAGAATTTATCTCCTCTTGATGCAACGAGGCGTGACCTAAAAAATAACGCGTTTAGATGTTTGGGGACTTCTTTCGTTGTTCTGTCTCGTTTTATTTCTCTTTATTTCAATTTTATCTACTTTGCTTGTCTTCTATTCTGGGTGCGATGTCCCATTGCTGGGACGGAGGTGAGAATGTCGAAAAGATTTAATACCCGCCTGATTTCCGCCCTCTAACCCCCCACACTCATGCTCAAGTACCCACCCCCCACTCTGAACCCCCGCCGGCACAACCGTCTATTTAAATGGAAATACTGGGTCTGTGGCAAGTGACACGATATTTGTTAAAAGAGAAGTGCAGAAAAATGATGGCGGCAATCGAAAGAAAATGGCGGCTTGATTGGTCATGGTTCTTTTGGTAGAAGTGGCAGGTTTTAGATACTTTTTCTCCCCCGTCTCAAACTTAACCTTCCACCTTTATATAACGCAGAGGAAATTATAAAGGTTTTTGTCCTCCTTCTTTCTTTCTTTCGTTTTTCTTACTTTCATTCTTTGTTTCTTTGTTTCTTTCTTTTTTCTTTCTTTTAATTCTTTCATTCTTTCTTTCTTTTTTCTTTCTTTCATTATTTCATTCCTTTTCTTTCTTTCTTTTTTCTTTCTTTCGTTTTCTTTCTTTATTTATTTCTTTATTTCATTCTTTTACTTTCACTTTAACCGCACCCCCACTTCCAAAGTTTTAAAACCATACATTTTGCGAAAAAGCTTTGCAAATTTATATTCTATGAAGATTTTGGGAATCTTCTTTTTTCTTCAATCATTCTCATAATCAAAGTATGCTGACAGCAGGGATTTCTTTGAATCTCTCTTGCCATCCGTACCTATTTACCATAACTCTTTGTAAGTCTTATAGACGGCATCAAATGTCTACACAGAGTTGATGAATGTAAGTTTTTACTGGTTGGCCAACACTGGTATGCCCATATAAGAACTACACAAGGATGCTGTTTCCTTTTTTGAACAAGTTCTGAAAGCAGCAACCAGCTTTACAGCCACTTACATCCCATCACATAAAACACCCAAGACGACTAAAACAGGCTGATCAATCTTAGAAGAATGAAGGCGAACTTATGAGTGAACAGTAGAATACACCGAATGCATCTCTGCAGAGGGGTAAGAGCCCCCTCTAACGGCTGTCCTGGATATGACACTAAACAATCTGAAGGTGAGGCTACAATAATGCTGGAGTCTCGGAGGATGCGAAGTAGCTCTTCCTTGCCATTGCTCCTAAGTCCACTATAGCCCGGAGAGGTAGCACCTGTGAGGTTCCTATCTATTGTTCAAATAGAACAGTTTGACACTTGAACTATGAAAAATGACTTATGATAAAGTGAATTGTTAGAAATAGAATAATTTGATCCCTTAACTATGTATATCTACAAAATATGTTTACAAATCATATTTTAAATATATATGTAAAAACAGAATTCGGCATTAAATAACCAACAATGTTTGATATGCCATAAAACCCAACCAAACCAAATTAATTCATAAGTGACAATCCCTTATGGATTTTTTTTTCTTTAAGCAAAATTATTGAACTAGTTCTGGAGATCTGAGTAACCCTTCATTGTCGTTACTCCCATTTCCACCCTGATGTGGAGTGGTAGTATCTGTTACATACCTATTTATGGATAGAATAGATCTATTTAGATATTATTCGTATTCAATCAGACCGTGAGAGAAAAAAAAGTTTTACTGAACGACTATACAAAAACTGCAAATAAGAAGATACAATAAACGCAATGCCCTAATCTCGAGCCATAAGATATCCCTTAATAGGTTGACATGCCATTAAAATTACTTATCTAATCAATCAAACTGTCCTTATTGTCTGGAACCTGATATCCTTATACTTTCTCGCTCAAAGCCATAAAAAATCATAAATATTTGATAAAGTTTTTAATTTCTTTTATCTAAGAGAAAAAAGGACCAAACTAGGCACATATATATATATATATATATATATATATATATGTCTGTGTGTGTGTGTGTGTGTGTGTGTGTGTGGAGAAAAATGGAAAAACACAGTAATCCAAAGTGAAGAATTTAATGTGAAAGAAAACAAATTATTGATTAAAAAGTAGACCCCCACGTTCTCTGTTAATATAATCTCCTCCCTTTTTTTGTATTTCATTAAATATCCATCGGTGATCTAATGACACTCGATAACATCTTCTCTAAGTGCTGATGATGGTTTGTTAAGACTGAAACGTTATAGCGTCGACTTCCTTTCATATTAAATTTTTCACTTTGGATTACTTTGTTTTTCTAATTTTCTACACATCGTCGGATTCTTTTCAAATATTTACTTCAATATATATATATATATATATATATATATGGAAGAAAATAATGGAATTGAATCCGACAATGTAGAGAAAAATTGATAAACAAGGTAATGCAAGCAGAAGGAGATATTTATTGAGCAATAAAATCGATGTTCTAACGTTTCGGTTTTAATGAACCATCGTCAGGACTAAGCTGTATGATATCAAGTGATGTTAGATCACCGATGGATGTTCATTAACCATTTGTCATAATAAACCCCCAGACAGGAAATGGGGCTGGAGTGTGAATGACGTCATGCCCAGAAGAGATGGTCCTGAGAATTTGAGGATTTTGAAAAGACAGCAGTTGAGTTTTCTCCCGTTGAGGCGTGCGGTTGAGTTTTTCGGATCTCGACCGGCAGAGATGAATTGAGATCTTAAACATCACAAGATGCGCCGCACGTTGGGGTGGGGTCAACATAGTATGGTTAGCATCGGCTTTTAAGAATTGTGTCTCTTTCCTCGTATCGCCCGGGACCGAAGCCAGAAATTAATAAACCCTTTCGTAGCCGGAACGAAAGTGTCCGCCTGTATTTGTATATGTATTGTATTACTGTTGTGATTGATATCATTATAGTATACAACATAAATACATATGCTATTTCACAAAAATTGATATTCAAATAATCTCAAATTTTAACGACATGTTTGAAAACGACACAAACTTCTATGGCTAATGTTTTTGACAGTATTTTTTTAATAGTCACAGGAGAAGAAAAGACGTTTAAACATTAAACACAACATTTTGGCTTGTTTCTTACAAATTCTGTTAAAATTGGGCTCATTTGAATGAGAATTGGTCAAATTATTTGATTACAAAAGATTATAGTTTAGTTTAGTCTTATCATATTTACCCAACCCCTCCTCTTAGCCAGGATATGACACAAGGTCAATTTTTAAGCGGAGTTTAACAGGTTTGAATTCAGAGTTTTCCTTCTCCTAGACTAGTTGCCTCACCAAGGCTGAAGAGCCCAGTCTTCCCTACTATTTACCCATAGCTGGAGGGAGAATAATTACATACATACCTTTCCCAAGGCTATTA
The DNA here is from genome assembly GCA_963585895.1 of Sepioteuthis lessoniana. NCBI lineage: Eukaryota > Metazoa > Mollusca > Cephalopoda > Myopsida > Loliginidae > Sepioteuthis > Sepioteuthis lessoniana. The sequence goes on along the minus strand of OY757916.1, from coordinate 37,343,671 downwards.
GTGCTATGTGAAATGCAATCAGTCCCGTCCAAGATTTGAACGCGTGTAGCCGTGTTCATTTCCTACGACGATAACCATTGCACCACCTTTAGTTTAGTCTTATGACAGGTCAATCATTGTAGGTTATTTAATGCTAAATCATATATACTGAATATATATGATTTGTGAACACATTTTGTTGATAACATCTTTAAACGAGGATGATCTCATTTTTCCTACGGTTGAACTGTTTCAAGTATTGCTATCTTAACCGACTAATTCTATTTACTATTAAACATTTATTTGCTTACAGTTAAATTGTTTCAAGTATTGCTATGTAATAGTCACAATATAACATCAGTCATTTGTTTGCACAAATTTGAATGGATATACATATGCAAGAGATTATTTTGTCACTAATTTATTTTTTAGATGAGTTAGAATTAATTTGTTTGCGCACTAGTATTGATTTTGTTTCCATACAGTTAAATGGTTTCAATAAACTATAATAATTCTATTCAATATTAATCATTTGTTTGCACACAATGTAGAGGTTACAAGTATTGCCAATTATCTATACATTTACCCAACCCCTCCGCTCAGCCAGGACATGACACAAGGTCAATTTTTTAAGCGAAGTTTAACTGGTTTGGGTTCAGAGTTTTCCTTCTCCTAGACTAGTTGCCTCACCAAGACTGAAGAACCTAGTCTGCCCTACTATTTACCCATAGTTGGAGGGAGAATAATTGGATTCATACCTTTCCCAAGGGTATTAGTGCTATGTGAAATGCAATCAGTCTCGTATTGAACTCGTATTGCCGTGTCCATTTCCTACGACAATAACCATTACACCACGGGCAAGTATAGCCAATTATCACTAATAATTCTATTCAACATTTCTCATCCATTTGCCCACAGTTAAATGGTTCCAATTATTATTACTTATCACCAACAATTCAGTTAAACACCAGTCATCTGTTTGCACACAGTTAAATGTAAAAAGAGTTCTATTTTACTTAAAGGTCAAACAGTTCTATTTGACTCATTAATAGGACCCTCTCAGGTGGTACTGCTAATAGCCATAGTGGACCTGGGATTGATGGCAATCAAGGCGTACTCCACATTTTCCAAAGCTCCTGCATAACTGAAGTCTCACCATCAGATTGCTTAGTGTCATATCCAAGACACACGTTGGGGCGGGGGGAGTTTACTCCCCTGCAGATATGCCGTCAGTGTATTGTACAGCCCTAGCTGCCTGGGCTGGATTGCAGAATTATATCCCTTCTTTTGAAACATAGAGTACATTTTAAATGATATCAATTTTTTGAAATACTATATATATATATATATATATATATATATATATATATATATATATAGTGTATTATTCGGTCCAGTTAAACCAGATTTGGGAGTAATTCCTTCAGGACAAGAAAATCATTCTAGAGCTGAACATTTATATAAACATAACACATAAAAGTTATTTATCGAGCTTAACAAAAAAAAAAAAGAAAATAAATAAAATAAATAAAAAAGTTAAATTACCATAATTCCAACCGACGGTAAAATTAGGAAAATAAATAAATAAATAAATAAAACGGAAGTTTAATAAACGAGGAGGAAACTCTTCACCTCTCTTCCTCTCCCCCCACCCCCGTGTCTATTCTGTTTTATTTTATCCATATGATCTGAAGAAGTCCTGTTATATTTTTCTTCGTGTTTTTGGTTTACGTTAGAAACGCAAAACAGGATGGAAATAAATTTATAATCCTAAAATAACCGGTCTTTGTTTTTTTCTTTAAAGAAAAAAAAAAATATATATATATATATATATAGCGTGTGTGTGTGTGTGTGCGTGTGTGTGTTGGTGTCTGTGTGTACACATTAACCCGCCCCGCCACAAACAGGATGCAGCACAAGGTCAATTTTTAAACGGAGTACAGTTGGTTTGACTAGGGAATTTTCTTTCTCCTAGAGTTGTTGCAAAGCTAAAGAACCTAGTCCGCCTATTTATCCATAGTTAGAAGGAGAATAGATACATTTATTCTTCTCCCAGGGGAATTAGCACAAAATGAAACACAAACAGCTTCATCCGGGAATTGAACTCGATTCTCGAATTCCATTTCCTACGTCGATAACCATTTCTCTAAGAGCGCCTCTCGATTTATTTTCGTTTGCAACACTTCAGGGGGATTACAATTTACTTATAATTATAAAATAGTCTTATTTATTTATTTGAAGAATGGAAATTGTGAACGAATATTTCTTTATATCATTCTTGTTATTTATAATGTTAACACCCTTTGATATCCAATACCCTAAGCCAAATAAAGAGTAAGGCCTTGCAGACGGGGCACACACTTGTCGATCGTGTTGGCTGTACACGGACTGGATCGTTTGGTTTCGTTCGCTTAGTCTTGCTCGTTGTCTGAAGTGATGACTCCTGACCTCAGGGTGCCGTCCCCCCAGCTTTCACCTCTTTCGACAGGACAAAATTTATTGCTTGGTGCCGACGGGGCCAAGTATTTCTTGCACCGCTGGTCATGCGCACTTAGGCTCATGTACGGCTTCCATTCTCAAAAACGCCTTGTGTCACACTTCATTTTGGCTAGGAAGATCAACGAATATCTCCCGATGATATCTAATTCGTGGCCAACTCTGAATATCTTGGGGAATACCCGTGGCTAAGAAGCTGTAACATCAAAGTGAGCGAGTTCAAACTCAAGTCGCTCTATTGCGGTCACTTTCGGGAAAGGTACGAACCCTTCATATCCGCCCCCCACATCAGCTATGCGTTAGATAGTACCAATAGTGTCCTTCAACAAAGATGGCATGAAAAAATTGAATATCAAGCAGTAAAAAATCTCCTTAATGCTCAAGTACCTCAATCGCGTTACCTAGGGGATCGATAGGATCTTAGTTGAACTTAGATAAACCAGACTTTGTAGAAAGTAAGATGTTTTGCTGCCCATGCTAAAACAAAGAAACTCAAGAACAGCAAAAAATATGGAGGGGAAAATAAAATCACCTATTTATTTTTTAACTTCTTCCACTTGTGAAACACTTACGAAAAATGCCATGTTGACTTTTACAAGAGAATTGGAAGAACTGACTTTCAATCAAATCAACGAGATTATTCTAAGACACAAAAAGAGGGTGATCATTGTTGAACGAATTAAATTCATGGCATTAAAACAAGAACAATACAAACCAATTCTAAACTGTCTGCATCGGTTACAAGACGCTAACAGGTTTTGTGAATTTTAACTTTTAGAAAAAGAACGAACGTCTAGTAAAGACAAATTAATTCTACTGCGACTAGTTGAAAGAGTGAACAATAGTTCTCTTTGATATGAAATGTTGGAACGTTTGAAATTTAAAGCTCAAGATGAACGAGGCCCATAAAATCCTTTCGTTTCAGGGAGGTATTGTGAAATCGGACAGTGGTTTTATTTAATTTGCTTTTGAAGGAATGAAATTGACATATATTAAAGCTACTCAGAGAAAGAGTGGAGGGTGTAAAAAGAGGACATTGAAGTACAGATTTGACTTGATAACATACTACTTATTAGTATTAGTAACCCTTCTTAGTATTGCTCCGTCGGCTGTGGAGCTGTAGAATATACCGACTGCTTTTCTACAGTGGGGTAAGACCCTAACCCCAACGAGTGTCCTGTATATGACACTAAACAATCTGAAAGTGATGTTCCAGTGATGCTGGAGCTTTGAGGAATGCGGAGCACCCCTGCATTGCCATTGCTCCCAGGTCCATTCTGGCCTGGAATGGTAGTACCTGATAGGGCCCTATCTATAGGTTAAATAGAACTAAACTACATACTCATGCTAAACTGAATTTTTTGAAATAGAACTGTTTTTGAAAGTGAAACTGTACTTACACTAAATTGAATTGTTTAATATAGAACTGTTTTGACATTTAACAGTGTGTAAACAAAACCTGTACTTATACTAAACTGAATTAGCTGAATTAGAACTGTTTTGGCAATTAAACTGTGTACTCATGCTAAACTGAATTGTTTGAAATAAAACTGATTATTTGCATAAAAATGGATTTGGCATTAAATAACCTACAAAGGTTGATATTCTATAAAACTCAACCAACCAACTTATAAGTATTAGTAACACTTATTAGTATTATATGTAGACTGATTGTGATACATAAACACAAAGATTACGAGTCTGATTAATAAAATGAATATAAACTGTGAAAAGTGGTTGTATGAGACGAGTTATGTCCCTTGTCAATGAAGTTTCAAATCTTGAACACATTTCAAATGAAACTATTTCAGTTGTATTGATCAGTGATTGAGGGTACCACGAGGTTAGTATTTTCTGGTTTTACGTTTTAAATTGTCCCTGCTGTAAAATATTTGAGCGATGTCTTGGTTAATCTTTCTAAAATTAATGTTATAGTGATGTGGGATAGTGATTGCAAGTAATTTGCATATAAAAGAATGGGAGGGATATTTCGGCATGTTACAAGGAGAAAGGAGAAGAAATACTGAAAAGGGACTTTGAACTACAGACCAGAAACAGAATAAATTATTTGGTAACATCATCATTCGTACTCCAGTCGCGCTATTACGTTCACTTTCGGGCAAATACCCTTGGGAAAGGTATGAACCCCCTTATCCTCCCAGCTGTAGGTTAAATAGTTAAATACTGTTCTTCTAGGAGAATAGCATTGGCATTAAATAACCTACAGAGGTTGATATGCCATTAAACAAAGAAACCAAACCAAACCAAACCGGTAACATCATAAAACTCTCGTAGTTTTGACCGTTTTAGCAATGTTGTTTTAGCACTGTGGCTATCAGCCCTGGTTTAATGCTTCCTACCCCCCCACACACACACACACAGAAAGTCGGACAGGAAATATTTTTACAAAAAGCTTTGAACATTCCCTGGTATATTCGAATAAGTCAGAGTTAATATCATTCTTCATTCGATATTTTAAGACTTATTAAAACATCTGTTTATTAACTAATGAGACTTATTCTGTAAAACAATATTTATATTATCAAATTAATTGCAAATAAATCGGAATAGTAGCACCTGTTCTGGTCCCGTCTATGGTTCAAATATAATTCTCTAATCATTTACTATACTTGAAACCATTTAACAGTGTGCAAACAAATACGTGATGTTAAATTGTATTGTTAGTATTTCATAATAATATTAGGAGCCATTTAACTCTATTCAAACAAAGTACTGATGTTCAATTTGATAATTAGCATTACACATCAATACTAGGAACCATATAACTGTGTGAAAATAAGTGACTAGTATTAAATAGAATTATCAATATTGTATAATCATGCTTGAAACCATTTAAGTGTGTGACAATGAATGAATGATATTTAATAGAATTATTTGTTTTAAATAACAATACTCGAAACCATTTATTGTCCCGGGGTTGACATTTAACTTAATCTGATGATGCTCCAGTGTTGAAGTTTGAAGAATAGGACGTACTTCTACATTATCATTACTCTAAGGTCCATTCTGACCCGGAGTTGTAGTACCTATTAGGTTCCATCTATGGATCAAATAGAAATATTATATTTAAGATAGATAGATAGATAGATAGATAGATATGATTTGGCATAAAAAAAACTACAATGGTTGATATGCCATAAAACTAACAAATAAATTTTTACATTTTTCTCAAGATAACTCCCTTTGAAAACCATACATCGATGAACACATTGTTCCCTCTCATAAAGACAGTGTTAGAAGTCTTCAACTGAAACTGACATTTGTTGGATCTCAACTCTCTAAAAAGCGACCATGGAGCAGAAATTTGATTTGGAGGAACAAAAAATAATCTCTGCAACTAAAATCAGATTGCAGTATCAGTAGAATATTCTTTTTGTCTCAAAACTTGTCCATTTATTTGATTTTTTCATACTGAGAAAGTTATGATATTTTTTCAGATTGACAACCTTGATAGAAAATTCTCACTGTCAGATATCAAGTTTTGAAGCACCCAGTGAGAATTGAACTCACTAACAATGACTTGCAAGCCTAACTTGCTAACAATTACACCACATGAAGTGCCTCTACGCTGTTGATAAGGGTGTTTTTTTATATTTATAGTTTACAGAATTTCAGTCCAATAGAATTTGGTGATAAAGAATAACTAATAATATTCGTTTTGGCTGAATGATATTACACTTAAAATAATAAAATAGACAAAAAGATAATTGGAGAGAAATTGGATTGTAATTTCTGTTGCACCAACATAATTCAAATGGTCATGCTTGCCTAAGAAATCAGCATCCAATAAGTTTTACCTAGACTCGAGCTCTAAATTCTTGCGCTAGCAAGGAATACGCCATTATCTCAGCCATAAACAGAGTTACATTATGTGAATAAACAAGCGTTTGTCATGAACATACAAAATACGACACAAAAAGTACGCTTGCCCAACAGAAAGTACCTTAACACAAAAATACACTAACACTTTTTGATATGATACTTTTACTAGAGAAACTAATCTTTCACGAAAGACACTTTCACTACAGAAAATACACTTACACTTTCGGTTATGACATTTTTACTAGAGAAATTAATCTTTTAGAAATAACACTTTCATTATAGAAAATACACTTATACGTCTACTCAGTCTTTAAATTATTTCTATTTAAACCAAATTTTGATAAATTCATCGCTATATATTTTCGTGCTTCATTTTCATAGATGCGTAACAATCTCAAAAGTTTTTTTTGATTTAAAGAATCTAAGAAATAAATACCAAAATATGCTTGTCATTTTAATGCAAGCGTATATACAGTAGTAATATCTCATCTACGGAAAACGATGTAAAATATGAAATGTCATTGACAGATTAACAGCTGTGTGGAAATCTGATCTCTTTGATCAAATAAAATAATTCTTCTAAGCCATGTTAGTATTACTATATAGTTGTGACAATTGGACTTTAATGAAAAAGCTGGAGAAAAAGCTAGATGAGAACTACACAAGGATGGTGTGCGGTATTTTGAACGAATTCTGGAAGCAGCAAGCAGCAACATAGCAGCTGTATGGGCACAAACCATCAAAGTAGTAATTTCCTAAGTATTTTGCTTAGATATGGCATAAGGCCATATGAATGGGGCATCTAATGAGATTCGAACTCACTCGTGAAGGTTTGCTAGTCAGGCTTACTAACCATAACACGACCCGAAGAGCCCCCAAACCACGAGCATGACATATTGGGAACTGCAGAAATAAGAACGACCCGTTTACTGTCTTTTTTTTGTGTGTGGACTCCTATAAATGGACGCACCAGTGTTGGCCGACTGACAAAAACTTCATCTTTTCAATTCATGTTGATTTTTATGACAACTCAGTCGAATCAACATTGCATTCCACTTTCTTTCTTTTCACAATGCATTTATTCTATGAGCCTCTCTCTCTCTCTCTCTCTCTCTCTCTCTCTCATTCTTCCTTTTTTTTTTCATTCATTTCTTCCTCTTTTATTTCTTCCTTCCTTCCTTCTTTCTTTCTTTTTCCTTCTTTGCTGCGTTTGTTTTTACTTTTCATTCATTCTTTTTCTTTCTTTCATTCTTTCTTTCTTTTTTTACATTTATTTCTTCTTTTCATTCATTCCTATTCTTTCTTTCTTTCTTTCTTTCTTTCTTTCTTTTCATCATTTATTTCTTCTTTTTCCCTTCTTTTTTCCTTCCATTTTTCTTTCATGTTTTCTTTCTTTCTTTCTTTCTTTCTTTCTTTCAGCATTCGTTTCTATATTTTCAACCATCAATGCAAAAGAATCGTTTTACTCTCATTGTAACCAGCTGCGAATCATATCTTGACACAGACGGGTACTTCAACTAGTTTAAATATATTTCTTTCAACTTGCAAAAATAAACATATCAAAGTCAATATTAAATAGCTGATTTTTTTTAACACAAACTTAATTTTCTTTCAAACCAAAGATACCAGAATTTTATTATTTATATTAGAAGATTTACAATATTACAAAACGAATATTATTATGTATTATTTATTACTAAAATCTATTCAAAAATTAAAGTATATATATATATATATATATATACATTTTTATTAATATATATATGTAGTTCTATTTCGAGTTGTAATTTTATTTTTGAATATATATATATATATATATATATATATATATATATATATATATTGACATAATGCTTAGAGTGTTCACCAATGCCCTGGGAGACACGGGTTCAATCTCAAGTCGAGTCGTACCAAAGATTCAAAAAATGGTACCTGATGCTACCTTGCTTAACACTCAGCATTATATCGTAAGGATCAAAGGTAAAGTGTAGCAATCCAGGGAAAGGAGTAGCACCCTCCCTTACACATTGGTGTTGTAGCTATCGAAATGGGAGCCTTTGGATCACCCTCGACTACGGTTGCCAACTTTACTACATATTTATATTTTCCAGACGAGTTTTTTTAACGTTTGAAGACTGATGCCGCACAGTCTTCCTTCTCATTATCTGGTGGTCTATCTTTTTAAGCATTTAGCTGATTAAACATCCGTGTTATTCGAACTGCCTATGACTTGAATAGCATAACATCTTTCGTCCATATTCAAGATCAGGTAAATGGCAAAATTCCGGTCCCTGATTTTAAAGGCAAATAGTTTTTTTCTCTTTCTTTCTTTTTAGTTTTTTTTTTATTTTAATCTTTTTTTTCTAACGTGAAATTAAACTGATTAAATATCATATCTCGTGGCGAAGGGTCGGTGTTCAAGCTTAGGATTTCGTATGCGGATTTTCAAAGCAGTTATTATATATTGACACATGATATCGCAATATACATACGCCTATTCCTCACCGATTTTAAAAGTGCTTTACAAAGCTAAGATCAATATGTGTGTGGGGGTGTGTGCACCCATGTGTGTGGGGAGGTGTGCACGCATATGTGTCGTATGGGTGGGGGTGAGCACGCACTCATGGGTGTGGGGTGTGGGGGTATGCACGCATGTGTGTGTGTCTATCTGTGTGTGTCTCTGTGTGTGTGATATCTAGTGTCCGATGTAAGTTGGCGTAAGACAATCAACGTTTCCTCATTTATCCCTTGTAAATACCAATGATTTTTTGTCCACTTATCTAGTGTTTAATTATTATAAACAATTCACGGATATTTGACAGCAGAATTTTTTTTCTCTCGTGTTTACCAGTGATCATAAAAATAAAAAAAAAAGTAAACGCTTTTCAATAATTCAACTCCCAACAAATTCAACACCAGCGAAGTACTTTGCATTTTAACGCATGCGCGTTGAACTAGAAAGCATTAATAGTTGTTGATATGCGCCAAGAAGTTATTTAGGTTGGGCTGTTATTTGACCTTGTAGCTTCACTGGCTTGATTCAGTGTAGCAGTAGAGAAAGGGGGTCCGGTTTAATGCGTAAAAGATGGGATATTAATTTTACTGTTGAGCGAAAAATATAGTATAGTATGGTATAGTACAGTGTAAAACAGATAGATAGATAGATAGTCTTTCGCGACCAGGCAGCAAAAGTTAATCAACCTCTAGCATGTGAAGGTGCGAGGAAGGACGCCGACGGCTGCAGTAAAAATTCAGGCCAGAAATCGGCAGGGGTTATTGTTCGTGGCGTAGGAATCTTCAAGAAGCGGCGACAATGCTTGGCTTTGTTGGTCGTCCGCTTCACATATTCAGCTTCTTGCAGGTGTTCATACACCGCGCTCATTCATAATGTATGGCTGCTGGCGAGATGTTTCTCATAAGCAGATAGACACAACACAAACTACAACAATAACAGTAGTCAAATAAAGAAAGCGGGTCATTCACACACACACACACACACACACACATATATATATATATATATATATATATATATATATATATATATATATATATATATATTATGACCCAGATATTACCGGAACATAGCAAAAATGGTTTACTCGTAGCGAGAGTTTTCTTTGTGTTATTTTTAGAAGGAAGCAATTTTCCATCCAATTTGCAATGTATTGTGGGGTCTGTATCCGCGCTAATTCTAATCGTTATAATTTCATATTTTTTATTTCTTTTTCAACTTTCAACTTTCATAATTGATAATGAACCATTCCATCCTTGTCGAGGAAAAGGTTGAGAGTTATTAGAAACGATTTTCAATATATCAACCAAAATGGTATCGAATATACAAGGGACGATACTCGTTCTGGTTGTTTGGCCTGATTCAAAAGAAATTATTGATAATTAATTTCTACAACCCTAACCAGCGGTTACGGCACAGCGCCCCCGATAGCAACAGGAACTTTTGAATGGTGCCTTGTCACAGAAAATAATTTTCGGTCACGTGATTGGTAGAAATGTTGTGTGATAGATAAGTATGAACAGTGATCTGTTGTATGAGTTGGGTAGATAGATAGATAGATAGATATGATTTGGTTTGCTTGGATTGAGTTTAAGGCCTATCAATCTTTGTAGGTTATTCATTGCCAAATACTGTTTGTACATATATATTAAATAAATATGATTAAGTTTAGTTTGGTTTGGTTTTATGACATATTTGTAGATTACTTAATGCCAGTTTCATTTTTTACATATGAACAGTTCTATTTTTTAAAATTCCGTTTAGCATAAGTACATTTTTGTTTTCACACAGTTAATGTAAAAACAGTTCAGTTTAGCAGGCAGTTTAAATCGCAAAACAATTCTATTTCAAGCAATCCAGTTTAGCATAAGTACACAGTCTAAATGTCAAAAACAGTTCTATTTCAAACAATTCAGTTTAGCATAAGTGCAAAGTTTACTTCTGTTTGACCCATAGATAGGACCCTATCAGGTGCTACCACTCCGGGCCAGAGTGGACCTGGGAGCACTGGCAATAAATTGGTACTCTGCATTCCCCAAAGCTCCAGCATCACTAATGCCTCACCATCAGTTTGCTTAATGTCAAATCTAAGACACTCGTTACGGGAGTCTTACCCCTCTGCATACGTGCAGTCGGTGTATTCTGTAGCTCCTGTCGACTGGACCAGATAGATAGATAGATAGATCGACTGATAGATAGATGAACAGGCATAAATAAATAGATATGGGCATACTTAGATAGATAGATAGATAGATAGATAGATAGATAGATAGATAGATAGATTTCTTTTTTAGCTTATAGATCTTAGAATATGGGTAAGAAAGCTAGTCTTGCAGATGCTTATTACTCTATCCATATTAGATGCCTCATGTGTATCTGTGTGTGATAGATAGATAGATAGATAGATAGATAGATAGATAGATAGATAGATAGATAGATATCCCAAGTTGTTCATATTTTCATTGCAGCAATAAATAGATAAATAACTTTGTGCTTTAGATTGGAGTTGCCTCTGAGATATAACCACGAGGGCTCGACTAATGGACCAATAGGAAGAGGAACATGTACTATACTTTGATCCTATATTCAGTTACCTTCGCTTGTGAGGAAGAACGTAACACATGGCCATTATAATGTGCCAACGCAAACCTATCATTGAGCGTCAAAGGTGAATTTTTTTGTCAACGCTAAAGAGGTCCAACTTTTCTATAATCTACATATAGGTGAGAGAAGTAGATTCTTATTCTTATTCTTTTCTTTTTCATTTTTTAAAAATTTATCATCCTCCTTCCTTCCGGCCTTCTTCTCCTTACATATTTTTCTTTTAGTTATCATCCTTCATTCTTCTTCTTCTTATTATTATTATTATTATTAATATTTTTATCATTATTATTATTATTTAAATGCATCATAAAAAAGCAAAACTGCCGCCCCGATTGAAAGGTTTTCAATAGGCAAAGGCGTTTTTTCCTATCATTTGCAGCGATCAACAAAAGAGCAATATTTTCGTCTCGCTGCAATAAAACTTGTAACAGCTAGATCATAGAGTAAAAAAGGAAGATTTTTACAACGGGATATTTTGTGCTTGAAAGGAGGATATGACTACAAGAAGAAAACAAGTGAGTCCGCTAGGTTCTTCAAAAGATTGTATTCGTTAGCTTTTTCAAAGGACTCTATATATACACACACACAAACACACACACACACACACACACACACACACACATATATATATATATATATACACACACACATACACACACACACACATATATATATATTCTAATAATTTTGTATATAAGTTTGTGTATATCTGTGTCTGTGTGTGGGGTACATTTAAAGTCAGATGCTTATATATACACCAGCCAAATACATTCAATCCAAGTGAAGATTCCGTTAAGTTCAGTTGCGATAACTATTCTAAGAACAGAAAATGACGGAATGATATATAGACATTGACCAACTATAGTTGAAAGGACAGATACTCGGATGATGATGTGAGAGACTTTGGACAATGTTTAAATTGCCTTCATCTAATATTGCAACATTTCGGACGCCAATAAAAATGGAACAACAAATCCTTGTCTGTCACCTTTCATAAAATATGCCCACAAGAAAATCTAAATAACCCACCACGCAATATATATATATATATATATATGTATATTGTTATCCACAGACAGATCTGTTTCGTTCTATTAGAACTCTTCAATGTGGCTAGACAGGCTAGATTCCCGAATCTGGGACCGAAACCCGGTTGACTCAAACGCCAATCCAAGATTCTACCACTCAGCCAGGAGGAAACTTAAACGGTTATGTATCACAATTGTTTTTTGTTTACATATATCCGCTTAACGGCTACAAAGAGCTCGATTCATATGAGGAGCCTTGCATTACACTAATGGCAACATATTACTTCCCTCGCTAGAGAGCTCGACTCTACAGGGGTAGGGGAGTATATATATATATATATATATATATATATATATTCTCCATTATCCCCCGTGGATAGACCACTCTTGTGGGAAATTTGCCGGCAACAATATAAGTTGAAATGCAATAACTCTTCCCTTGAATTGAGCTCTACCATTAGCCAATAACGTATATGTAAAAAAAATATACATTAAAAATTCCTTCATTACTGCAGATCATGACGATGTTACATGGGGTAAGATGACCAACTGACGTAAAATCAGTCGGATTTCGATCCCAGCTTGAAACACGTAGCCTTTCTAGTCATACGGAAGAGTTGTGATACAACAAAATATTCTGCTTGTAGTTGACACCATATATGTGTGTGTGTATGTGTGAAAGTAAAATAAGAAAAACAAAATATTAAGAAGATATATATTTTTATATATGATGATGTACTCATTAAATATTTCGGAGATTTGTTTTTTTTTATAAACCATCCTCAAGGCATATGGTACATATCAAATATCATACGGGAATAGTATATATAAAAATAATTCTAAAAAAAGCAACCTTGCATCGGCACATTATTAAATATAAAATACACTATTTGAATATTTTGCTTTCCCCTTATTTGTATTTAGATACGGTCGGATTCATTTCCATTTTCTCTTACACACACACACACACACACACAGATATATATATATATATATATATATATATATATATATATATATATATATATATATTACAACAGCATATGGTTTGATTATCTCAGTTGGCGGTTTTGTGACAGACCAAATGCGGTATAATTTGAAGAGTGCTCAATATCAGTGATAGAGCTATTTAATGAAAAGTGGCAAACGACAGCTAACTGACGGAATGGAACTATAAAACAAGGATAAAATTAAAACGCTCGCAGAAAACGAAACCTACAAATACTTGGGCATCTTGGAGGCTGACACCATCAAACAAGCGGAAATGAAAGAAAAAATTCAGAATGAATATCTCAGAAGAACTAGAAAACTACTCGAGACAAAACTCAATTGCAGAAATCTTATCAAAGGAATAAATACCTGGGTTGTACCTCTCGTTAGATATTCTGGACCCTTTCTCAACTGGACCAGAGACGAACTTATACAAATCGACCAAGAACAAGCTTGCTTGGGAATTGAAAAAACTGTGGAACATGCAGGTGACAATTATACCAATTGTAATTGGTGCGTTTGGACCAGTAAATAAAGGATTACTAAAGGGACTGGAGGACTTGGAAGTTGGCGGACGAGTGGAGACCATCCAAACGACAGCATTATTGAGAACGGTCAGAATAGGCAAGAGGCAAATCCGGCGAGCAGCACAACAAAGAGCTCGGCTTCTCAGAGTTCAGTATGGTTCGTCAACTTCATGACCACGTCAAAATCACCCGGAACTGCTGAGTTGGGCTTTGCGGTATCAAAATATTACAAAACATTTGATTCACCAAAGTTAATTCCAAACTTTGTATTTTTACTTTTTAAGTGTCGTTTGGTTTGGTTTTATGGCAAACCAACCATTGTTGGTTATTTAAAGTCAAATCCTCTTCATACATATTTATTAGATATCTAAAAATGTTCGGTAGCGCCAGGAGTGGCAGTACCGCCTTGAGCTACCGAAACTGTGTTATCACCCTGGTTGGCGGCTGATGAGGTTAGGGTATCGCACGTGCTTTCACACGTTGTATGATGAAAAAAAAATGATTTGATTTGGTTTGGTTTAGTTTGGTTTTATGGTATACCAAACATTGTTTGTTATTCAATGGCCAATCCTCTTCATACATATTAATTAAATATATATGATTAGATTTAGTTTGGAGGTGCCTGTGGTGTAATGCTTATCGTCGTAGGAAATGGACACGGCGATACGAGTTCAAATCCTGGACGAGACTGATTGTATTTAACATAGCACTAATACCCTTGGGAAAGGTATGAATCCAATTATTCTCCCTCCAGCTATGGGTAAATAGTAGGGTAGACTAGGTTCTTCAGCCTTGGTGAGGCAACTAGTCTAAGAGAAGGAAAACTCTGAATTCAAACCTGTTAAACTCCGCTTAAAAATTGACCTTGTGTCATATCCTGCCCGAGCGGAGGGGTTGGTAAATATGGATTTAGTTGGTTATTTGATGCCTAATCCTCTTAATACATATATATTAAATATATTTGATTTGTAAACATTTTGTTGATAGATTTTTAAACGAGCCTGGTCTCATTTCGTTTATGCACAGTTAAATAGTTACAAGTATTGCTATGCAATAGAAACAATTTAACATCAGTCATTTGTTTGCACATAAGTGAATAGATACACATGATATGTAACAGATTCGTTTGTGGGTAATTTCAGTTTTAAATGAGTTAGAACTAATTTGTTTGCGCACAAGTATTGCTATTGTTTCTACACAGTTAAATGGTTTCAATTATTGCTAACTAACCCGACTATTTGTTTTCAATATTTATCATTCGTTTGCACACAGTTGAATGGTTCCCAGTATTGCGACGTACAATTAATAATTCAATTAAACATCAGTCATTTGTTTACACACAGTTAAATGATCAAACAGGTCTATTTCAAATTATTCAATTTAGAATAATTCATTTATTTGCACTGAGTTTAAATGTCTGATAGTTGTATTTGACCCATAGTTAAGACCCTTTTTGGTGCTCCCACTCCGGGCCAGGGTGGACCTGGTAGCGATGGCAATGAAGAGGGTTCGACATCCCCTAAAGGTCCAGCCTTACTGAATACTTACCATCAGATTGTTAATGTCATATTCAGGACACTCGTCTTACCCCTCAGCTGAAATGCAGTCGATGTATTCTACAGCCCAGACTGACTAGCCTATATTTCAATAATGAATGTCTTCGTTGCCTTAAATGAAGCTTACCCCAAAAAAATTTTTAATAAAAAGGTAATTTTCTTCTACATCATTACTAAAAGTCAATAAGATTAAAGTGGACATTATTTAGAATTACTTCTTACCAAACTCTACTGCACCGAATTTTTGTAACCAAAAAAGTTGGTGACCATAGTCGAAGGCTCCCTTTTCTTGGTATAGGGAAGGCCACTTCTCATTTCCCTGGATTGCTCCACTTTACCCTCGATCCCTACCTCATGATGCTGAGTGTTAAGCAAGGCGGTATCAAGTACATTTTTTTAGTCCTTTTTAGTCAAACAATTCAGTTAAGTGTAAGTACATAATACCATTGTCAAAAACATTTCTATTTCAAGCTGT
Organism: Sepioteuthis lessoniana; assembly: GCA_963585895.1. NCBI lineage: Eukaryota > Metazoa > Mollusca > Cephalopoda > Myopsida > Loliginidae > Sepioteuthis > Sepioteuthis lessoniana. Next base: position 37,327,658 of record OY757916.1, on the reverse strand, counting down.
TCAGTTCATTCAAACAGTTCTAATTTAAACAGTTTATTTTTGTATAAGTATAGTTTTTGCTTACACACAGTTAAATGTTAAAAACAGTTATTTTTCAAGCAATTCAGTTCAGCATAAGTATGCAGTTTAGTGTTATTTGACCTATAGATAAGGACCTACCAGGTGCCACCACTAAGGGCCAGAGCTGATTTGGGAGCGATGGCAATGAAGGGGTGTTCCGCATTCCCCAAAGCTCTAGCCTTACTGGAACCTCACCATCAGGTTTTTTAGTGACATATCCAGGACACTTGTTGGGGGGGGGGGCTAACCCTCTGCAGAAGTGCAGTTGTTGTATTTTACAGCCCCAGCCGACTGGGCAATATTTCTTTGTGTGTTTAAATATATATGTGTGGTGTGTATGTGTGTGTGCATGTGAGTTTAAATGTGTACTAAAGTGTAAACGTATCTAAAACTTACTGAATAAAATATATATATATATATATATATATATATATATATATATATCTGTAGAAGAATTAATAACAAGTTAATCCAATTTTTCAACATATTGTCGGATACAATAGTTTATTCACTTTCATATATATATATATATGTGTGTGCATATTTATATAAACTTCTCCACTACCAGTTGAATGAATAGGATCACTACTCTTCTACTAAAAAGACGACTTGGGCATTGAATAAACTTCGAAGGTAAAATACCATAAAACAAAGAAACCAAGATACACGAACAAGACATGAGGGATATGGGGAGAGAAGCGACGTCTTCTTGTGGATTCCTACTAATGGACGTGCCAGTATTTGTCGACCAGCAAAATCTCACGGGAGCTCTGTGCGGACACTAGATGCAGCCTAGAAGACCTTCCAGAAGCGATGAATGACGATTGAGAGTCAGAGAACTCCGTAATGTCAGCATGACATGATAATCATCATAGGCAATTACGGAAAATGTGATTGAACACACACACACACACACACATATATATATATATATATATATATATATATATTTCAACCTTTCCCCATGATTAGGATCCGACACAAGGTCAATTCTTAAGCAGAGTTTAATAGTTTTGTATTCAGTGCTTACTTACTCCTAGAACGGGTACCATACCAAGGCTAAGGACTTCAAACAGCTCAACAGTTCTATTTCAAACAATTCAATTTAGCATATCAACAAAGTTAAATGATTCTAAGTATTGCATTGTATAACTAACACTTCAATTAAACATCAGGCATTTATTTACACACAGTTAAATGATTAAACCGTTACATTTCAAACAATTTAGTTTTGCATAAGTATAGAGTTAACATAAAATTAAAGGTAAAAACAGTTCTACGGCAAATAATTCAATTTAGTATAAGTACACTGTTTAAATGTCAAATGGTTCTATTTACGTGGTACATTCAATCAGTTTCCAGACTTTTTTGTATGGGCATTTAAAATTGTCATAGACTCTTGAAAATTCACTATGTTATTGCTCTACATCTTATGAGATGACAGACTAATTTTTATAATTAGGTCCAAAGGAACAGCTACAGCAGGAATTGGAATACACCCTACTAAACCCTGATTGTCACAGCTGGTGAATTTCAAAAATACAATCTGACACTTTAGAAGAACGATATGCAATAAAAATCTGTTTTAAACTTGGATGATTCAGACTGCTTTTCGACCATCTTGCATGAATCGAGCATGAGTTTTTGAGTGGCATAAGAGATTCAAGGAAGGCAGGGAGTCTGTGGGGGATGATGAGAGGTGTGGGAGGGGTAAAGAAGTCAATAGACCTGAGTTGATTGGCAAAAGGGTTAGGGTTAGGGTTACTATGTTGAGGTTTTAAGGGAGTTCAGGAAGAGATTCTTTGGGAAGAGGCCAGCACTCTTCAAATCGGGTCAGTGGCATTTCCACTTGGACAATGCACTAGTCTACGACTCAATCCTTGTCACAGACTATTTGACCAAGATGGGCATCAAGACAGTTCCTCACCGTCCCTATAGTCCAGACCTTGCTCCCTGTCACTTTTGGGTATTCCCTAAGCTAAGAGGGTGTCGTTATGAGACAACTGAGTTGATGAAAGAGGCTGTGTCGAAGGTCCCTGACACGCTCATACAAGATGACTTCCATGGGGCTTTCCAGAAGTTGTGGGAACGGTACAACAAGTGCATGGCAGCCGGGGAAGATTACTTCGAAGGGGACTATAGTTTCATGTGTGCACTATCAATAAAAGTGCCCATACGAAAAAAAAGTCTGGAAACTTATTTAATGATCCTCGTAACCCTTACATAAGACCCTATAAGGTGCTATCACTCCGGGACAGAGTGGACCTTGGAGCAATAGCAATGAAGGGGTTCTCTGCATTTCCTAAAGCTCCAACATTACTCAAGTCTCACCGCCAGCGGGGTAAGCCCCGCTGCAGAGACGTAGTCGGTGTATTCTACTGCCCCAGCCGAATGGACCAATAGCTGAAAGTAGATTAGTTGGATTAATACCTTCCCCATGGGCATTAGCGTAATGGGAAATGCAAGCACGACGATAGCCGTTTCACCATGTAATATATATATATATATATATATATATATATATATATATATATGTATATACGTGTTGGGGGGGCAATCATAGTTTAATAGTTACCGTCGTACCAAATGCACACTGCGACACGAGTTCGAATTCTGGACGAGACTGTTTACATTTTACACAGAACTAATACTCTTGAGAAACTTTTCAATCCAATTATTCTCCCTTCAGCTATATAACTGATTAGGTTCTTTAACCTTGGTATGGCAACCGGCCTCTGAGAAAAAAAACTGACTCGTTTAAAATTTTTTAACTACAAAATATTTGTTCACATCTCATATATATATATATATATATATATATATGCGTGTGTGTGTGTGTGTGTGTGTGTGTGTTTAAATAGGATTTAGTATAAAATAACCTACAAGGGTTGATATGCCATAAAACACAACCAACCAACCAATTGACGTCATTTAGATTTTTTTTTACTACATCGACATGACAGTATGCTGCTCACGTTGCGTTGGGCTGACATATACGAGAAGTCTGTGATGAATCAGGAAAAGAAAGGCACTGAAAAAACAAACAAACAACTCCGGGTATCTTGAGACACCCACGGACGAGCGATTGACCTACTGTGGATAGAATGTGATGGGTGCACGAAGAAAACAGCGAGGGACGAACTCCGTTTTATTTATCGGACTGTATCCTGTTTTCTGGCTGTCATTCATGGATTCGAACAATAGCTTCAGAACCATTTGTCTATGCTTAACATTACAACCTCCTACACAGTCTAAAGTGAAAAGACACTGAGGCGTTTAAAGAGAAGGTGAGGAAGTGTGACTAGACAAAACAAAATAGAAGATACGAATGAAAGATCTGAAAGGAAGGAATAGATGATAAAACACAAGAAATAAAACCGTTCTTACATATACAGTGTCGGCTACAAAGAAATATACTTGCCCAGTTTGCTGGGATTGTAGAATATTTCGACTGCTTTTCTGCAGAGAGGTAAAACCCAACAAGTGTCCTGATATGACACTAAACAATCTACGTATATATGCTAAACTGAATTGCTTGAAATAGAACTGTTTTGACATTTACTTATGCTAAACTGAATTGTTTGAAACAGAACTGTTTTAGTATGCTAAACGGAATTTTTTAAAATATAACCGTTTTTACATTGAAACTGTACTTATGCTAAACTGAATCGTTTGAAATGAAACTGTGCTTGTATACTAAACTGAATTTTTTAAATAAAACTGTTTTTGACATTGAAACTGTACTTAATACTAAACAGAATCGTTTGAAATTGAACTGTTTTGACATTTAACTGTGTGAAAATAAAAGCTATACTTATGCTCAACTGAATTGTTTGAAATAAAACTATTCATATAAAAATGGATTTGACATTAGATAACCCACAAAGGTTGATATGCCATAAAACCAAACCAAACAAACAAAACAATTTTATATACCCAACGAAATTTTTAATATGAAATTAATTTTCTTCTAAACCAAAGTTACTTGGGTTTTATAGTTTCTCGTAGAATGTTTATCATGGCAGCATGGAGTTCCTTGATTCTCTCTGTATCTCCCTGTCTCTCTATCTCTCTCTGTCTCTCTGTCTCTCTCCATCCATCCTTATTATACACCACCTCCCGGTAGGTCTTCTTGTGTCTGTATAGTTGACCAACACTGGCACGTCCATCTACAGGAGCCCATAAAAAGACTTTGTTTATAAGTTCGTTCTTGCTTCTCCCACGGTGTCCCTCATGTCTTGTCCCTCTTACTTGGATGGTTTGTAAGATGGCAGGCAGGTTGTCTTACAGCTGCTTTTTCGTAGGGTGCTGCTTCCAGGATTTGTTCAAGTCAGCAGGCGAAATTCTTTTGTAGTTCCACCTAGCTTTTTATCTATTTGTTTTCTTAGTTTCCATGTGGTGCATCCATGTGGTAGTATTGACACATACTACTTGCATATGGTCTTCTAAAAGAAACTGCTACTATTAGAAGGATGCCTTACAAACAAAAAAAAAACAATAGTTATGTACTTTGAACATCCATCGATCTAATGAAGTAGAAATGGTTTCACATAATTAAAAGGCAAGTAGCATACGATATGACAGACGAAGTCTACGGAGATGACTTTGCGCTTCTCGCAAATACATCTGCCCCAGCCGAATCCCTGCTGAGAGGTTGCAGCATTGGCCTCTAAGTGAATGCAAATAAAACAGAGTGTATGTATTTTCAACAAAAACGAACCATCTCCAGTCAAAGTGGCAAGCCTAAAAAATTTGTGGATTATTTCACGTATCCTTAGATAAGTAGACTATAACACAATCACAATGGATATCATTAGGTGTTATTTAAAACCAAAATCTACAACATTGAAACTCTGTTACCAGAATGATATCTATTTCCACAAGAAATAATAAAGTCTTTAGTTTTGAAGAAAATTAACTTTATATTTTAAGATATACTCATATTTTAAGATTATATTTTAATATATACCGGACATTGGCCTAGAGGTTAGAGTGTTCGCCAATGGCCCGGGAGACCTGGGTTCAATCCCAGGTCGCGTCATACCAAAGACTCAAAAAATGATACTTGATGCCTCCTTGCTTAACACTCAGCATTATAAGGTACGGATCAAGGGTAAAGTAGAGCAATCCAGGGAAGTAGTAGCGCCCTCCCCTACACCTTGGTGTAGTAGCTATCGAAAAGGGAGCCTTCGGGTTACCCTCGACTAAAGGGAGACAACTTTACTTACTTACTATTATATACTTGTCTATGCTACATTCGTATATGAGTGTTTGTGTGTGTATCAATGCTTCTGTGTTTTTGTGCTTGTATGTGTACCTACGTGTGTTTTTTTATATGTATGTATGCATTTGTATGTGTGTTTATCTATATGTTTTTGGAAATGTTTGAATGTGTGTGTTTATTTCACTGTATGTATGCTTGTGTGTAGTCATGTGTGTGTGTGTATGTGTGTGTGTTGACTTTCATCATGATGCACCTGTCTTTTTGCCAACTTTTACTAAATGTATTTTTAAAGATTCAAATCAGAAAAAAAAGTTTAATCACCGACAGAGATATCACCATGGTGTAATAGTTTACAGTTGGATGGTTGGTTGAATGGGGTTTATGGCACATCAATCTTTCTAGGTTATCTAACGTCAAATCCATTTTTATACAAATAATCAGTTCTATTTCAAACAATTCTGTTTAGCATGAGTACACAGTTTAACGGTCGCCAACTTTACTTTTTACTTACAATAAAATCAAAGAGTTCTAATTCAGCTAGTTTAGTTAATTTAGTTTAGTATAAGTATAGATTTTGTTTATACAGTTAAATGTCAAAACAGTTCTATATGAAACAATTCAGTTTAGCGTAAGTACAGTTTCAATGTCAAAAACAGTTCGATTTCAAAAAATTCTGTTTAGCATAAGTACGCAGTCTAAATGTAAGTAAACAGTTTAATTGTCAAAAATATTTCAATTTCAAGGTATTCAGTCTATTCAAACAGTTCTAATTCAAAAATTTCATTTTAGCATAAGTATACCGTTTAATTCTATTTAACCCATAGATAGGACCCTTATCAGGAGCTACCACTCCGGGCCAGAGTGGATCAGGGAACGATGGCAATGGAAGGGTACTCCGCATTTCCCAAAGCTCCAGCAATACTGGAACCTTACCATCAGATTGTTCAGTGTCATATCCGGGACACTAGTTGAGAGGGTCTTACCCCTCTACAGAGAAGCAGTCGGTGTATTCTACAGCCCCACCCAACTGGGCAAAATTGTTTACAGGCTCGTATCGCAGATCAACTACTACTGAATTGTAAGTTCGATTTTTACTAGACGCCTCATACTGGCACTTTTGTGGCTAATCTAATTTGTGCTTAGTTATATGAATTACGGTCACGTCATTCTTGAAAATTGGTTCCCTTCCACTACATCAGCTAAATCAAGCAGCGATTTAATTCCTTCGTAAAACATTGGCTTCGATCAATATATATATATATATATATATATATATATCTGAAATGTTATAGTGTCATTATGAATTTATTTCGACGAGATTTTTTCCACCTCTTCACGTACTTCTTGGGGACTGAAATTAGCAAATGTATATATATATATATATATATATATATATATATATATATATAAAGGAGGGTGAGGTCGTGAGCCATCTGAAGAGGTAGGAAACAAACCTCGTCGAAAACAATTCATAATGGCTATATAACTGTGCCTTCAGTTTTCTTTCATTTACGTTTCAGTAATATTCGCTCGGTATGTGAGTTTTTATATACATCCTGAGAGCCATATATAATAATAGCTATTCATCGAGCGCTCTTATAGAATTATATGAAGTCTCCCATATATTCTATATATATATATATATATATATATATACCAACCCCTCCGCTCGGGCAGGATATGACACAAGGTCATAGTTGCCTCACCAAGGCTGAAGAACCTAGTCTGTCCTACTATTTACCCATAGCTGGAGGGAGAATAATCGGATTCATACCTTTCCCAAGGGTATTAGTGCTATTTGAAATGCAAGCAGTCTCGTCCAGGATTTGAACTCGTGTCGCCGTGTCCATTTTCTACGCCGATAACCATTACACTTCCTAGATATATATATATTCTATATATGAATATTCCAAACTCGTAGTCACCGGACACTAATTGGATATAACTGATACGGCCCATAGGACTAGTAGGTAGTGATCGCCAATTCGGGAGAGCGGGGTTTGATTCGAGGTTGAGTGATACCAAAAACTCAAAAAATGGTACTTGATACCTCTTCTCTTAACACTCAGCGCTCTAAGGTACTATCAAGGGGAAAGGGGAGCAATCCAGGGAAAGGAGTATCACCCTCCTCTACATTTTATGTTAGTAGCTATTGAAAAGGGAATCTTCGGGTCGCCCTCGATTACGGTCGTCAAATTTACTTATATATATATATATAATTGCAGATAGTTTTAAGCATAAATATGAAGAACAACGAGCGATCCTTGACTTGTAAATATAATTCCAAGAATAAGAGATTGCGTGACCACAATCTAAGGTCGACTAATACATGAGTAAATATAGGATTTCCTATGGGTGTTAGAAGTTGTTTTCTGAGCGCAAGTAAAAGCTATGATTTCCTATGCAGATTTTCAAAGCAACACAATCAACCCTTTCTTCTCTATTTGGCCTTGTATCATACTTAATTAAATACCAGTTGTTGAGAGACTTACCTATCGGGGGAAAATCGGCTTTTCCTTACTGACTGAAATCATAAAATGGAAGAAAAGAGGTGGAAAGGACAAAAGAAAGGGAAAGAGACTTGAACGAAATGAATGGCATGGAGACAAAAGTAAGAAGGAGTGTATTTCCTGGTGGATACTTCAGACAAGTAGTGACACCTGTCGGCCGAATTACAACAAATATAGATGGGAAGGGGCCCATGGGGTAAGGTTCTTTCATTTGATGACGTCTTCAACTTACATGCTATATGAGAAAAAATAACAATTTTCTTTAAAAAATGTATTCAGATTGTCAGTCAATTTCGTCTTTTATATGAATTTAAAGAAAAAAAAAAAAAAGAAACGACGGTCAGTCATATTCATGTGAGTGCGAGAAAAAGAAGATAGCGTAACATAGATTGATTTATTGATTTTAGCGGCATATCAAATCGTCTAGGGTTATTTTATGCCTAGAGGTTAGAGATTCATGTTCATTGTACGTTCATATTTACATTTGTTTTGTGTTGTTGTTTAAGAGTTTTTTTAAGAGGTGCACGTGATTGTGTGGAAAACGAATAATTTTTTAAACCGATTTATGTGATGATCCTTAGATGGGACGCGATACCATTAATCAGAATAATCCCTGGCTTAACAAAGTTCCACTGTGATTTTCTCTCAATACTGGATGGACCGAAAACTACATTGGCTGACATGAAACAAATGTGAAAGTATAAATCTAATTAATTTGTCGAATAAGTAAAATAAAGTTGGCGAAATTAGTAAAGGGCGACCAGAAGGCTCCCTTTTCAATAGCTACTGCACCGAGGTGTTGGGGAGAGCGCTACTTCTTTCCCTGGATTGCTTCACTTTACATTTGATATGTACCTTATTTTGCTGAGTGTTAAGCAAGGAGGTATCAAGTACCGTTTTTAAAGTGTTTGGTGTGACGCGACCTGGGATTGAACCCATGTCTCCCGGACCATTGGCGAACACTCTACCCACTAACACCGGCATTTGTTGAATAATAACTATGATTTATTTGAAAATCTACGAGGAAGAGCGACCAATCAATTAACTGATTGATGAATATATTCAACTAAGTGATTATTTTCATTAATATTTCGTGTTCGCCAATGGTCCGGGAGACCTGGGTTCAATCCTGGGTCGCGTCATACCAAAGACTTTGTTTAATATTTAGCAATATAAGGTACGTATCAAGGGTAAAGTGGAGCAATCCAGGGAAAGGAGTAGCGGCCTCCCCTACACCTTGGTGTAGTAGCATAAGAAAAGGGAGCCTTCTGGTCGCTCTCGACTACGGTCGCCAGCTTTATTTATTGATTATTTATTGATCGATTGATTTCAACAGCATTTTAATCTGTCCAGGGTTTTTTTACCAAGAGGTTAGGGAATCGCGTTCGTAGAACGTTCATATTTATATAATTGAAGAGGATTTTTTTTTTTTTTTTGTGCACGTTCCTATCGAATAGGAATCACTTTAGAACTGGTCTTTAGGACCCTAATTGTTTCTACCACTCCAGGTCAAAGTGAACCTGGAAGTCATGGTTATAAAGGGGTACTCAACACTCCTCATATCTCTAGGACTGGAACCTCACCATTATACCTAGTATTTTTGAGGAAGTGGGGGATGGTTATAACCTTTTGCCAGGTATACAATTAGCGTATTCTAATCGACCATCGACCGAGCTATGGGAAGATTGAAGACTTCATCGGCTGAAATGTGGAAGATATTAATTTGAACCACATCTGTATTCATGTATGGTAATACCGAATGAAGCAATGTTTTACACAAGGTCAATTTTATTTGTAAATTCCCCTTTAAGAAATAACTTATAACTTTTTTTTAAGAATATGACTGCGATGTCAGTTTCTCCACCGCATCGACATTTTTTCTTCTTTTTCTTTCGTCTGTCGTAATTTATTAATATATGAGATAAAAGTAAGCAAAGATTTATTAAACTGAAAACAGCTCGCATATGAGGAGGTTTTTTGAGCCCCCGCAGAAAACAAAATACATAACTCAGTTGAAAAATATTTTTAAAGATTTATGTGGTGTCGACTCGCCCCAGTAGACAATGGTCCAGATATACTCTTTACTACAATCGTTTTATTAAAATTGTAGATTTTAAATAAAGACGATATTAAATGAGAATTATCTGGGTAAAGTCCCACTAGAATAACTAAGTAAGAATTTATAACTATATTAATGATAAATAGTTATAAATAATACCTTATACACTCTAGTAATGACCGGAATGTTGGTACCTGTAACGTCCCATCTATGATTCAAATAGAACTGTTCAATCATTTAGATGGCCCAATCGGCTGGGGCTACAGAATACACCGACTGCTTCTCTGCGGAGGAGTAAAACTACGCCAACGAGTGTCCTGATTATGACACTAAACAATCTGATGTTGAGTTTCCAGCAGTGCTGGAGCTTTGGAGAATACTGAGTACCCCATCATTGTCTTCGCTCCAAGGTCCACTCTGGCCCGTTGTGGTAGTACCTGATAGGGACCTATCTTTGGGTCAAACAGAACTAAACTGTGTACTTATGCATAATTGAATTTTTTGAAAGAGCTTTGACGTTTAAATTGCATATTTATACTAAACTGAATTGTTTGAAATGGAACTGTTATCGTATGTTAGATTGAATTTTGGAAATAGAACAGTTTTTGACATTGAAACTGTACTTACACTAAATTGAATTATTTGAAATAGAACTGTTTTGACATTTAACTGTGTGTAAATAAAAACTATATTTATACTAGACTGAATTGTTTGAATTAGAAATGTTTGACTAAACTAAATAGTTTGAAAAAAATTTTTTTGACAATAAATCAGAAATGTTTGACTAAACTAAATAGTTTGAAAAAAATTTTTTTGACAATAAATCAGTGAACGTATGCTAAACTGAATTGCTTGAAATAGAACTTTTTATTTGTATAAAAACGGATTTGGCATTAAATAACCTACAAAGGTTGATATGCCATAAAACCCAAACAAACAAACATTTACAAAGGATTATTATTATTATTATTATTATTATTTATTTGAAACCAGTTGATTAGTTGCATTATATATGAATATTTGATAAACACAATCACAAATGTTAAGGTTTAGTTTGGCTTTCTTCTTTAATGGTAAATCAACCTTCATGGATTATTCAATGCCAAAATCATCTTTGTAGCACAATGACAGAGGTGCTATTTAACCCATAGCTGGTGAGAAAAGAAGGTTTATATCTTTCCTCTGGGCATTAGTCCAAAAGTGAACGTAATAGCGTGACAGGAGTTCGAACCCGCTTACTACAAGGCCACAGTCGAGCACTTTAGTCATTACACCAGGTAATGTTAAATAGCAATAATTGACTCGATTTAACTGTGTAAAAACAAATGATTAGCATTAAGTAGAATAATTTTGTTTTGTTTGGTTTAATGGCATATCAACCTTTTTTAGGTTATTTAATGCCAAAGCCATTCTCCTAGAAGAACAGGAGTGGTGTTATTTAACCCATAGCTGGAAGGATAAGGGGGTTCATACCTTTCCCAAGGGTATTTGCCAAAAGCCATTCTCCTAGAAGAACGGGAGTGGTGTTATTTAACCCATAGCTGGAAGGATAAGGGGGTTCATACCTTTCCCAAGGGTATTTGCCCGAAAGTGAACGTAATAGCGCGACTAGAGTACAAACTCGCTTACTACGATTCCGCAGTCCATCGCTTTAACCATTACACCACGAGGACACACCCTAATAATTTTGTGGAGGTGCCCGTGGTGTAATGCTTATCGTCGTAGGAAATGCACACGGCGACACGAGTTCAAATCCTGGACGAGACTAATTGTATTTCACATAGCACTAATACCCTTGGGAAAGGTATGAATCCAATTATTCTCCCTCCAGCTATGGGTAAATAGTAGGGAAGTCTAGGAAAAGGAAAACCCTGATTTCAAACCTGTTAAACTCCGCTTAAAAATTGACCTTGTGTCATATCCTGCCCGTGCGGAGGGGTTGGGTAAATATGATATAATAATTTCTGTTCGAGGGGTATACTTGGAACCATTTAAATGAGTGCAAACAACTGATTAATGTCAAATAGAATTATTTGTATTGGATAGGAATACTTGAAACCAATTAACTGTGTACAAACAAATGATCCCTAACCACTTATTTAAAAGTTGCGTTACCTACAAGCTATTCTCTTGCAAATCACTCAAATACACACACACACATACACACTCACACACACCCACACATACTTGGATATATATACACCCTTGGACAAAAATATAAGCCTACCCTCAAAAACGAAGAAAAAGATAATGTTTACAATCTTTAAATTATGAAAATCAGATATATGAAAGATAAGTTTAAGAGACATTCAAATTTGAAATAAGAAAAATTTTCAATTCATTTTTTATATGTATATTAGTATTTATACTAAATTTTAAAATTGATTTTTGACATAAATATAACTCCACCAATAAAAAGTAAGGAAAAAAAGGACTTAATTTAATTGAAAAATTTGTTACATATAGTCCACGTAATATAAAAGTTATTAAAACTGTAATATTTAAAATACTAAAACATAAATTGCTAAAAGAACTAAATTATCTGAATTTAAGTAAGGCGAGATTACAGCTCTGAAAAAAGTCGGAAATTTCGAAGGCCTTAGGACGCAGTAAAACCGTTATCTGTGATTACTTGAAAAGTCCAAATAAGTATGGATCAAGAAACCGACTGGCTGGCCAGAAAAATTACCACAATAATTCAAGAGAAGAATCGTTCGCGAAGTAAAAAAGAAAACTTCGTCAACATGAAAAATGTTGAAATCTCTACTACTTGAACAATTAGAAGGCATTTGAACAACGAAAAAATTAAGCATAAGAATAGAATTCATCGTCCAAGGTTAACTATAAAGCACAAAGAAAAACAGCCGGAATATGCTCGTCAATATCAAACCACGAGGGCGAAAGAATGGCGAAAAGTTGCTTTCTCGGACGAAAAGAAATTCAATTTAGATGGTCCAGATGGCTTTCAGAAGTACTGGCACGCAAAACATTTTCCTGGAGAGAATTACTGAACAAAGCATAGTGAAGGATCTCTTATGATCAGGCGGAGTACTTCTCATCTTCAGGAAAACTTAAACTGCAATTTGTCATTGGTTGACAAAAAGTAGCAGATTATGTGAATTCAGTTCAAAAACTGTAAACAATAACTTTTTCTTCATTTTTGAGGGTGGTCTTATATTTTTGTTTCGGTATATATATATATATATATATATATATATAAAGCTTGAATTTTTAAAAGATCATCAAAAAGATCTTCACTAAAAAATGATCTCTCGTCTATGGGAAGAAGAATATATTTTCCGCAAGATAATGCTGCTATGCACAATGCCTCAATAACAAAGAACTTACTTAAACAAAAAATAAGACTTCTTGACCACGTAGCTTGCTCTCCAGACAACAATCCTATAGAAAAGTTGTGGGGATTGATGGTTGCAAGGAGGTCGACAGTAATTTCTGAACCCAAAAACGCAATCATAAACGCATGGGAAAAATACCTTCAGTTCAACTTAAGGGACGAGTTGATAGTATGCCTTGCCGATGTTTTGAGGTTATCAAAGCTAACGGTGGGTCTACAAAATATCAAATAAAGAAATTGCCTTTATATTCTAGAGTTCTGCTCATTGGTCTTACATCTATGTCAAAACAAAATTTTAAAATTAAGCATAAAATGCTAATATACATATGAAAATGAATTGAAATTTCTTCATATTTTAAATTTAATTGTCTTTATGCCTTATCGTTCATATTTCTGATTTTCATGATTCAAAAATAGTAAACAATATCTTTTTCTTCATTTTTAAGGGTGGACTTATATTTTTGTCAGGGGATGTATATATATATATATATAAAGCTTGAATTTTTAAAAGATCACACCAGCATCAAAACGATCTTCACTGAAAAATGATCTTCACTGTAAAGGCGAGAAGTAAAGGTGATTCAAGACATTAGTCACCTGAAGACGACCACAAACTTCGAAACACATGAGAAGAATAATTACATGAAATAAAAATCTAAAGTTCTATATTCAAATTCATTTGCGAACCTATTTGTTTTAGTATATATATATATATATATATATATATATATATATATATATATATATATATATATATATATATATATATATATATACGATATTATATATATATATATATATATGTATGTATAGATTAGCGGTATATATATCTCTATATATATATATGTATACATATATATATATATATATATTAGCGGTATATATATATGTATATATATATATATCGCTAAAACTGCTGGGAAAAGTATGAATCCGATTATTCTATCTCCAGCTTTGAGTAAATAGTAGGGCAGACTATGTTCTATATCATTGCTATTGCAAACAGGTAGGTGAAGGAAACCTCTGAATTCAAACCTATTAAACTCTGCTTAAAAATTGATCTTGTGTAGCGTCCTTTCTGTGTGGAGAAGTCATATATATATATATATATATATATATATATATATATATATATATATGCGTAGGGGGTTGAATTTATATATATATATGTATATATATGGTACATGTAGAATTTGAAAGTTGCCTTTTGCGGCGTACTCAAGGTGAAATTTCTTAAAAACGAGTAAAATATTAAAACAAATTATTGGGATCCTTTAATTTCGTTAGAGAATTTTTTCCGTAAAATTTAAGGGGAATTCAAAAATGTTACTGTAACACTATGGGGTTGGCGTGGATGATGTTGGTTTCTTTAGATTCCAAAGCACTATGGAATAGAATGGGAGTATAAAAAGTTATATATATATATATATATATAGGATTTGGTATTAAGTTGTCCACATGGTGGATATGAGATGAGGCACCAACAAGGCGAAAAGTTAGTCCTAAAATGTTGTTCATTAGATGAGTATTTACGGTAAATAGTCATTGATTCTAAATTGTTTCGATAATTATATCCGACAATGCTGTTAAAAATTTAACTGAAAAATGATAACCTTGTCGGTTGAGCTTAGAAAACGTCAACTGTATCCCTTGCAGAAGAGAATGATCTATCACCAAAACAAAACGTGTCCTGGATATGACACTAAACTGCACCTGGTCATAAGGTTTAATTTCAGGATTCCTGTAGGTTATGTAGTCAACTCTTTATTGCAATTACTCCCAGGTCCACTCTGTCCCGGAGTGGTTGTACCTGTTAGGGTCCCATTTATGGATCAAATAAATCCGTTTGAAAATTATTAGTATTAGATACGAATACCTGATTCCATATAAATGTGAGCAAGCTAATGACTATAATAATAATAATTATTTTACTCCTTTTCGAGTTTTCACACTTCCGTTAGCCGATGGTTTCTCACTAGAGTTTTTGTGACAGTAAGTCTCATCATATCTCCCGAACTCTTCTCACTATTTTTGCCGATCTCAATAATGCTGTAGTTTGGATGGTCTCCACTCGTCCTCTTATTTCCAAGTCCTCCAGTCACTGTATCAATCCTTTGGTTACTGTACCAAGAGCACCAATTACAATTGGTATCACCGTCACTTTCATGTTCGACAGTTTTTTCAATTCCTTGGTAAAGTCAAGGTACTTATCATTATTACTATTCACTCCTTGGGAGTTTTTCACATCCGTTTTAGCTGATGGTCTTTCACTGGAGTTTGAGTGACAGCAAGTCTCATCAAGTCTCCAGAACTTTTCTCAGTATTCTGGCCGATCTTAATAATTCTGAAGTCTGGATGGTCTTCACTTTTGTTCTCAGATTTCTAAGTCTTTCAGTCCCTTTACTAAGCTTTTCTTGATTGTTCCGAGCGCACCAATTACAGTTGATATTACCGCCATATTATTATCATTGTTATTATTATAGCTCTTGCGAGTGTTAGCTGATGGTTTTTCCCAGAAGTCTAAGTGACATAGGTCTCCTCACTTCACCTGGACTCTTCTCAGTATTCTGGCCGATCTTAATAATGTTATAGTCTGGATGGTCTTTGCTCGAGCTCTGATTTTTTAATCTTCCAGTCCCTTTACTAACCCTTTGGGTATTGTTATATTTGCATGAGTTACAAGAGATATCACTGTCACCCTCATGTTTCATAACTTTCTCAGTTTTCTAGCAAGGTCTTAGTCTTCTTTTTTTTTCTTTTTCGCTTTCTTTGTTTTTCACACTGGAAGGGCATAATACACAATACGGCGGCGGAAATTCGCAAATTGATCAATAAATAAATTGAATAGAATTCAATTTCAAAGAGTAAATTTTATCCTATATTATTCATATTTTTACAATGTGTCAAAAACTTTTGTCTGTAACTAATACACTGAATTTGTCAATTAATTTAAAAGTAATCTGATATTTTCCCTTTTCTTATTATATATATCTTCAGTATTTACTATATTCAAATGAGGTTTGACATAAGTAGCGATAGAAATTATCATTTTCTTAAAAATAACCTTTAAAATCCCATGTGCCCAATACTCTTGCGTGTCGCTGTGTGTGTGTGTGTGTGTGTGTGTGTGTGTGTGTGTGTGTGTGTGTGTGTGTGTGTGTGTGTGTGTGTGTGTGATAATAAGTGCGTCATTAATCCACGTTGATATCTGATATATATATATATATATATATATATATATATTTATATATATATACGAGTATCATTCAATAAGGGGTTTTAAGCAATTTTTTTTTATAAATATAGACTTTGAATTGTTTGAAATTAATTTATTGCAAAAGTTTTTTTAATCGCACCCAAATCTTTGTTTTCATGTTATTGAAAACGGCGGTAAATCAAATAAAGTGCTCCAGGCTTGAACAGAGTTCTGTCATTAAATTTTTGGTGGAAGCTATGGCATTTTCACAGAATGTGTCATGGGTACAGATAAGCATGTTTTCATAAAAAACAAAATTACAAACAGGATAAACATGAGTCTGACATAGACAAGACTGAAACCATAAATAGTCCATGTAGCAGAAAAACACTGATTCTCTGATATAGAAAATGTTCCACGTGCAGCAGTCAGTAAAGATTTTCATACACCCAAACTTCTCGAACATAAAAGAACATGAACTACTGATTTCCTTGAAACAGCTGCAACTGTGAATAGTGCATCCAACTCCTGAGGCAAAATTTACATTATTTGTTGAATTACCCAAATGTATATATATATAAATATATATATTATATTATATTATATTATATTATATTATATTATATTATATTATAATAGTGTTGGTTGTCTCTAAATCACTTCGTGGGTTTGTGTCGAACCAATAGCAAAATAATATAGAGAGTGCTCTGTATCTGGGATAGAGGTATTTTATAATAATAATAAATAGATATATATTAGATATATATATTTAATTCATGGAATTTAGACTGCGACCCCTGGGTTTCATGGATTTTTTTTTTTTTTCGCAAAGCAAGTCATCAGGCAGTTAAGAAAATGAAATGAAATCGAAAATCGAAAAAATACAGTCAACATTTTCGATTTTCGATTCATTTCATTTTCTTAACTGCCTGATGATTGTTGTTTTGCAAAAAAAAAAAAACTCCACGAAACCCAGGGGTCGCAGTCTAAATTCCATGAATTATATATATATATATATATATAGGCAGCATTTCTTCGTTAATGCAAATTTCATTAAACATAATAGACATTTTATGCCTACATATTTTTTCTAGCACTGGTTTGAAAATTAATTGTATTATTGTGTTGTCGGTGAGAATACTCGCACATCAAAATAATAAACAAAAACTTCTGATTCTCGAAGCACTATATATTAGAAACCTGCAACCAGCACTTAATAGAATTAATTTTCAAACCAGTGCTAATGTACTTAAATGTCTATTGGTACTGGCACTATTTACAGAATTACATTTAAAAGCAAACGCCATAATCTTCAACGGCAAAGACGTCCCTACACGGTAGTAATTTGCAAAAATAAAAATTACATCACTTTTGTAATAGATTCTCCCCTGATGATGGCCCACAGTCGGGCAGAAAGTACTAAGGATACATACAACTATGGACAATACCTAAATCAATTCCCCCCGAATACGATAAAAGTAATACGAGAATTCGAACGGATCCAGAAGAAAATATGTAGGCATAAAATGTCTGTTATGTTTAATGAAATTTGCATATATATATATATATATATATATATATATATATATATATATATATAATCCCTATATCTTGTGATTAAACGTCCTCCTTGTCTTTCCTATGCAGGTTCACTCATCTAACATCTATTCTTTCAAATTCATATATCGTTTTCATTTTATGAAATATTTTATTCATAGCTCATTTTTGTAAACACATAGACACACACAGAGTGTGTGTCTATGTATTTTTACTTAATTACTGTGTGTGTCTATGTATGTTTGTGTATGTGTGTCTATGTGTGTGTTTACATACATGTATCTATGTGTATGTTTACATACATGTATGTGTATGTGTGTCTATGTATGTTTACATACATAGACACACAATCTGTGTGTGTCTATGTATGTTTACTTAATTACTGTGTGTGTCTATGTATGTTTGTGTATGTGTGTCTATGTGTATGTTTACATACATGTGTCTATGTGTATGTTTACATACATGTATATGTATGTGTGTCTATGTATGTTTACTTAATTCCTACGCCACGATCAGGATGCGATTCAATGTCAATTTTTAATCGAAGTACTGTTGGTTTAAAATTTAATAGACAGATGGATGAAATGATGCATCCTCCCCTTCCCTAAGAAGAATGCCCTCGGATTAGCCAAGAACTACCGAGGTATAACACTTACGTCCATAACGGCCAAGATATACAATGCCCAACTACACAACTACATAGAACCCAAAATTGACAACATACTTAGGAAAAACCAAATTGGCTTCCGGAGAAATAGATCCACGGCGTCACAAATTTTGACAATCCGTCAGATTCTTGAAGGTGTACGTGCAAAAAGCCTAGAGGCAACAATATTATTTATCGACTTTACTAAGGCCTTAGACTCCATTCACAGAGGAAAGATGGAGCAAATTATACTCGCCTACAGCCTACCAAAAGAAACCGTCGCAGCCATAATGATGCTCTATAGAAATACCAAAGTAAAAGTTCGTTCTCCGGATGTAGACACAGACGACTTCGACATTGTAGCAGGTGTACTGCAAGGAAGCACATAAGCCCCATACCTCTTCATCATCAAATTTACGTATAACTGCGCGTTACGTGTTTAGAACATCTATCGATAAAATCAAAGAAAACGGTTTTAAGCTAACAAAAGAGAGAAGCAGAAGGTACCCCGCAAAAACAATTACCAAGGTTCTGGCTAATGCACCCGCCCTGGAACGAGCCGCTGCCGGTATTGGCCTCCATTCCAATGCACATAAGACGGAATATATGTGTTTTATTCAAGAGGCGACATCTCCGCACTAAACGATAGCTCTCTGAAACTAGTTGACAAGTTCACCTACCTAGGGAGCAGTTCTCATCAACCGAGACATACATCGACACGCGACGAGCAAAAGCAAGGACAGCTATCGATAGACTATAAATCATATGGAAGTCAGACCTGACCGATAAAATGAAGCGCAGTTTCTTCCAAGCAGCGGTCGTATCGATACTGCTATATGGATGCACTACATGGACGCTAACTAAACAGATGGAGAAAAAGCTTGACTGCAATTACAAAAGAATGCTGCGAGTAATATTGAACAAGTCCTGGAGACAGCACCCCACAAAGCAGCAGCTGTACGGCCACCTACCACCCATCACGAAAACTATCAAAATTAGACGAGCCAGACATGTGGGACACTGCTGTAGATGTAGGGACGACATCATAAGTGATGTACTCCTGCGGACCCCTTCACATGGACGAGCAAATGCAGGACGACCAGCCCGAACCTTCATACAGCACCTCTGTGCCGATACGGGATGAAGCCTTGAGGACCTGCCGGAAGCAATGGACGATAGGGAGGGGTGCCGAAAGAGGGTCTGGGATATCCGTGCTGATAGCCAGACATGATGATGATGATAACTGTTTGTTTGAATTTAAAGTTTTCCTTCTAAATTGGTTGCCTTACCAATGGTAAAGAAACCCTGTCTACCGAACTATTTACCCATCTCTGATGGGAGAACAAATGATTTCATGCCTTTTCCAATGGACATTAGCATGAAGTAAGATACAAACAGCTTCGACCAGGATTTGAACTCAAATAACCAATTCCATATCCTACGACAATAGCCGTTTCGCTGAGAACGCCTGATTTTTGCGTCGACAGAGGTATGAATGAAAAGATAAACATATTAGTTGAAATATATATGCATATAAATTTCTTAATCCAGACTTGTTTCGGCCTTCGACTGTAATCAGAATGTGTTTATTTCATCACAATTCATATTTCAACACTGAAAGGGTTGGGAATAGCAAATGATTGGATTCACTTGTGAATTAAACTTTTACTTTTCAACTTAACGATTTAAACATTTGATTTTGCTCATGTTTATAGTTAAGCGTGAAGACGAGTCTAAAAAATAAGGACTTTTTAAATAATGATTTTTGATTCGTTGACTGCATTTAGAGTGAGTTTTTCAAAACATAAGACTTGGTTAATTTGACAGATCGGCATATAAGGAGAAAATAGCTCTGGATGAAAATGGTGACGCGTCAATTTATCAAGGGAAGAGAACTTGCCGATTGTCGAACTTCCTTTTAATCTTATTGTATTCTTATTTTATACGTGTTTCTAGTTTTTATCGACATGTGGTACTTAAAAGATTTGTTTGAGTGAGAATCAGCTGAATGATAGATATATGATACGTAGATGCCAATGTAAGCAAGATTAGTAAAGCTAAACCTATGGTAATGAAATCAAGACACTTCCTTTATGAGATAGAGAACTGGTTACGTGATACCCTGACGAAGGAGTGTCAAATGAATTTGAAGCGTCTGCTATTCAGACAATCAACAGGCAATCGAAAACAAAACAAAACGGGCACATTGAACTGTTGGTTGTATGGGGTGATTAGAAATGGTAGATCAAAGAAATTTACGTATAACTGCGCGTTTTACTATGTAACTTATACCTGAAAAGCAGGTGACGAAATAGTCAGCACCAACATTGTAGTGTAGTATTCCTTTTCACTTTGTTGGCTGCTGGGTAGTGGTGGGGAGGTCGAAGAAGGATAAACTTCACCCGACTCTTCAATCTTTCCCCTCTGAATTTGCTGGGTTTGAGTAATACACAATGTCAACTACTGCATAGTTTTACCGATAGTGCAAATAATGATCCTGAACATAGCGGTTTGCATTTCACATTGGGAAAGGTATAAAGCCAATCATTTTCCCTCCAGTTGTGGCAGAATAGTCGGTCAGACTCTATTATTTAACCTTGGTATGGCAATCGGTCTAGGGGAAGGTAAACTCCGTATTCAAACCTGATAAACTTCGCTTTAAAAATGACCTTGCATCATATCATGCTCGTACGGACGAGTTGAATAAATATATATAGTTGCGAATAGTGGATGTAGTTTGGAGGACCTGTCAGCAGCGAGAGATGATTGGATGGATGGTGAGAGAGAATCAGCCCCATTCGATGATTATAACTATATATATATATTCTGGGTTCAATCCCAGGTCGCGTCATACCAAAGACTTTAAAAATGGTACTTGCTTAACACTCAGCAATATAAGGTACGTATCAAGGGTAAAGTGGAGCAATCCAGGGAAAGGAGTGGTGCCCTTCCTACACCCCGATGTAGTAGCTATTGAAAAGGGAGCCTTCTGGGAGCCCTCGACTACAGTCACTAACTTACTATAAATATATTATCTTACTTAAATTAACTTACTATATATATATATATATAAGAAAAACATATATATTCTTACTATATATGTGTGTGTGTGTGTGTGTGTGTGTGTGTGTGCACGTATGCGGAAAGTGTGTTAGGAATTCACCGATGAGTTCCAATGCGTAAAAGCTGATTAAATAAAGTTGAAATTAATTCGATATTCTAAGTAATTCCCACAAATAATGGTCTAATGAGTATAGCGTTTGCCAGTGGTCCGGGAGACTGGAGTTCAATCCCAGGTCAAGTCATACCAAAAACTCAAAAATGTTTCTTTATACCTTTTTGCTTAACACTCAGCATTATAAGGTACGTATCAAAGGTAAAGTGGAACAATCCAAGGAATAAAGTAGTGCCCTCCCCTACACCTCGGCGTAGTAGCTATTGAAAAGAGAGCCTTCGGGTCATCGTCGACTAACTACAAGTCATCTATCAAACAACGTGCAAACAGAATTTGCACCTTAAATATTTAAAATCGGACACACAGTGCGCTCCTTTTGGCTGACACACCAGAGTAAAATATCTCATTATAAACAATAAGCTCCTTACCAAAAACACAGATGTTACAACCAGTAAAACCGGAATATACTAAGAGAGAGAGAACATAATGAAATATATATATATATATATATATATATATATATATATATATATATATATAGGGAGAGAATCAGTGAAAAGGAGAGTGAAAAAGAATGTAGTCATTCTCTCGCATAGGCAAACACATACATGCTCGCACATACACACTAATCATCATCATCATTAATGCGTGCCGATAGTACTGATTTGCTTGACTCTCTCTCTCTCTCTCTCTCTCTCTCTCTCTCTCTCTCTCTCTCTCTCTCTCTCTCTCTTGCTCGCTTGATAATTCTCTCTGTTCCACTCACAGGTTCTATCACTCATTGCTTGTGGCAAGTCCTCCAGACTGCATCCAGTATGCGCACTGAGCTGAAGAATATTTTGCAGGTCGATTAACACTGCTGCATCTATCTGGAGGGGTCTATACGAGAACTACGCTTAAATTGGTCCTTATTTGCCGGCTGTGACTAGCATGTCTTACATGAATGGTAACTGGTTTGTGTACGCTGTTGCTCCCAGAATTTTTCAAAACAGAGCAGCATTCTTATGTACGTAAATGCTTCGGTCCATCAGATTAATCTACTTATTTTTAGACTTCTGCATATTCATATTTTCGTTAAAGAAATTCGGCCAGATGGGAAATTGCTCTGCGGAATATGACCAAAGTTATAAAAAGAATTTACAAAAGTTTTGCAATATTTTGGTAACGGGAGGAAGAATTCAGCAAGTTTGGTTGCTTTTACCGATGTAGTGAGATGACGAGCTCGCCTGATACTCTCCGATAACTACTCTGCAGATTTTCCTCTATAGCTTGCTATACGGCTTCGGAATCTATGCCTATCTAGGTTTGCCTGATTGTCGAGATTCTTGCAATTCGATCGAAATTTCTTGAACCATCTGCTGATTGTATTCTAATCAACTACGCTTTTAACTTTCGCACAACGAATGCTTTCCGTTCCCAATTCGAACTTGTCAAACATATGTTCCCGAATTCTCATTTTATACGCGGCGCAAACAAGTACGTACCAAAACACGGCAAAACTTTTGGTCTTATAACATATCCACCATTGTTGGTTATTTAATACCAAATCCTCTTTATACACATATATTAGATATATATTTTTTGGTTTGGTTTTCTTTTATGGTATATTAACCATTTAATGTCAAATCCCCTTTATACACATATGTTGAATATATAGGATTTCGTTTGGTTGGGTTTTATGACTTATCAACCGCTGTAGGTCATTTAATGCTTAATACTCTTTATACATACATATTAAATATATTTGATTTGTAAACACATTTTATTGTTAACATTTTTAAACAAGACCAAGCTCATGTTTCTTACACAATTAAATGGTTTCAAGTATTCCTATATAACACTAACAATTCAACATTAGTAATTTTTTACATACATTTAAATAGATATACATGATATAATGAGATTCGTTTGTCGGTAATTTCATTTTAAAATGAATCAGAACTACAGGGTGTCTCAAAATAGATGCAACCCATTAAAATGGTAATCCTATTTACCACACCCCACGCTCGGGTAGGATATGACACAAGGTCAATTCTTAAGCGGAGTTTAACAGGTTTGAATTAGGAGTTTTCCTTCTCCTAGACTAGTTGCCTCACCAAGGCTGAAGAACCTAGTCTGCCCTACTATTTACCCATAGCTGGAGGGAGAATAATTGAATTAATACCTTTCCCAAGGGTATTAGTGCTACGTGAAATTCTATCTGTGCCGTCCAGAATTTGAACTCGTGTCACCGAGTCCATTACCTACGACGATAACCATTATACCACGGGCACCCATTAAAATGATAATGATTTATAACTTAAACATGTGCAATGGCGGTCATTGTTAACATGTCCTGTAAAAACTGCATCCTTTGATTTTGAGACATGAAATCAATGTTTATGTATTTGTTATTATATCAGCTTCTAGGACATGCAATGTTTTTGTGAGTTTCTTGTCTCAGAAATAAATCATTATCATATCAATGGGTTATATCTATTTTGAGATAGTTTTGAATGATTTTGTCTCCAAATAAGTAGTGACCCAAAATCTTTTTTCTTCTCTTGTCCAAGACATAGTAATCAAGGATTTATATTTGTTATAGTATATTATTTTCAAATCTGAAACAAAAAAGAACACAATATTATTAGTAGTAGAGTTATTAGCAGTCACATGGGTCTCATGTATAATGAGACACCCTATTATTTGATTGCACACTAGTATTGAATTATTTCTACACAGTTAAAGGTTTTCACATATTCCTATCTAACATCAACAATTCTATTCCAAATCAATCATTTCTTTGCTCAGAGTTAAGTGGTTACAAGTATTATTTTACTCAACATTACTCAATGAATAGTTCCAAGTGTTTTTATGTATTACTAAAAATTCAATCAAATATCAGTCATTTGTTTACACACAGTTGAATGTAAAAACAGTTCTATTTCTGACAGTTCAATTCAGCATTAGTCATTCGTTTGCACTCAGTTTAAATGATAAATAGTTCTATTTGATCCACCAATAGGACAATTCAGTTTAGCATAGGTTCACCGTTTAATTGTCAAAAATATTTCTTTTTCAAAATATTTAGTTTAGTCAAACATTACTAATTCAAACAATTCAGTCTAGAATAAATATAGTTTTTATTTACACACAGTTAAATGTCAAAACAGCTCTATTTCAAATTATTCAGTTTAGCGTACGTACAATTTCAATGTCAAAAATAGTTCTATTTCCAAAATTCAATTTAGCATACAAAAACAGTTCCATTTCAAACAATTTAGTTTAGTTTAAAACACAAAATGTCAAAATAGTTCTATTTCAAATAATTCAATTTAGCATAAGTATACAGTTTAGTTCTATTTGACCCATAGATAGGACCCTATCAAATGCTACCACTCCGGGCTACAGAGGATCTGGAAGCAATTGCAATGAAGGGGAAATCTGTATTTCCCAAAGCCCCAGCATTACTGGAGCCTCACCATCTGATTGTTTAGTGTCATAAACTGTACGCTCTTTGGTAGGGGTGGGTCTTACCCCTCTACAGAGAAGCAGTTTGTTTATTAAACAGCCCTAAACGACTGGACTCCAAAACGTTTGACTCTTCTTAGACTTATGTATATAGATTTAGAATGGGAGACCTGATAGGGTCCAATCTATGGGCCAAATAAAACTAACAGCTAAACAGTGTGAAAACAAATGACTTACGTTAAATAGAATTGTTAGAAATGCAACTTTTGACTATTTAAATCTGTGCAGAAAATGTCTGTCGAATAGCATTCTTTGAGATACATAGCAATACTTGGAAACGTTTAACTATGAGCAAACAAATGATTTATAGTCAATAAATAATTCGTGTTAGACAAAATATTTCAAAACTTTTAACTATGTGCAAGAAATGCTCTCCAACTCGTTTAAGAATGATATCTACAAAATGTATTTACAAGTCATATATAATTAATATATATGCATTAATAGGATTTGACATCAAATAACCTACAGTAGTTGATTTGACATAAAATCCAACAAAGCCAAATTAAAAAGGGAGAGACAGAGTGAGTGACAGAAACAATATATTATCAATATATATATTCAAAATGCAATAAATTTTTGGAATTTCAAAAACTAGGATGAATTTTTTGGAGAAAGGGAGGGAAATCTATATGTAGAACAGAAACGAATGTCAAGATCTTTTAAAAAAAACTTTGATAAATTGCTTCACAATCGCCAAGATGTATCGTCGTTTTTACAAAGCCTTTTGTCTACGCCTCTTATATTACACAGCCATCTTGGCAGAATTTAGAAAACACGGACCGTATCGCCCTACAGAGGGTTTAACCTCACAAAATGGATGCCCTGGTTATGCCACTAAATTCCATCCGGTGGTGAGGCTTCACTTCTGAAGCTCTGTGATGTTTTGAGTCACCTATTCACATCCCACAAGGCACCAACTATACGGCCACCTGCCTCCCACCACGAAAACTATCTAAGTTAGACGAACCAGACATGCAGGTCACTGCAGGAGGAGTAGGAACGAGCTCATAAGTGATGTACTCCTATGGACCCCCACATATGGCCGGGCAAAAGCAGGACGACCAGTTTGAACATACATACAGCAACTATGTGAGGATACGGGATGTAGCCCTGAAGATCTGCCGGAGGCGATGAACGATAGGGAGTTGTGGCGAGAGAGGGTCAGGGATATCCGTGCTAGCGGTACGACATGATGATGATGATGATGATTCATGACATTATTCCCAGATTCACTCTGACCCGAAATGGTAGATCTATCTATGGGTAAGTTGGTAGAGTGTTCGCCGATAGCCCAGGAGACTGGAGTTCAATCCCAAGTCGAGTCATACCAAAGACTCAAAAAATGGTACTGGATGCCACCTTGCTTAACACTCAACATTATAAGATATATATCAAGCGTCAGTGGAGCAATCCAGGGAAAGGAGTCGCGCTCTTTCCAACACTTCAGTGTAATAGCTACTGAAAAGGGAGCTTCGGGTAGCCCTCAACTACAGTCGCCAACTTTTACTTTAGATAGGAATACTTGAAACCATATAACTGTGTGCAAACAAATTATCTTTATTTTATAGGAATAGTTATTTGAGACCGTATAATTTTAATGAATTATTCCTTATTACGAATAGTTACTTAAAGCTATCACTGCTTACAAATGATTATTGACATTAGTTACTTGAAACCATATAGTTGCTGGAAAAAAGACTCTCTTCGGCATCAGAATACCTCAAAAAGTACTGGCATACCGTAAGATCACCGAATCACATCATCATTACTTTACTCCTACGAAATTTTCAAACCAGTTTTAAAACAGCAATTTTTTCTGAAGTCTGATAGGCAGCCAATATTCTAACGTCTCAAGACCCTTCTAAGTATTCTAGCTGATTTTGCAGTTTTATAGTCTGGATTATCTCAGTTCTTCCTTTGATCTTCAGTTACCCTAGTCTCTTTTTCAGGCCTTCAAGAACAGTTCAAAGGGATCCATCTACTATTGGTATCACGGTCACCCTCATGTCCCAGAGCTTTTTTCAAAACTCCGACAAGATTCAGGTATTTGTTAGTCTTTTCGCTCTCTTTCTCTCAAGTTCGCTGGAACAACAAAAATTCACGAGTTGACAAGTTCTTTTCTTCTTAATCAGGTCGGATTATCGAGTTATTTTTGAAAGTCTCAAAGAAATTTATTCGTCTCATTTTATAAAACAGATTCTGGTTTTTAATTGTTATTCATATATCCTTTGTCAGCATGGCCAAATTTTATGACTAATTCCCTATGTATCATCTTTCCCATTTTGTCCTTCTTCGTCTTATATTCATTCTAAGCCAATTTGTTGCATTCACCGTCATCATAAAACCTACACTTGCTATTCTGTGTATTATTAATTTTTGCTTTGATATAATTAATTCTTATGGCCTTATTTTCTGCTGCAATTAAAAGAGATTTCATTTCTCTCTTGAGATTTCAACCCAGTTTGCTTAAGGTTCTGGAATATACCGACTGCATCTTTGCAACGCGGAAAGTCTTCCCAACAAGTATCCTTGATAAACAATCTGATGGCGGAGCTCAGCTAATGCTAGAGCTTTCGGAAATGCAGAGTTTCCCTTCATTGCCATCGCTCCCATTTCCACTCTGGCCCGGAGTGGTAGCACGAGACAGGGCCCGATCTATGGATCAGATAGAACTGTTTGAAAAATTGCTAAATTGAATTGTAAGAAATTTAACTCTGTATATCTACAAAATCTGTTTAAAAATCTTATATTTTATATATGTGTAAAAACAGGTTTTAGCTTTAAATAACCAACAATGGTGGATATGCCATAAAATCAATGCAATCCAATCTTTAAAATTCTCCCTTTTTAGCTATGTCTACACATTTTCGAGAGCAATTTCCTTATTTCCTCGCTTGTTATACATTATTCCTTTTTAGACAAGATACATTTAAGTTCCACAAACAAAACATAATTAAGTTTAACAAACAAGATATGCCGAGCATCAACCACAAAATTTCGTGCCATACTTAGGACATCCCTTTCAAGAGGGTTTCTATCTTTTTACTGAGGTTACAGTCAGTGTATGCTAAGTATCCCCAACAGGAGTATATTTTTGATTGGTTTTCCAATAGAAGCCTAAAAAAACTATCAATTTTCTGCTTAATCAAAGATACCATCCATCAAGATAGAATTAAAAGACTGGATGCAGTCCGAGTGGAAGAACACTCCAGTGAGTATTTGGACACATCTAATGGAGGCTAATATCGTCGATACAAACCGCACAAATTCAATAATTGACTAAATTAAAAATAAAGGCGGAAAAATTAAATATACACTTGAAATGACTTCTTTGACAGGGATGTGTTTTTAAGTGTGTTCGACCGGCAGACCGGGGTTAAATCCTAAAAAACTCAATTAGTAATACTTGATGCTTCTGTACTTAACACTTAGCATTGTTAGGTACGGATCAAGGGTTAAATGGAGCAATCCAGGAAAATGAGGGGCGCCCTCTCCTACACCTCGGCGTGGTAGCTATTGAAAAGCAAACCTTCGGGTCACCTCTGACTATGGTCGGCCAACTTACTTGCATATATGTAGTAAAGTCGGCGACCGTAGTCGAGAGCGACCAGAAGGCTCCCTTTTCAATAGTTACTACACCGAGGTGTAGGGGAGGGCTCTACTCATTTCCCTTGATTGCTCCACTTTACCCTTGATACGTACCTTATATTGCTGAGTGTTAAGCAAGGAGGTATCAAGTACCATTTTTAAAGTCTTTGGTATGACGCGACCTGGGATTGAACCCAGGTCTCTCGGACCACTCTACCCACTAGACCATATATATATATATATATATGTTTAAATGTAATCTTTGATAATAAATAAAGCTTAATGATATACGATTTTATTGTTTAATTTTTCACTTGATATAACATGGCAATAAATTTTAGGTTTAGAAAAACTACTATTTTTATTTCATCTTTATTATTTTAGTTATTTCTTTTGTTCGAGATGTACTTATTTATGGGTGGTTGAACCGGGCCATTGGCCTTATGAGTAGAGTTTTCACCACTGGAGATCGGGGTTTAATCCCAGGTCGAGTCATTCAAAAGACTCAAAAATGGTAGTTGATGCCGCCTTGTTTATCACTCAGCACTATAAAGTGAGGATCAAAGGTAAAGTGGAGCAATACAGGGACTGGAGTAACGCCCGCCACTACACGTCGGTGTAGTATCTATTGAAAAGGGAGCCCTCGGGTCACCATCAACTAAGGTCGCCAATTTCACTTACTTTATATATTCAAGTTCTTCAGACAAGATATATCTATGTTCTCCAGACTTAATGTATTTCTATTTCACCCAGTTGAGAAATTTGTCTTGTACAGACAATATATATTTAGATTCTGTTGACAAGATGTATTTATGTTCAGCAATATATATCTATGTTGTAAAGATCAGATGCATTTACGTGGTGAATTCAATAAATTTCCAGACTTTTTTGTACAGTCATTTAAAATTAGCGTAGACTCTTGGAAATTCAGTATGTTATTGCTATACATCTTATGTGATGAATGACCGATTTTTATGACTTTAGGTTCAAATGAACAGCTACAGCAGCAATTGGAATACACCCTACTAAAGCCTAATGGTCACAGCTGGTGAATTTCAAAAATGCAATCTGGACGTGAGGACAATTTAGAAGAACGATATGCAATAGAATTGTTTTAAACTTGGAAAAAATGCCATAGAAACGTATGGAATACTTCAGACTGCTTTTCAACCATCTTGCATGAATCGAGTATCAGTTTTTGAGTGGCATAAGAGATTCAGGGAAGGCAAGGGGTCTGTGAGGGACGATGAGAGGTGTGAGAGGAGTAAGGAAGTCAATACACCAGAGTTGATAGGCCAAAGGGTTAGGGTTAGGGTTACTATGTTGAGGTTTTAAGGGAGTTCAGGAAGAGATTCTTTGGGAAGAGGCCAGCACTTTCAAATCGGGTCAGTGGCATTTCCACCAGGACAATGTACCAGTCCATAACTCCATCCTTGTCACAGACTATTTGACCAAGATGGACATCAAGACAGTTCCTTAGCCTCCCTGTGACTTTTGGTTATTCCCTCAGTTCAGAGGCTGTCGTTATGAGACAATTGAGGAGATGAAAGAGGTTGTGACGAAGGTCATTGACACGCTCACACAAGCGGACTTCCATGGGGCCTTCCAGAAGTTGTTGGAACGGTACAACAAGTGCATTGCAGCTGGAGGAGATTACTTCGAAGGGGACTAGAGTTTCATGTGTGTACTATCAATAAAATTGCCCATACGAAAAAAGTCTGGAAACTTATTTAATGATCCTCGTATCACCCACAGACAAGAGTTATTTAAATTCTACAGAGAAGATATATTTATGTTCTATAGTGGGGATACATTCATATTCTACGGGCAAAATATATTTATCGCCCACTGACCAGATATATTTATGTCAAGGTATATTTGTATTTTACACACAAATGTATTTACCCTCCACAGACAAGATATATTTATGTTCAACAGATACGATATATATATGTTCCAAGGACATGAAGTTATAATGTTTTACTGAGCAGGCGTATTTATGTTCTCTAGATAAGAGGAATTTATATTCAATAAACAAGATATATTTTTGTTCTGATTACGATCAAATCACTCTGAAAACATAGGTTCCAGACAGATTACCAAAGTTGAGCGGCGTTGAGTTTGCTCAATACACACGAAACTCAAATTAAAAGTTATTGCCTCTCTCCCTCTCTATCTATCTATCTATCCATCTATCTACCTCCCTAGCTTTCTTTTTCCTCAATTAAATATATATATATATATATATATATATATATATATATATATATATATATATATAAATATATATATATATATCCGGTTAGCTAGCTATCTTTTTACTTTTCTTGTATACAAATAATAAAATGAAATGAAATGAAAACAAAGAAAGCAAAGATAAAAACCAATAAAAATCGCGCAAACCTGCTCCAGTTGCAGCTGACAAAAGCTCACAATCTCCGTTTTCTACGATCAACAGCTTGCTTAGTCAAACGTATCGAAATATACGCAACACCAAATATATTAAACTGGCAGTTCAAGTGTTTTACCACAAAATACATTGGTTTCCACCTTATTTACGGATAAGATACCTCAAGGCACCCAGCGGATGCTTGAACCGCGTATAAACGAGTCTAAAAGGTAATCAGACTGGTTTTTATGTTTTCAGGTTGATAACTCTCACTGAATGTTTTGACTTTGACCATTATTTTCTTTTTATATTAATCTCGCCAAAAACAGGTGATACATTATAAAGACAAGGTCATTGTTTTCTTGATAGAAAGAAATCAATGTACATTCCATCAGTTTTCGGTATTTTTATTATGCATATGAAGTGACTTTACCAAGAATTATTCCAAAAATATTTTTCCTTGTCTAAATTTCTGAGACGAAGCTTGATGAATTTTATCATTAAGGATTTTCAGACTATTGTCTTCATCGTTATTTCCACAACGTTTCGGCCGATATGTCCTCCTATCTCCTTCAGGTGTTTGTCAAACTCAGGAACCTACATAGAACTTTGAACTACGTCATTTATTGAATCCACTGGGGTCACCTGTTCTGATTCTGTTAGCCATGATAAGGTACAAGAGTTAAGTATTCCTGTATTGTTACTCGCCTGCAGTCAAGATTGAACCTGCAACCTCCAGATGATTGTCTCCTTAGAAGCTTAGGAAACCAACGCCTATAACCGTTACTCTATAGTGTACAGGAATACTTAACACTTGTACCTGGTAATGGCTAACGGAATCAGAACAGGCGACCCCCGTGGATTCAATAAAGGACGTAGTTCAAAGTTCCGTGTAGGTTCCCGAGTTCGACAAACACCTGACAATAGTTCGACAAACACCTGACAATAGTTGGAAAACCCTTAATAATAAAAGTATTTTTCTGTATAAAAATCTAATGAGAATCACAAAGGATGAAACGCCATGATCCTATTTACCCAACCCCTCCGCTCGGACAGGATATGACACAAGGTCAATTTTTAAGCGGAGTTTAACAGGTTTGAATTCAGACTTTTCCTTCTCCTAGACTAGTTGCCTGACCAAGGCTGAAGAACCTAGTCTGTCCTACTATTTACCCATATCTGGAGGGAGAATAATTGGATTCATACCTTTCCCAAGGGTATTAGTGCTATGTGAAATGCAATCAGTCAGGTCCAGGATTTGAACTCGTGTCGCCGTGTCCATATCCTGCGACGATAACCATTACACCACGCCATAATAAATATGTATACACTCCACGACATTGGTTTTCACGTCTTACATTACTCCTATTATGTTGAATATTTCATATATAATCGGACCTAACCGATAAAATGAAACGCAGTTTCTTCCAGGCAGCGGTCGCATCGATACTGCTATATGGATGCACTACATGGACTCTAACAAAACGGCTGGAGAAGAAGCTAGACGGCAATTACACAAGAATGCTGCGAGCAATATTGAACAAGTCCTGGCGGCAACACTCCACAAGACACCAACTGTACGGTCACCTGCCTCCTATCACGAAAACTATTCAAGTTAGACGAACCAGACATGCAGGACACTGCTGGAGAAGCAGGGTACTCTTATGGACCCCCACACATGGCCGTGCAAAAGCAGGACGACCAGCACGAACATACATTCAGCAACTATGTGAGGATACAGGATGTTGTCCAGAAGACCTGCCTGAGGCGATGAACGATAGGGAAAAGTGGCGAGAGAGGGTCAGGATATCCGTGCTACCAGCACGACATGATAATGATGATGATATATATATATATATATATATATATATAGGATATACGGATATATTGGATATTTCATTCATGTGTGTGTGTGTATATGGAGTCAGGTAGCGTAATGACTAAAGTGCTGAACAGCTACATCATAATAGACGAGTTCGATCTCCAGACGGGCTATTACGTTTCCTTTTGGACTGATACCCTTGGGAAAAGTATCAAACTGCTAATTCCCCCTGTTATGAGTTAAATAGTATCATACGAGTATGGTTTGTGCATTAAATAACCTATGAAGGTTAATATGCTATAAAACTAAGTAGAGAAAATATGAGTAGAGTGTTCGCCAGTGGTCCGAGAGACTGGGGTTCAATCTTAGATCGAGTCATACCAAAGACTCAAAAAATGGTACTTGATGCCGCCTTGCTTAACAATCAGCATTATCAGATAAGGATCAAGGGTAAAGTGAAGCAATCCAGGGAATGGAGTTGCGCCTTCTCCTACACCTCGTTGTACTAGCTATTGAAAAGGGAGCCTACGGGTTGCCCTTGATTAAGGTCGCCATCTTATATATATATATATATATAAAATTAACTTAAATTGCGAGTCGGAAATCATCTACTAAAGTTTCATCTTATCGGATCATCAGGAAGCCTAACTCCGATCCGATAAGGTGAAACTTTAGTAGAAGATTTCCGACTCGCGATTTAAGTTAATTTTATAATTGGCTTCACTCGTGTTAAGCACTCTTGTAATTGTAGCATTGCAGGATTTGCAGAAGGTTTTTAGTTTTCTTTTGACCAACTGACTGCGTAAACCTTGATTTTTTTCAAGGGGTCGGACGAGGTTGGCCTTTTCTTTCTTTTTGACCTATAATTTTTTCTTTTTCCCCCGGGCGGTGATTCGAGATACTTTTATCTTTGTTCCTGGCGGGGTTTTTTTTTTTTCGTTTTTTTTTTTCTGGTACCGTGAATGCTGGTAGATACTAGATTAGTAAATAGATATATATAAATATATGTGTGTGTGCGAGTTAATAATATACGATCTATATGTTTTGCTATATTCATAACTAAAAAGTGCACAATATCGGTGACAGTATATGTATGGATCTAAGTTTAAAGAGTGTAGACACAAAGTAAACGGCCTTTAGTATCTTTTATTTTGCATTGCGTGGGGCATGATTGGTGGTGTTGGATTGTTTCGGCGGGGTGGAGTGGGGGAACCAATATGTATCAGCAGTCAACAAATTGTCAGCACATATAAGCTTGCCAGTAAACACCAGCAGCAGATCAGCCAATGAGAGGAGACTAAGGCATATATGAACAATGGCAAATTACAAATTCGAGACTTGATGCAGCCTTGTTACTTACAAGGAGTATCTTTTGTATCACTCAACTAAAAACAATATGACTACACGAATTCCAATATGTGGTAATTTTGATTGTCGGGCAATTTGGGGAGGAAAGGAAGGGCGGTCTCGTCTACATTGGTTTTGTTTACATCTACGGAGATATATTAATTTTTTTATTGGCACGTGGTTACTTATATATATATATATATATATATATATATATATATATATATATATATATATATATATATACATATATATTACATGGTAGCGTCTGTGACCCTTGGTTTCATGCTCACGCAATCATCAGCCTCTGTCAGATGAATGGGTAAGCACGAAACACCGGGATCATAGACGCTACCATGGAATATATGCACACACATATATATGTGTGTGTGTGTGTAAATGCTCTATCATTGATCTTGATCACTGTTGAATAATACTGCAAAATTTAGTCTACCATTAAGTGAGCTAGTGATAACCATAAACAATTACTCTCTCTCTCTCAAAATATATATATATATATATATATGTGTGTGTATATGTATATATACACACACAATTGAAATTATATATATATATATATTACGCATATATATATATGTATATACATACACAATTAAAATTGTTTTTGATAACCATTACCGTCATGATCTTGGTGTCTTTGATAAGTGGCATATCAACCTTCGTGGGTTATGTAATGCCAAAGTAATTCTGATAGAACAGTAATGGTACAATTTAACCCTTAGCTGGTTATTAAGGGGGTTCATACCTTTCCTGTCCTGGATATGACATGAAACTACATCTATTGATGAAGCTATAGTCTTAAAATTTGGAGAAGGTGAAGTACCCCTTCATTACCATAACTCTCAGATCCACTCAGACCAGGAGTAATAGTACCTACTGTGGGTCAAACAGAATTGCTCAATCTTTTGCTATGTATTGTCATTAACATTAAATTGAATTATTTGTGTTGAATAACAATACTTAAAAGTATTTTCTCTGTGTGCAAACAAATGATTAATATTAAATCACATAGGAATACTTGATAAATAAAAATACTCATGTTAGATGGCAATACTTGAAACCATTTAACTGTGTGCAAATAAATGAGCTCTGGCTCGTTTAAAAATAAGGCTACCTAAAAAACTATTTTTCATAA
>OY757916.1:37267061-37287061 GCA_963585895.1 Sepioteuthis lessoniana | reverse complement strand
ACATTACTCCACGCGAGGCACACATGAATGTTATATATGAATGCATATTTACAGTTTTGCATAAGAATACAGTTTAAATGTAAAAAAACTGTTCTATTTCAAATTATTCAATTTTGTATGTATAGTTTTTTATTTACATTCACTTCAATGTCAAAACAGTTTTATTTCAATCAATTCAGTTTAACATAAGTACACATTTTAGTTCTATTTAACCCATTGATAGGACCCTATCAGGTGCAACCGCTCCGGGCCACAGTGGACCTGGGAGCGATGACAGTGAAGTGGTATTTCGCATTCCCCAAAGCTCCAGCATTACTGGAACCTTACCATCAGATTGTTTAGTGTCATATCCGGGACACCCGTTAGAGGGAGTCTTACACCTCTGCAGAGAATCAATCCGTGTATTCTACAGCCCCAACCGACTGGGCCATGTTGTTTGTACATACTTAAAAAGTTTCAAGTATGGCAATCAAACACTAATAGCTCTATTTGCCAGTTAAACGTTTTCAAGCATTGCTATCTAATAGTAATAATTCAGTTTAACATTAATTACTTGCTTGCACACAGTTAAATAAGACAGCAAACCAGAAACCTGTTACAGCCAAGGAACCCATAATTCAGTTTCTCAGGGAAGGTGAATGTCCAGTGAGGAAACAAAAAAATCCCAATATGAAGTTATTGAATGTAGCTAGTGACTGGAATGTTTCAGCGGATATCAAGACATCTCTACAATTTCCAGTGCACATTATTCAAACAGAAAAGCGTCCAGACATCGTAGCATGGTCCGATTCAAAGAAGAGTGTCCTCCTCATAGAATTGACTGTCCCCTGGGAAGAAAACCGGGAGGAAGCACATGAGTGGAGGAAAAACCGATACGAGACACTACGTGCCGACTGAGTGGAAAAGGGTTGGATGTGCCCTATGATTCCTATTGAGGTTGGTTGTCGTGGTTCTCTAGGAAATTCAGTCATTTTGTTTCTTTCGAAAATAGGAATCACTGGCAGCAGTTTGAAAATTGCCGCAAATCCTCTTCGGGCCACAGCGCAAGTTGGATTTGGTCAAAAGCGAGAAGTTTTCAGCAAGAATGAAATGCACGTAACATCAAGAAACGGTTGCCGTAAACGCGTAATAACATCAACGGCCGAAAGTAAACACGTTTTTTTAAAAAATTACAACTGCTCACTAAAAATGAAGATGAACGTCCAATGTGATCTCTGCTCTTAATTGATCTGGCCTATATATATATATATATATATATATAATTCTTTTAAATATCCTGTCCGGTGGCAAAAGCTGCTTGGTAGCGCCAAGAGTGGCATTGCCACCTTGAGCTACCGAAACTTTGTTATCATCCACGGTTGGAGGCTGATGAGGGCAGGGTATCTCACGTGCTTTCACACGTTGTATGATTAGAAAATTTCAAGTAATATTATTCAACTTTAGTAAGTTTATTTATTTAGTATTCTGATGTGATATAAATGATTTATTGTTATTTAAAGCTAATAGTTCTAATTTGCTATATCAATTCCTTTGTATAGTTAAATGATTTCAAGAATTACTATGTAATAATTTATAATTCAATTTCATATCAGTCATTTGTTTTGTTCAGAGCTAAATAGTTTCAAGTATTGTAAATGATTATACAGTTCTATTTCACTCATTGAGGGGACCTTTACAGGTATTATCACTCCGTGTCAGAGTGGACCTGGGAGTAATGGCAATGAATGGGTGGTTCACATTCCCCAAAACTCCAGGACTGGAACCTCCCCATCAGACGGTTTAGTGTCATATCCAGGACACTCTTTGTGGGTGGTTCTAACCTCTCTGTATTGGTGCAATCAGTGTATTCTAAAGCCTCAACTGACTGGATTATATATGTATATGATAGTTCGTTAGTTACTTTATTTTCAAATAATTCAGAGTTCATTTGTTTGCATGTCCAGTCGGCTGGGGCTGTAGAATACACCGACTGCTTCTCTGCAGAGGGGTAAGACCCCCCCTCCCAACGAGTGTCCTGATATGACACTAAACAATCTGATGGTGAGATTCCAGCAATGCTGGAGCTTTGTGGAATGCTGAGTACCCCTTTATTGCCATCGCTCCCAGGTCCACTTACCCGGAGTGGTAGCACCTGATAAGGGTCCTATCTATGGGTTAAATAGAATTAAACGGTGGTTGGCGTTTACTGTTTTTATATAATTAAACTGCTAATTTATGCTGAACTGAATTGTTTAGAATAGAACTGTTTTGACATTAAAACTGCGTACTAATGCTAAACTGAATTGCTCGAAATAGAACAGTTTTGGCATCTAAACTGTGTACTTATGCTATACTGAATTACCTGAAAAAACTGCTTTGACATTAACTCTGTGTATGGCCCAGTCGGATGGGGCTGGGGCTGTAGAATACACTGACTGCACCTCTCCAGAGGGGGTAAGGCCCTGCCAATGAGTGTCCTGATTATGACACTAAACACTCTGATGGTGAGATCCCAGTTATGCTGGGGCTTTAGGGAATACGGAGCACTCCTTAATTGTAATTGCTCTCAGGTCCATTCTGATAGGGCCCTACCTATGGGTTAAATAGAACTAACGGCATACTTATGCTAAGCCGAATTGTTTGATTAAACTGAATAGCTTGAAATAAAAATGTTTTTGACAATTAAACCGTACTTACATTTAAACTTATGTGCTTATGCTAAACTGAGTTATTTCAAATAGAACTGTTTTTGACATTGAAACTGTATTTAC
Source organism: Sepioteuthis lessoniana (assembly GCA_963585895.1). Taxonomy (NCBI): domain Eukaryota; kingdom Metazoa; phylum Mollusca; class Cephalopoda; order Myopsida; family Loliginidae; genus Sepioteuthis; species Sepioteuthis lessoniana. Next base: position 37,284,311 of record OY757916.1, on the reverse strand, counting down.
ACTAAACTGAATTATTTAACATGGAACTGTTTTGACATGTATTTGTGTAAACAAAATCTGTACTAAACTGAATTAGCTAAATTAGAACTGCTTGACTAAACTGAATAGCTTGAAATAAAAATGTTTTTGACAATTAAACCGTACTTACATTTAAACTGTGTGCTTATGCTAAACTGAATTATTTCAAATAGAACTGTTTCTGACATTGAAACTGTACTTACACTAAACTGAATTATTATATATAACTGCTTGGATAGTTTGAAATAGAAATGTTTTTGACAATTAAACTGTGTACTCATGCTAAACTGAATTATTTTAAATAGAACTGATTATTTACATAAAAATGGATTTGGCATTAAATAACCGACAACAGTTGATATGCCATAAAACCCAACACAGCCATTTCTTTGCACACACTTAGTTTCAAGGATTTATATCCAGTACTAATAATTATATTAAATATCACTCGTTCATTTGTACACAGTTTATTGTTTGTTCGTTTGTTTGTTTCATGGCATATTAACATTTTTAGGTTATTTAATGCCAAAGCCATTCTCCTAGAAGAATAGTAGTGGTATTATTAAACCCATAGCTGGGAGGATAAGGGGGTTCATACCTTTCCCAAGGGTATTTGCCCGAAAGTGAACGTAATAGCGCGACTGGAGTACGAACACGCTTACTACGATTCCGCAGTCCATCGCTTTAACCATTACACCACGAGGACACCCCCTGTACACAGTTTCAAATATTTCGATTTGCCATTAATATTTCTAAGTATTCTAATCTAATTTAATATTAATATTGATTTAATATTAATCATTTGTTTTTACAGAGTTAATAATATTAATAATAAGAAGAATATTGATAATAATAAATAGCAAATGCAGGCTATGTGGTGACAGAGATGAAACGATTAATCATATAATAAGCGAATGCAGCAAATTAGCACAGCGTGAGTATAAGCCGAGACACGACCGGGTCGGTAAGATGATTCACTGGGAAATGTGTAAGAAATTTAAATTCGACGATACTAACAAATGGTATATGCACAACTCAGCACCTGTCCTAGAAAATGCCACTCATAAACTCCTATGGGACTTTAACATACAAACGGATCACCTAATCCCGGCCAGAAGACCAGACTTAATAATAATCAACAACAAAAGAGAACTTGCAAAATAGTCGACTTTGCTGTCCCGGCTGACCACAGAATAGAACCGAAAGAATGTGAAAAGAAGGATAAGTACCTCGACCTTGCTAGGGAATTGAAAAAACTGTGGAACATGCAGGTGACAATTATACCAATTGTAATTGGTGCGTTTGGAACAGTAACTAAAGGATTACTAAAGGGACAAAAGGACTTGGAAGTTGGCGGACGAGTGGAGACCATCCAAACGACAGCATTATTGAGAACGGCCAGAATACTAAGAAGTGTCCTGGAGACTTGAGGAGACTTACTGTCACTCCAACTCCAGTGAAAAACCATCGGCTAACGCTGATGTGAAAAAGCTCTAATGAGTGAATAATAACACTGGTTTACAAAGAAATTGAAGCAAGCACAAAAATACCCGTTTTTACCTAATTTGAGGGTTCTGAATTCAAATTTGAAATTCTTTTTTACTCATCATCTCTAGTTTTTTAGATATGCATACTGTGCATTTTGTGCATATACGGTACTTAAAGGCGTATATGTATTCTAATATTGTGAGACTTATGGCTTATTTTTTAGTTATTATGCACTAAATGTAAGTGATAGCATTACATTATATATATATATATATATATAGTTATATATCAAGACGGATTTTGACAGTTAAGGCAGCAGGTCTCAATCCACACTCCGGCAGTCATTGGAAGAGGCTGTCTTGCAGGCGGCGCAGGAGGTTGGTGTCCCTCAAATTGCGTGTTACACATCTTTTGGGTTACTTAATATTAGTATTATATTTTCAAATGCACATTTAGTTTTACTTTGTTATATTTTCAGATTTTCCAATGGCTTCAAGCACGTCAAAATTCTTTCTGCTACGTGTGTGGGGACTTCACAACAGTTGCACAGCGTCGAACCATCACTTCCCTCCTCAGAACCGCCTACTTTCACTATTTTGACTGTAAAATTGTTGATCAGGACAAGTCTTGGGCTCCACATACCTGTTGTAAACTCTGCTACAATGGACTAACTGCATGGTTTAATGGCAAGAAAGCGGCTTTCAACTTTGCAGTCCCGATGGTTTAGAGAGAGCCGCGAAACCACGCAGATGATTGTTATTTTTGTTTAACTAATATAACTGGTTTCAATGCATCTTCTTGGAAAAAGATCAAATATCCCAACCTTCGATCTGCTATGAGACCCATTTCCCATTCAGATGATCTTCCTGTACCCACACCTCCAGTAAATAAGGATCTTCTTTCCTCATCAAATGAAGAAATGCCTTTAAGGGAGGATTCTGCCGAGTCAATATCTTTAGAAGTCCACATATTCAGGAACAAGTGGCAATGAGCCACACTGGATCACGCAAGAAGACCTGAATGATCTTGCTCGTGATTTGTATCCGTCAAAACAGCAGTCAGAGCTCTTGGCTTCTCGGCTTAAACAGTGGAACCTAGTCCAGGAAGATGTAAGGATCACCAGTTTCAGGAATCGGAACAAATAAGGTCATTGGCCTTCTTATGGGTATGCAAGCGGGCTTCCCAAAGTACTGTTGTTTTCTCTGTCTCTGGGATAGTCGAGCTTGTATCATAGCATTACAAGCAGAAAGACTGGGGGTCGAGAAGCACTTTTGTTCCTGGCGAACACAGCCTTAAGGAGAATCCTCTGGTGGACATGAATAAGGTGCTTCTTCCTCCTCTTCACAGCAAGCTTGGTTTGATGAAGAATTTCGTGAAGGCGTTGCACAAAAATGGTGTTGCTTTCCAACACTTGTTTACTGTGTTCCCAGTTCTTAGTGCTGCTAAGCTCAAAGAGGGCATCTTTGTCGGACCTCAAATCCGAGAAGTGCTGAAGGATACTGATTTTGAGGAGCTTCTTAACTTAAAGGAACTGAGAGCATGTGAAACATTCAAGTCAGTCTGTAGTGGCTTTCTTGGTAACACACGCGAACCAGATTATCAAGCCTGTATTGAGAAGTTGCTAAAGTCTTACGAGGATATGGGGTGCCGAATGTCACTCAAGATTCATTTTCTCCATTCCCACCTCAAATTCTTCTCGCCAAACCTTGGAGCAGTGAGTGATGAACATGGAGAAAGATTCCACCAAGACATTACGAAGATGGAGAGCAACTATCAAGGCAAATGGAACCCCAGCATGATGGGAGACTTCGGCTGGACACTCTTGCGTGACATCCCGGAGGCAAAATAGACATGATCTTCTAAGAAAACTCACTTTTGACTGTCTGTGGTACTATGAATTGTGTAATTATGTCATCCAAGTATATTAATTCAATCAGTGTTCATTATCTATCCCGTTTTATCTGTTATAAGCTGCTGTAACTCTTGAAATATGCACATATACTCTCTGTTTATACTAAAATGAGACTATTTAAAAGCCAGAAAACTAGAGGTGATAGAGCAAAACTATTTATAAATTTGAATTCAGCACACCCAAATTAACAAAAAACGCCTATCCCCATTCTTGCCTCAGACCAAAAATTTATTTTTGTAAACCAGTGTAATTTATGCACAATTATTTGGTTTAAAGTAGCTATTCCTGTTTGATAATTATTATTTGTTGGCACCATATCTAACACAGCCCAGTCAGCTGTAGCTGTAGAATACACCTTCTGCATAGATGCGGAAGGGTTAGACCCACACCCCAACGAGTGTGCCGAATATGACATTAACCCATCTGATGGCATGGCTCAAGCCTTGAAGATTTGAAAAATGTCGAGTACCTCTTCTTTGCCATTGCTTCCAGGTCCACTGTGACCCGGAGAGGTAGCGCATGATAGGGTCAAGTACGTTTCGATCCTAGCTTCAAGCGTCCAGCGTGTCTCACCACACTGAAGAGTTGTGATACAACGAAACAGTCTATCTGTGGATGACAAGGTATATATATATATATATATATATATATATTTAAATGTGTAGGTCCACGAAGAAATTAGTATTTTTTAGGATTTATTTATTTATTTTGTTCTTACATACATGTATGTTTCCATCTAGTTGCTTTCATCAGAGAACATACATGGCACAAGGCCTTGGTAATGGGGTACTCAATGAGACTTGAATTCACTCGTGTTTGCAGTTTGAATGGTTTTTAGTTGGTTATGGGTTTATACGGAGGTCACTCCTCTCTTTTGCTCAGAGAGTGTTTACCTTTTCTGCTTTAACCCTCATTTGCTTTTGATATTTGATACGTTTTTCGTTGTGTGGGGGGGATGTTATGGCAGATTGTGGTGAATTTGAGATGATGATAAAAATAAGAGGAAAGATGGATGAATCAGACACTTACAAAGAGTTTAGTAGTCGTGATTTTTCATTTTTTATTCCAAGAATTTCTTCAGACTAAACATCTTTTTGAGTTTTTCTACATTTTACCACATTTTTTCACACCATAAACCCACATTTACCTCTCCCATTTCTTCCCTTACCTGCCTCTGATCTTTACATCCTCCCCCTTTTGTACCTTTTTTTCTCCGTTATTTTATCTATTTCCTCGTTTGCTGAAATGTTGAAAAAACTAAAAAAAGTTTAGTCTGAAAAAAATTCTTGGAATAAAGAATGAAATATCACTACTAATACACCTTTGGTTTATCCATCTTTCTACTGGTTTATCCATCTTTCTACTTATTTTTTATCCTATGGATAGATAGAAGCCAACTAAAAACCAGGCTGAGCTGGACTTTCTTATACGTTTTAAGATCTTTTCAGGTATGACTTATAATTTATTTACTCATTTGCATAGAAGGTAGAGTGTTTGTCAATAGCCCGGGAGACCGGGGTTCAATCCCAGGTCGAGTCATACCAAAAACTCAAAAATGGTTCTTTATACCTCTTTGCTTAATACTCACTATTATAAGGTACGTATCAAAGGTAAAGTGAAGCAATCCAGAGAAAGGAGTTGCGTCCTCCCATACATCGTGGTGTAGTAGCTATTGAAAACAGAGCCTTCGGGTTGCCCTCGATTATGGTCGCCAACTTTACTTATATTTACACAACCCCCTCAACACGAGCAAGATGCAGCACAAAGTAAATATTCAATCGGATTTTAACTGGCTTACATTAAGAGTTTTCTTTCTCCTAGTTTGGTTGCCAGACGAAAGTTAAAGAGTCTAGTTTGCTTTACAATTTATACTCATAGCTGGTAAGATAATAATTGGATTCATAGCTTTCCCAAGTGTATTAGCGATATGTAAACTTTAAACAGCCTTCTCTCGGATTTGAACTCGTGTTGCAGGGTCCATTTCCTATGACCATAACCATTACACTACGAACACCTCCCAATGATTTGTTGTACACGGTTAAATGGTTTCAAGTATTGCTATTTAATAATAGTAATTCTATTTAACAAGTTTTTAAAATTCGTGATGACTTTATTTATACCCTCTAATGTGAGTATTATTTTTATAATTCAAATACAACTTTGCACCGAGAACATAGAGCTAAAAATTGATTTTAAAATTGATTTCCTCATCCTTTTTTATTTTTTTACGTCATTTAATGGGTTACGCTTATGACCAATAATTGAATTTCACAAGCAATAAATCTGAAGTCTTATCATTATTTCCATTGCTTTATACTGACTTTTAAGTATATACTCATAATTGTGTCCATATAAACAAGGGTCGTTCAAAAATGTTTTAAGTCTCATCCAGAAAGAGTATAACTTTGCATTTTCTGATTACTTGGTTTAGTTTGGTTTTATGGCATATCAACCATTGTTGGTTATTTAATGCCAAATTCTCTTTATACATATTTATTAAATATATAGGATTTTGTTTGATTGGGTTTTATGGCATATCAATCATCCTTGGTTAATTAATGTTTTGACATTTATACATATTTTTTAAATATATAGGATTTTGCTGGTTGGGTTTTACGGCATATCAACCATTCTTGGTTATTTAATGCCAAACCCTCTTTGTACAAATTTATTAGGGCATATCAACCATTGTTTGTTATTTAATGTCAAATCCTCTTTATACATATTTATTGAATATATAAGATTTTGTTTGGTTAGGTTTTATGGTATATCAACCATTGTTGGTTATTTAATGCCAAATTGTCTTTATACATATTTATGAAATATATAGGATTTTGTTTGGTTGGGTTTTATGGCATATCAACCCATTGTTGGTTATTTAGTTCCATATCTTTTTTTACATATTTATTGAATATAAGATTTGTAAACACATTTTGTGGCTACAGTCAATTAAAGGATCAAACAGTTCTATTTTTAACGATTCAATTTTGCGTAAGTCAACAAAGTTAAATGCTCCCACGTATTGCTATCTATCACGAACACTTCAATTAAACATCTGTCATTTGCTTACACACACTTAAATGATGAAGCAATTCCATTTCAAACAATTCAATTTAGCATAAGTACACAGTTTAAATGTCAAACAGTTCTATTTGACCAGTAGATAGTACCCTATCAGACGCTACCACTCCGGGCCACAGTGGACCTTGGAGCGATGACAATGAAAGGATATTCCGCATTCCACAAAACTTCAGCACTTCAGGAGCCTCACCATCATTATTTAGAGTTATATCCAGGACACTCGTTGTGGGGTGGTCTTACCCGTTTGCAGAGATGCAGTCGATATATTCTACACACCCCACCCCACTGGGCCAGAACATATCTTTTATAGCAACACACGATACAACATATAATAAAACTAGACGATCTAATTCATATTTCTAAAACCTCAACCAGTGATGAACAATTTAATGCCATTCACCGTAAGGTTTTAGATTATTTACGTTTTACTGTCCAGCAGATAGCGATGTCCATAGGCTTTAATTTTGGTTCGGTTCCTACTGTTTTTCTTGAGATCTCGGAGACGAACAAGTTGTCTGCATGATGGGTCCCAAGAATGTCTGACTCGCTATCAGGCAACCCCTAAGGATTTCCACTGTAGATTAGTAACTCAAGATGAAACCTGGATTCGAACCTGAATCAAAGATTCATAGCAAGCAGTGGAAACTCTCTTGTTTCTTGCCCTGAAGAAGTTCAAGTGGGCATCGTCTTTTAGGAAAATAATGGCTTCTGTTTCTTTCTTTTTTTTTTTTTTTTTTTAAACATAGTCACGATAGACAACATGGAAAAGACGCTCGTGGCTGTCTGCATTTCACATAGCGCTAATACGCTTTTGAAAGGTATGAATGCAAGAACGCTCCCTTCATCTGTGAGTAAAATGGTAGGGCAGATTGGGTTCTTCGACCTTGGTATGGCAACCGGCATTGGAGAAGGAAAACTAAATTCAAACCTGTTCAACTCCGCTTAAAGTTGACCGTGTGTCACACCCTGCTCGTTCTGAGGAGTTAGATAAATGAGTATTTGGAAAAAAGAAATACTATTTATGAACAGTACTTTGAATCAGAATTAATACAACCGAAGGAATCAAGTCGAAATGCTGAGAGAGGCAGAGGGTAGGTACCCTCTTACTCCAGGATAACTCGACCGTTCACACTGTTGTAGCTGAAGCAGCCAACTTCTGCTTGGATTTGCTAACCTATCCTCCTGTCTCACTAAACTTAGCTCGACCTGAATTCTTTCTATTTCCAAAACTCAAATGGGGGTGCCCGTGGTGTAATGGTTATCGTCGCAGGATATGGGCACGGCCACACGAGTTCAAATCCTGGACCTGACTGATTGCATTTCACATAGCACTAATACCCTTGGGAAAGGTATGAATCCAATTATTCTCCCTCCAGCTATGGGTAAATAGTAGGGCAGACTAGGTTCTTCAGCCTTGGTGAGGCAACTAGTCTAGGAGAAGGAAAACTCCTAATTCAAACCTGTTAAACTCCGCTTAAAAATTGACCTTGTGTCATATCCTGCCCGAGCAGAGGGGTTGGTAAATAAGATTTCCAAAACTCAAATCACACGACCGTGGGCGCTATTTTAGAAAAAGATCATAAGTGCTATAGAGAAGTTTTTAGAGGACCAGGATGCCACCTTCTTCCGTGATGGAATTCCAATTCTTCAGCATTGTTGGACCAAGTGAAGTGATTTCAAGAGGGACTAAATTGAAAAATAACGAAAACTTCTCTTGTTTCTCCAACTTCTTCTCGTTGAGTGTTAGAACTTTTTGAATGAACTTCGTATGAAAATGTGTATATTTGTCTCTAGCATAACACTACAAAAGTAATAGTAAGATTCTTGTAATTTGGACAAACCCAACCACATATATGTATGTAAGTATGTGTATGCGCACGCGCGTGTGTGTGTGTGTGTGTGTGTGAATCTTATACAGTTTTCTCCCTCATCAACGATCCAAAGCAGAATAACACTGACTAATGAGATCAAACGAATTTTCGTTTTTAATTACCGCCTATAAAAGAGAACCTACAAATTAATAGCATGTACTTTCTTTCATGTATACATATATATATATATATATATATAGATAGATAGATAGATAGAGAGAGAGAGAGAGAGAGAGAGAGAGAGAGAAAGATGGAAAATTAGGAGAACAGTCATTTCAAAAATGGTTCAGTTAGCTTTAATACGGTTTAAACATGATTCATTTTTATTTAAAAGAATGGTGTTAATAAGATTTAAGTTCTCTTCTATCGTAAAGAAGAATTTACCAAAAAAATGAATATAATATTCTTCCTGTTCTTTTTTCTTAATGAAACTGCATATATATATATATATATGTGTGTGTGTGTGTGTGTGTGTGTGTATGTGAGTGAGTGCGTACGTGAGTGTGTGTGTGTGTGTGTGTGTGTAAAGAAAAATTGATTATGAGGTCATCAAAGTAGGAGAGATTTATTGAGAAACAAAGTCGACACTATAGGGTTTCGGTTCTAATGGACCATCATCAAGACTATGAGGGATGATATTAGTGATGTTAAATCAACGATGGATGTTTAAAAATGCAAAATACAAAAACCTTAGGAAAATTTGTATAATAAGAAAAAGTTGGCCGTTTAATTAGTGAATAAATGTTTGTTTGTTTTAAATTACGTCATTTGACTTATTAGAAATATTGTGTATAATCTATGTTCCGTTTGTTTATCGAGAAAGATTTCGAATCAAAAGGAGGATGAAAAGAAAGACAAAAAGAAAAATAGAAATCATAAAGCTATGATCAATGTGAAATATATTAACTAAAGTTGGAATATATTGTAGCTATTTAAATGTATTTGCTCAAGTAAGGAGAAATATAAAAACCAGGACGAGTATTTAGGGAATTACAAAGTGAAATAGCAACGGCTTCGAAAATTCGTCTTAGTCTTTTATTATGAATGTAAATGAGCATCTTTGCAGAATTGAGATCAAAGTTGTGATTAGATTGAGAAATGTGTTGAAATAGTGCATTGTTTAAGTTACCAATTCTTATGTCTCTTTTGTGTTCTTTCAAGCGAACGTGAAAGTTCCGAGATGTTTCATCAATATATTTTAATTTACAGTTCATACAAGGGATACTATAAACGCCGACGTCTGAAAATATGTTGTGTTGAGGGCTAGAGTATTCTAATTCGCGGTTCGTTTCAGAGGTTAAAGATGAAGTTTTGATATCGAGTTTATTTAAGTTGTTTATTATGCTGTGAGAAGAAGAATTGTTTGGCAAAGATATGGATCTATGGGAGGAACCAGTTTATTAAGATTGTAAGTGTGCATTAGTTCGAGGATGATTTTTATTATGGATTTTGAGGGCTTTATAAAAGATTTGGAGTATAGAAGGTTAAGGAAGGAGTTTTCTATGTGGTTGAATTCATCATTTAAAAATTTCGAGGAACAAATACGTAGAGCTCTGAGATAAACACCTATGATGATACCTCTTTTAGTGCTGTTGTTGTGATGTGTGCGTGTGTATCAAGTTTAAATATTGATGAATCAGCGTAAACAAATTAGATATATATAAAAAGAAGAACAGGGAATTTGATTTTAAAGTTAATTAGACGACTCGTGAACTATTCAGTTCTTATTACAACTGAAGTTGATTAGGATATTGGTGCTTGTTTTCAGAATGAAATCATCGATTCTAATGACCACTTCATTGTTATTTTCGTTCAATCGAGAGTCTACACCAAGAAAATAAAAGTCTAGCGGGAACAGAAAACCTGCGAAATTATTATTCAGTCTCAAATTAACCTGGAAATTTCTCATACTGGTATATTATAAATTATAGTTAAATATTAACTTTGACTATCTACTCAAATTTTCGACTATAGTTTAAATTTATTTCTATGCCTACATTTAGCTATTAAATCATATCTCTGATTTAATAGCTAACTGGGATCAGGATTTAAAAAAAAATTGTATTTTTCGTTCTAGACACAAATTATATCTACCATCAAAGCATCTCGGAGTATAGGAATATTTATTATCCTAATGAGACCGAATATTGTTTGTTTTTTTTTTCTTGAAATAATATTATTTGCTCTATGAATCTATTTACATTGAGCTCTTTACCAAATATTTAAATATTCGAAATTTGTATAATTTATTTGTCCTGACGGAATTGTTCCCTACTCCGGATTTACTGGATTGCAGAATACTATATATATATGTATATATAATCTAAACAATGTGTACAGTTACACATAAATATAAACAAGAACTTATACCAATCTCTCTCTCTCTCTCTCTCTCTCTCTCTCTCTCTCTCTCTCTCTCTCTCTCTCTCTGTATAAATACTACTTGTAAGTTATACATATATACACCTTTATTTGGTATACCTTGTAACATAGTCAAACCGGCAATATTTTATGGCATTCTTAAAAGAACGCCTCGTTGCCCAAGCTGTCATATGTGTAAATATATAAACAATTACGTAGTTTATATGTACCTAAGGAAGTATCACGCCTTTTATACAACATTCCTATAAAATCACTTTAAAAAATATATTCATATGTAGAAATCACACACGCGCGGACGTGCACACATACACACACACATACAGACATGTATATGTATCAGATGGAACACGATAGCCCAACTGCAGTTCCAACTCGCTAACTACGATGTCACAGTGCAGTACGTTTACCACTACATCAGAGGAATTCTACCAAGGAGAAGGAAAATCGGAATTCACTCCAACAGTGAAAAAATGATTTAGTGTCACATCCTGTTCGTTTTGGAGAGCATAAGGATATAAGGTAACAAGAAACTAACTAGCTTATACTCCCACCCAGCTTAGTGGTTGTCCGAATGGTGTGAAGTCTTCTTAGATAAGACCCTTTCAAAATCGTTACAGGCAAAATCGTTACATGGTACCACAGTTGGAAGCTCCGGAAAAACAACGGAAATATTTGAGGGCTGAACTTTTTGCTTTTACCCCTCCTACTATGGATGTTCTTATCACAACAAATCGGGATTTGCCAGTCAGCCGGGGTTGTAGAATATACCAAATGCACCTCTTCAGAGGAGTAAGACCCCCTCCACACAACGAGTGTCCTGGATATGACACAAACAATCTGATGGAGAGTTTCCAGTAATGCTAAAGCTTAGGGGAATGCGGAATATCCCTTCATTGTCAGCACTCCCACGTCCACTGTGGCCCGGAGTGGTAGAGGTCCTATCTATGAGTCAAAAGTTGTAAAGTTGGCGACCGTAGTCGAGGGTGACCAGAAGGCTCCTTTTTCAATAGCTACTACACCGAGGTGTAGAGGAGGGCGCCACTCCTTTCCCTGGATTGCTCCACTTTACCCTTGATACGTACCTTATATTACCGAGTGTTAAGCAAAGAGGTATCAAGTACCATTTTTAAAGTCTTTGGTATGACGTGACCTGGGATTTAACCCCGTTCTCCTGGACTATTGACAAACACTCTATCTATCTATGAGTTAAATAGTACAAAACTGTGTATTATAGTAAACTGAATTGTTTGAGATAGAACTGTTGGACTAAGTGAATAACTTGAAATAAAAATGTTTTTAACATTTAAAGTGTATACTTTTGCTAAACTGAATTGTTTGAAGGAGAACTGTATATTTATATGTAAATGGATTTGGCATTAAATAACCAACAAAAATTAATATGCCATAAAACCCAAATAAACAAACAAACAAACAAATAGCGAATAGTTACTTTTTTTCTATTTTTACTGTTTTTGAGGAAACAATGAGCCATAAAATTAGTAAACCTGGCTGTAACTTGAGGTGAATGGATTTGTGAGGTTGCAGTGATATCTTTCCTTTTCTGTTATTTTTGTGCAAAAATAATTTGGACACAGTAGAGGCTATAGCCTATACTCCCGACTAAATATATATATATATATATATATATATATATATATATATATATATATATATATATATGTGTGTGTGTGTGTGTGTGTGTGTGTGTGTGTGTGTGTGTGTGTGAGAGAGAGAGAGAGAATGAGGGTTGTTCAATAAATATGGGGAACTTTATTATATAACGGCTCACATTTCACCTAAGAAAAAAAGTTTTACTTTATTTTTCAATATAATCCTCATTCTTTAAAACACATTTTTCTCACCGAAAAACAAGTTTTCCAGTGCTGAAGAAATACATATTTGCGAAAAATTCTGATCATAGAATTCTCTCTTTGGTCCGAGTTTTTAGCGATTTGCTCCCACTGCTTATCACTTCATCCTTGCTTAAAAACTTTGTTACACATAGAAGTTCTTTGAGATGTGCGTGCTAAACAAGTGGTTATCAAATATAACCAGATCTGTACTGTAATGAGTATGCGCCCTCCCTATCTTTTGCAAAGCAAGAAAGTCACAGCTTGGACAACTGATATCTCCTCTGTTTCTGGCGTCAACATTTTGGTACTCCAATGACAATTGACCTTAGAAAAGGTAAAGACATCGTGCAAAAATTTTGTGTGCTGCACTCACAGAAATTCCAAGATGTTCCTAAATTGTAACACTTCTGTCAGCTAAAATCACTGCATTAGCTGAATCTACCATTTCAGATGAACTCTGTATTGTGGGCCTGCCTGATCTGTCTTCGTCTTCTATACTCTTTCAACGTTCTTTAAATCATTTAGACCACTTGTAAGTTTTTTCTTTTGGCTAAAATATGTGTCTGCATATACTACACACATTCTTCTATAAATTTTAGATTGTTACACTCCTAAGCGATCGAATATTTGATTATAGATCTCAGTTTAAGACTGGGATACTATATTTGATTGGCTGCCATTTTGAATAACCTTAAAGCAAATATTTTTGAGGGATAGTTTTTACAATAAAAACTGAAGAGGAGGCGTTAATGGGGAAAAGTTCTAAAAAATATTCATTTTGCTTTTTTTCATTTATTATATGATTCTCGTATATATATATATATATATATATATATATATATATATATATTTGTGTGTGTGTGTGTGTGTGTGTGTGCTTTGGTTTCAGTTTGGTTGGGTTTTATGGCATATGAACCATTGAAGGTTATTTAATGTCAAATCATTTTTATACATATATATCAAATATATTATTCCTAAAGACATTTTGTAGATAAGATTTTAAACGATTCTAAGCTCACTTTTTGCTAACTGTTTGTTTCGTTTATTTTTATCTAATGTGAATATACAGTTAAACGTAAAAAAGGTTTTCTATTTCAAACAATTCAGTTTAGCATAAGTGCCGTTATTTGTTTACATTTCCATCCAAAACAACCCAATTTAGTATAACTATACAGTTTAAATGTCAAACAGTTCTATCAGGTACTACCACTCTACGCCAAAGAGGACCTGGGAGCAAAGGCAATGAAAGGGTACCCCGCATTCCCCAAAGCTCCAGCATTACTGAAGCCTCACCATCAGATTATTTAGTGTCATATACAAGACACTCGTTGGAGGATTCTTACCTCTCTGCAGAGAAGCAGTCGGTATTTAACAGCCCACGCTGACTGGGTCTTATATATATATATATATATATATATATATATATATATATATATATATATATATATATATATATATATATAAATATATAAAGTGAAATTTAGGCGTTTACAATTACTTATAAAGATGTCTACCCATTCTTTACCGAAATAATTTACTTTCATTTCCAAATATCTCAAATATTTTCGAAGGCAGAATATTCCAGAAACTAACAGTCACCAAGCACCGTTGACTCTGTCAACATTTTTCTAACTTATATATAAATGCTCTTTCAATGATATCAGGCACATTTTATTTTTTGGTATTAGTTATAAACATGTGTGTGTGTGTGTGTGTGTGTGTGTGTGTGTGTGTGTGTGTGTGTGTGTGTGTGTGTGTGTGTGTGTGTGTGTGTTCATACAAAGATAACGTGATAGAAATATTGTATTTTGTTTCCCACTTTGTCACTATGTGTGTCAGTTTAATGTTCTATAATTAGATGCTTTAGCCAGTTCCCAGGAAAGAAAGATTTTCCCAGACAGTCAACATAATGTATATGTAGAATTTATTAGGCCCAAAGATGACTATATTTTTATGTGGGAACAATTATCCCGACTACTATTACGACTACAACAATTATTTCCACTACTAATCCGACGCCCAGAGCGGCAATATAACCAGTAAGAAAACATAGATTTGACGAAACAGGTATTGTTTAAAAAGCTAGATGAACAAGCAAGATATAATTTACAAATACTAAGGTAGTAAGACCTGTCTGTATATCAATTTTTATATATCTATCTACACACACATACACACACACATACACACACACACACACACACACGCACACACACACACACACACGCACATGTGTATATATATATATATATATATATATATGTATATATATATATAAACTTATCATATTTACCCAACCCCTCCGCTCGGGCAGGATATGACACAAGGTCAATTTTTTTAAGCGGAGTTAACTGGTTTGAATTCAGAGTTTTCCTTCTCTAGACTAGTTGCTTTACCAAGTCTGAAGAACTCAGTCTGCCCTACTATTTACCCATAGCTGGAGGGAGAATAATTGGATTCATACCTTTCCCAGGGGTATTAGTGCTATATATATAAACTTCTGGTGGGTTGAAAAGTTCATAGTCTAAGAATAACATGTGACACGGCATATCTGCTGTTGATGAATTTTTTAATCGATTGGAAGAAGTGTATGGACTACAAAAGAGACTATGTTGAAAAATAACGTCATCTGGTCATATTACATGAGAATATCTTGGTCAGCCTATGAACTTTTCCACCGTCACGCGTATAATACGAGGGTCATTTAATAAAAAAAAGAAATAGTTTGGAAAAAAAGCAAAACACTTCTTTTTTTATTAAATCTAAACTCTGCATTTCTTGAAATTGGTTTATCGGCACATTTATTGTAATCTAGCAGATATATTCAGTTTGAGGCTATTCAATATGGTGACAAATCAAACAGAGTGCTCCAGGACTGAAAATGGTATCTTATTGATTTTTTGACGACTGAGAAGTGTAAAATATGTGAAATTTTAAGAACGTCTGTTATGTACAGACTAGATAGGCTTTGATTTTTAAAAAATGTTACAAATGAGTTAAACATGGGTGGGCCACCACGAGCCAAATTCAAAAAAGCAGTCCATGGTATAGAAACTCACTGACTTTGATAGAGAAAAAGTTGAGGGCCCAGCGGTCAGTAATGAAGGTCTTGGCAGTTTCACTGGGATATAAAAAGACCATCGTTATTGAATTTCTCGAAAATGGGGCAACTGAAAACTGCAATTCAATAGGCGAAATTGACCTTATATACTGATTGACTGACACACGTATATATATATATATATATATATATATATACATATATATATATACATATATATGCATATATATATACATATATATACACACAGATATATACATATATATATATATATATATATATATACAGATATATATATGTATATATATATATATATATATAGTTTTATAAACAACTTCATGAAGCCTAAGGTCGCATACAAACTTCCATGGTATTATATATATATATAATCTGATATATATATATATATATATATATATATATATATATATATATATATATCAGAAAAAATGCAAATAAAAAACATTTTGCATAAAAATGTGCTCGATGCTATTATAGTAAACCAAGTATAAGAGCTAAAAGGAAATCTTAATTATCGACACAATGAATCCGTTACTAAATTTTTATGTGGTTTCACAATTTTCATACAGAAATGCAAAAAACTGACTAGCATATATATATATATGTGTGTGTGTGTGTGTGTGTGTGTGTGTGTGTGTGTGTGTGTGTGTGTGTGTGTATTGGAAAAGACAGACATAGTTACATAGAGTCAATGAAAGAAAACTCCTAAAAAAATTCTTGACCTAAAATATTTTCGGTAGTTAGTTTCCAAGAAGTATTGATTTGATATATTGATTTTGTAACGTTTTTCATTTGAGTTGTTCGAAAATAAACTCAGCATTTTTTTTTCTTGGAAAAAATATCGAAATGAATTGAAACGCGAGTGAAGGAATTTTTTTTTTTTTTAATATTTCAATTTGCATTGTTAATCATGTTTTTCTGGTGATTAAAATCCTGCAAATTTACAAAGTTCAGTCACAGAGGTCAATCCTTCCAGCAAGCACTTGTTCCAGTGGTCTATAAGGCATTGGGTTTATTGATCCACGCCTGAAGCACCCCTATGAAAGGCATATAAACAAGAGAAATGTTGTCTCTGTCACACCGAAAGCTTTAAAACATTGTGCTTATTGGCTTATATATAAATATATATATATATATATATATATATATATATATGGCACGCTTATTTTATCGAAGATGACTGAAGAGGAAATTTCTATCTGTTCAATAAAATTTGCTAGCAATAGAATCTGCTGATATATATATATATATATATATATATATATATATATATATATATATATATGTGTGTGTGTGTGTGTGTGTGTGTGTGTGTGTGTGTGTGAGCATCTCCGGCAGGTTTGTAAGATCCCCTACACAAAAAAAGGAGGTGTTTTTTTCACATTAAATTGCATCCGATCTTCTGCAGATCGGGGTATTATGAAGTAACCTTTTCCTACGATTAGCTTCTGGTCCACTCAGACCCGAAGAGTTCGTGTTTGAGAGGACCTCATCTTTGCAAAAAAAAAAAAAAATCAGTGTAAAAATTAATCGTGTAAGATAGGAACGTGTGCAAAAAAATGT
>OY757916.1:37224561-37259561 GCA_963585895.1 Sepioteuthis lessoniana | reverse complement strand
CACATAGGAATATACATACACATACAAGTATATATATATATATATATTTATATATGCGTGTGTGTGTGTGTGTGTGTGTGTGTGTGTGTTTGTGTGTGTTTATATGCATTGAAGAATTTCCGTATTAATAATAAATAATACATACACACTTGTATAAATACATACATACATTCATACATACATACATACATAATGGGAAATTTAGCAATAATATTAGATAAATCTATTCTTGCATGCGAAACTGTTTTGTTAACTATCAGATAACATTTTATTTGCTATTAAAACAAACATATGTATTTTCGGGTATCGGCTTTTTTGTTAGTTTGTTTGTTTTTCCTATAGAAAAATATTAGCATAATTGAGATACAAGTGATACGTTTTTTATTGTAGCATATATTGTTTATTTCTAATGTTTTTAGTCAATAATTACAACTCTAATTAACCACAGAAATATGTTTGCATTTCAGGAACACCCTTGTCTATATATATATATACCTACGTACATTTTGTATGGCTTATTTTTAACTCTCTGAAAAACACATTTATTACCCTAAAAGAAAGACAATACATTTCTTCTGAATAAAATCGAATTGTGTTTAGATTCAACAGGTAACCGAAGGTAAATACTGGCAATCATAATATAGAGAGTTGGGGACAAAGATGGAGAGACAACGAAAAAGATGGACACGGCCCCCACTGCAATGGTTAATGAAGGAGACGTATAAACATTATTTCATCTTCACACGACGTTGGGATCCGATTTAAGACAACTGTCGCGGCGACCTGAGATAAATCAAGAGAGACAAAAAAAAAAAAGCCAACAAGTCAGTGGAACAAAAGAGAAACAAAAAAAGAACATGTTGAAGAGAGTTGAGGTGGACAAGCTGACCAGGTTAGAGTGAACAAATTGGACACAAGGGGCAGAGTGAGAATATACGATGGATGACATACCATAGAAAAACTGCTGCTCCATTGAGGTGACACACGAACGTGAATACGAGCCCTGTTCACGCCTCACCGGTCACTGCAACAGGCTTTGGGCCGAGGCAACGATATACCTGGGCCTGTTGAAGAGAGACGCGATGAAGAAGAAGAACATGAACCACTTGCCCTACCTTCCTTCCAGCCTACTCGCTCGTTTAACTTTCTATCTGGTTTCCTATCTATCCCAGTAAGTACTTCAGGACGTACACGAGAATTTGGGCTTCCTTTTTCTTTCTTTTACTAGTGTGTGTGTGTGTGTGTGTGTGTGCGTTATTGTTATTTTTGTTTTGTTTTTTTTTTGTTTTTGTTTTTCCTTTTTTGTTTATTTGTTTGTTTATTTATTTATTTATTTATTGTTTCTACGTGACTACTAAAGAAGTTATATGGGATGAGAGAGAGTCTTGAATGAAGTTACCACTTGGAATATTGGTTGAAGGTAAAATATGGGTGAAAAAGATAAAAAAAACATAAACAGGAAGATAGGAAGTGGGGTTACAATATTATCAGAGTGGATTAGATAGATAGATAGAATCACACACACTAACACACACATTATATATGCACTTACAAATTTATATATATAGAGAGATAGATAGATAGATAGATAGATACAGAGACAGAGAGAGAGAGACAGAGAGATGTTGATACTGAATCAGAAACAGATGGTTGTAATCAAATTGAGATAGATAGATAGATAGATAGATAGATAGATAGATAGATACTTTTGAATCAAGTTTTCTATTTATATGATGTATTTTATTTTTGACTGAAATATGTCTTTACTTATTGTTGTCGATGTTTTTGCAGCTGCTGCTGCTGCTTTTCGACTCTTGTCGTGAGGGGCTATGTATCATCATCACCAGCGTCATAAGTATTATTGTTTATTAATACACATAATTAATGTGGTAGTAATTTCACATATCTGTCTGTATATCTATCTACATCAGTCTGTCCATATCTATCTATCTATCTATCTATCTATCTATCTATCTGAGTCTGTTTTCTATCTATCTATCTATCTATTGAGCGATATATATTCCTGTATCATCCAAGTTCTCGAATACACATGTTGACTTTCTAACATTTACACATACACATTTATGACTACATATATAAGAATTTACGCATGTTATATATATATATATATATATATATATATATGTGTGTGTGTGTGTGTGTGTGTGTGTGTGTGTGTGTGTGTGTGTGTGTGTGTGTGTGTGTGTGTGTGTGTGTGACGACAATATACAGACAAAGAAGGAAAGTGAGAGAGGCGGGAATCGGGTGTCAGATTTAAGAAATGAGAACGCTAACAAAAAAGTCGTCTAATAGTCATCGACAATTGGCCAAGTGACAAGCAATTCAACCAATTCCCAAATGACAAAAGCCAATGAACAATTATCAACAAAAAAAAACCTCTTTGTCCTTCCATGATAACCATTGTCAGATGCCCAAAAGCAATCAACAGCAAAAATAACGAAACCAAAAATTATTTAACCAACAATGGGAATAAATATTAAAATGACATAAATCGACAAATCGCTGAATCACATCATGTGTAGCCTTTGCGTAAAACCAAAAAGAAACAAAAAAAGAAAAAGAAAAGATGAATCGATAAACAACACCATAAGAGACTGTAAAAAAACTGTCATGACAGGGCAGGAATATCCAAACACTGAGAACTGTGATAATGTTTTAAGTTTAAGCATATGAACAAAAACAGAAAGATGGACATACACATCCGAGAGTAGATGTGAGTTCGATCCTCTGCAGAAGCTCCATACTTTGGCCTTTATGCCAAACTACGCACATTTCTTTGGGGTGGGTATCTTTGTGTCATATAACGTTGCTTATTTTTAAACCACGTTTTCATTGTCATCAATCTCAACTGGTTTATTTGACTATAAAGATTCATTGACAGTATCTTCTTCAATAATTGTATATTTTGTGTTCGAGTTATAATCTTACTTCAAATAAAAAGCATTATATACATAAAATACTGTTTATTTTCTTTCATCTTCAATTGACAATAATAGCAATTTCTTTTTGTTATACGTGTTCCTGGTGTGACAGCCATCATAATAAAAACAAACTTAATTAGTAATCTGAATTTCTGAGACGAAGCTTGATGATTTTTATCATTCGAGGTTTTCGGATTATTATGTCTTCATCTTTATGATTATATTCTCGACGTTTTGGCTGATGTTTCCTTCGGCCTTCATCAGGTGCTTCTGGTCGAACTCGGGAGCCTACAGGGAACTTCAAACCACGTCCTTTATCTAATTCATTCTGAAGTGTCCAGAAGGACACCTGGCAGATTAGTTATAGGTGTAGGCTCCCTAAGCTTCCAAGTGACAATCATCTGGAAGTTGGAGGTTCAATCTTGACTGCAGGCGAGTAACCGTACAGGAATACTTAGCACTTGTACCTGATTATGGCTATTGGAATCAGAGCAAGCGACACTTGTGTCCTGGTTGAAATGCCACTGACCCGATTTGAAAGTGCTGGCCTCTTCCGACCTGAACTCCCTTAAAACCTCGACATAGTAACCCTAACCCTTTGGCCAATCAACTCTGGTCTATTGACTCCCACACCTCTCATCATCCTTCACAGACTCCTTGCCTTCCTTGAACCTCTTATGCCAATCAAAAACTCATGCTCGATTCATGCAAGATGCTCCAAAAGCAGTCTGAAGCATTCCATACGTTTCTGTGGCATTTTTTCCAAGTTTAAAACAGAATCTTATTGCATATCGTTCTTCTAAAGTGTCTTCACGTCCAGATTGCATTTTTGAAATTCGCCAGCTGTGACAATCAGGCTTTAGTAGGGTGTATTCCAATTCCTGTTGTAGCTGGGTCTTTTTTAGCCTGAAATCATAAAAATTGGTCATTCATCTCACAAGATGTATAGTAATAACATAGTGAATTTTCAAGAGTCTGCGACAATTCTAAATGCCTGTACAAAAAAGTCTGGAAACTTATTGCGTGCACCATGTATATATATATATATATATATATATATATATATATATATATATATATGTGTGTGTGTGTGTGTGTGTGTGTGTGTGTGTGTGTGTGCAATTATAAGGATGCACCACATGGACGCTGACTAAGCATATAGAAAAAAGCTTGATGGCAAATGCACAAGTATGCTCAAGTTATAGTGAACAAATCTTGGAAACAACATCCCACAAAACAGCAGCTATACGACCACCTATCTTCTATCTCAAAAATTATCCAATTTAGACGAACAAGATATGCCGGACACTGCTGGAGAAATAAGGGAGAACTCATAAGGGACGTTCTCCAATGGACCCCTTCACACGGAAGAGCAAGTGTTGAACGACCAGCCAGAACTTGTCTATAACAGCTCTGTACAGACACTGGATGTTGTCTAGAAGATTTCCTGGAAACGGTGGACGATAGAGACGATAGAGAGAGTTAGGGAAATCCGTGCTAGAGGCAAGACATGATAAGGATTATGATATATATACACATTACATCGTTAGATACTGGATCAGAGCACAACTTGTCATCATCATCATCATGTCGTGCTGGTAGCACGGATATCCCTGACCCTCTCTCGCCATTTTCCCCTATCGTTCATCGCCTCAGGCAGGTCTTCTGGTCTACATCCCGTATCCTCACATAGTTGCTGAATGTATGTTCGTGCTGGTCGTCCTACTTTTGCTCGGCCATGTGTGGGGGTCCATAAGAGTACATCACTTATGAGTTCGTCCCTGCTTCTCCAGCAGTGTCCTGCATGTCTGGTTCGCCTAACTTGAACAGTTTTCGTGATAGGAGGCCGGTGGCCGTATAGTTGGTGTCTTGTGGGGTGTTGCCGCCAGGACTTGTTCAAGATTGCTCGCAGCATTCTTGTGTAATTGCTGTCTAGCTTCTTCTCCAGCCGTTTTGTCAGAGTTCATGTAGTGCATCCATATAGCAGTATCAATGCGACCGTTGCCTGCGTTTCATTTTATCGGTTAGGTCTGATTTCCATATAATCGATAGCCTATTGTTAGCTGTCCATGCCTTCGTTAACTTCGTGTCGATGTCCTTTTCGGTTGATGAGACGTTGCTTCCTGTACTATAGGTAAATACGGCTATTTGCGAAATGTACATGGGACGTTCATTACATATATACATAATGTAGAACACGTAAAGAACAGGAATCTCGAAATTCGAAAACACGCAACGACTTCTTGTTCAGGTACGGAACCTTTTTATTAACTTTGAGTTAAAGGTTTCGACATAAGGAGGGGATACACAATCGTGCTATGCTGTCTTATTCATCTGCCCTCTATCTCGTGCGGCACCCATAGGGTGCAAATTCGCCTGCTTCGGGGAGCTTGCAAAAGTCGAACCTCCTCGTTTGGCGTCTAGTTTTCAACTCTCTGACTTTCCTTCAATTCTCCACAAACCTCTGCACGCTTCCAGTGCGTGACGTCACTCGCACTCCGTCACCCGTTTCGTCTCGGACTATTGTGACATCTCTGAGTGACACCTTCATCCGCCCGCGCGCGCCCGCGTTAACACCTGTCTCAATGTTGCACCTAACTAACCCATGTGCTGAGCCGAAAGGTTCTCAGCCTAATTAAACTCAAAGGCATGAACCGAAATCCCTCGGCCATTACGTTACAAACTCTCCGTCTTTTGGATGACTGTAAAAGTATAGTATCTGTTTTGTCTCCACAAACCTCTGCGAGGCTTTTTTTTTAGCAACACACTGCCAGAGAGATCCATGCAAACTTGATTCTGTAGATTCTAACTCTGTGGTAGCACCTCTTCTACTGAATCAAAGGTGCAATCTGAGATTTGACAGGGCAAGCAGCACTAAATCTAATGAAGGAATATTCTAGGATCTCACTTCGGAAAACACCCGTAGAACATGCATGTTTAAAATGGTTCTGATAATTATAAGAACGCTTGAACATGTGCTGAAATATTCGAATCTTAATTGGATGAATTGGAAATAAGCAGTTGGTTAGGTGGGTGGTTTTCAACACCTTGTTCGGGTATTGAATGCTCTATCATTATTTATGGTACAAAAATGTATCTTCGCAATATTTCTAATCGGGTAAACCATTCATAATCAAAACCAGATCAATTTGACCCGGATATGACATTACTATTTCGGGTCAGAGTGAGCAGGAGAGTAATGACAAGGTTGGTTGGTTGGTCTTAGACATTTATACATGAATCATTTAATGTTGAAGTCGATCTTTTTCATTCTGTGGTTTTATGTTACTTATGAAAATAACTTGGTAACAATTTAAGTAAATATCAGTACCAATGATTTATTCACATTTATATGATTGAAAGAATCTATAACAATTAGAAAATTATAATAATACGGTTATACGAATTATAATTGGTGCTCTTGCTACAGTCACCGAAGGATTATTAAAAGGACTGGAGGATTTTGAAATAAGAGGATAAGTGGAGACCATCCAAACTACTACACTATTGAGATCAGCCAGAATAATGAGAAAAGTGCTGGAGACTTGAGGAGACTTGCTGTCACTCAAACTCCAGTGTGAAACACCCGTCGGTGTGAAAAACTAGAAAAGGAGTAACAATAATAATAGTACTTTTTTAAATAGCTTTCAGGTTTCAAGTTATTTTAGTCTAATACTAACAATTTGTATGCAATTATATGGTTGATTGGTCTTATGATATTTTGATATATTGAATTATTCAATACTGAAGTCAGTCTCTTTCATTCAATTTTTTCAAGTTAATAATTATTAAAATAATTTGTAAATAATTCAAGTAAATATTAATACCAATAATCTGTATACAATTATATGATTTAAAGAAACGAGTCCTATTTGATAATAATAATAATAATAATAATAAAAGGATTATTAAAGGGACTGGAGGATTTGGAAGTTGGCGGACGAGTGGAAACCATCCAAACTACAGCATTATTGAGAACGGCCAGAATACTGAGAAGAGTCCTGGAGACGTGAGGAGACTTGCTGTTACTCAAACTCCAGTGAAAGACCATCAACTAATGCTGATGTGAAAAACTCTAATGAGTAAATAATTTGTTTAAATAGTTTTAAGATTTCAAGTATTCTAATCTAGTACTAACAATTTGCATGCAATTATATAGTTGGTTAGTTTTTCGGGCATGTCTACCATTTTTAATTTTTTAAAGTCGAAGTTAAATTTTGCTAAAATTTTGCGAGTGAATATATGGTTTCAGGCATTTAATATTATCCTTTGTAAACAATTATTCCTTTTCGTAACTATCATTAAAAAATATTATTTTCACATAATAATAAGGTTTTCAAATAATCCTCTATAACAATAATCTGGAAGCAATTATACAATTCAAATTCTTATTTAATAAGAATTCTTATTTAATAATTCTGATTTAATAATAATAATAATAATTCTTATTCAATAATTCTTATTTGATAATAATTCTTATTTGATAATAATTCTTATTTAATAATAATTCTTATTTGATAATAATTCTTATTTAATAATAATTCTTATTTGATAATAATTCTTATTTAATAATAATTCTTATTCAATAATTCTTATTTGATAATGATTCTTATTTGATAATAATTCTTATTTAATAATAATTCTTATTTGATAATAATTCTTATTTAATAATAATTCTTATTTGATATTAATTCTTATTTAATAATAATTCTTATTCAATAATTCTTATTTGATAATAATTCTTATTTAATAAGAATTCTTATTTAATAATAATTCTTATTTGATAATAATTCATATTTAATAATAATTCTTATTTGATAATAATTCTTATTTAATAAGAATTCTTTTTTGATAATAATTCTTATTTGATAATAATTCTTATTTAATAATAATTCTTATTTGATAATTCTTATTTAAAAATAATTCTTATTCAATAATTCTTATTTGATAATAATTCTTATTTAATAATAATTCTTATTTGATAATAATTCTTATTTGATAATAATTCTTATTTAATAATAATTCTTATTTGATAATTCTTGTTTAATAATAATTCTTATTCAATAATTCTTATTTGATAATAATTCTTATTTAATAATAATTCTTATTTGATAATAATTCTTATTTAATAATAATTCTTATTTGATAATTCTTATTTAATAATAATTCTTATTTAATAATTCTTATTAGATAATAATTCTTATTTGATAATAATTCTTATTTAATAATAATTCTTATTTGATAATTCTTATTTAATAATAATTCTTATTCAATAATTCTTATTGGATAATAATTCTTATTTAATAATAATTCTTATTTGATAATTCTTGTTTAATAATAATTCTTATTCAATAATTCTTATTTGATAATAATTCTTATTTAATAATAATTCTTATTTGATAATAATTCTTATTTGATAATAATTCTTATTTGATAATTCTTATTTAATAATAATTCTTATTCAATAATTCTTATTAGATAATAATTCTTATTTAATAATAATTCTTATTTAATAATAATTCTTATTTGATAATAATTCTTATTTAATAATAATTCTTATTCAATAATTCTTATTTGATAATAATTCTTATTTAATAATAATTCTTATTTGATAATAATTCTTATTTGATAATAATTCTTATTTAATAATAATTCTTATTTGATAATTCTTGTTTAATAATAATTCTTATTCAATAATTTTTATTTGATAATAATTCTTATTTAATAATAATTCTTATTTAATAATAATTCTCATTTGATAATAATTCTTATTTGATAATTCTTATTTAATAATAATTCTTATTCAATAATTCTTATTAGATAATAATTCTTATTTAATAATAATTCTTATTTGATTATAATTCTTATTTAATAATAATTCTTATTTAATAATAATTCTTATTTGATAATTCTTATTTAATAATAATTCTTATTCAATAATTCTTATTAGATAATAATTCTTATTTAATAATAATTCTTATTTGATAATTCTTGTTTAATAATAATTCTTATTCAATAATTCTTATTTGATAATAATTCTTATTTAATAATAATTCTTATTTGATAATAATTCTTATTTGATAATAATTCTTATTTGATAATTCTTATTTAATAAAAATTCTTATTCAATAATTCTTATTAGATAATAATTCTTATTTAATAATAATTCTTATTTAATAATAATTCTTATTTGATAATAATTCTTATTTAATAATAATTCTTATTCAATAATTCTTATTTGATAATAATTCTTATTTAATAATAATTCTTATTTGATAATAATTCTTATTTGATAATAATTCTTATTTAATAATAATTCTTATTTGATAATTCTTGTTTAATAATAATTCTTGTTCAATAATTCTTATTTGATAATAATTCTTATTTAATAATAATTCTTATTTAATAATAATTCTTATTTAATAATAATTCTTATTTGATAATTCTTATTTAATAATAATTCTTATTCAATAATTCTTATTAGATAATAATTCTTATTTAATAATAATTCTTATTTCATTATAATTCTTATTTAATAATAATTCTTATTTAAAAATTCTTATTTGATAATAATTCTTATTCAATAATTCTTATTTAATAATAATTCTCATTCAATAATTCTTTTTTAATAATAATAATTCTTATTTAATAATTCTTATTTAATAATAATTCTTATTTAATGATAATTCTTATTTAATAATAATAATATCTAATAATAATATAATTCTTATAATTCTGAAAGCAATTATACAATTCAAATTCTTTTTTAATAATAATAATAATAATAATAATAATAATAATAATAATAATTTGTCCATACTACCAAATTGTACATCCCCCAAACAGAATCTGTCCGAGAGAGTGAAAAGCATAAAATTCTCAGGGAATTTGAGATACAAACAGATCACTTAATCCCGGACAGAAAACCAGACTTAATGATAATTAACAAAAAAAAAAAGAAAAATGGTCGTATGATTGAGTTTACCGTCTCAACGAATTAGAGAATGAAAATGTGAAAAAGCGAAAAGATGAATAAGTTCTTGCTAGAGGACGAAGAAAGCAGTAGAACATGAAGATGACGGTGACGCCAATTGTAAATGGCGAACTTGGAACGGCTTTCAAAGGCTTGAAAAGGGGGCTGGAAGAGTTGGAAAGTATAGGGCGAGCTGTTACAATCCAGACTACTGTATTGTTGAGATCGGCCACAATAACGAGAAGAGTCATGGAGACGTGAGAAGAGTTGCTATCACTTATTCCAGTGAAAAAAAAACTTGCAAGGTGTAAAATAATGAAAATAATTACTTGCTTACTCATAATCATACAATTTCAAGTATTCCTAATAGATTTTCAAATAGATTTATTTGACGTATAAATACGACCTTAACATGTATTACCAGAGAGGTACCTGTGGTGTAATGGTTATCGTCGTAGGAAATGGACACGGCGACACGAGTTCAAATCCTGGACGAGGCTGATTGCATTTCACATGGCACTAATACCCTTGGGAAAGGTATGAATCCAATTATTCTATGGATAAACAGTAGGACAGACTAGGTTCTTCAGCCTTGCTGAGGCAACTAGGCTAGGAGAAGGAAAAGTCTGAATTCAAACCTGTTAAACTCCGCTTAAAAATTGACCTTGTGTCACATCCTTCCCAAGCGGAGGGGTTGGTAAATATGCTTAACATGTATTACCACTGGGAGTTACAGTGGACCTGGAGGTAATGGAATCAAAGGAGTGATGCTACACTCATAAGTACATCACAACAGGAACCTCGACATCGGATGCAGATTAGTTTGGTTTGCTTCGGTTTGGTTTAGTTTTATGGCATATCAACAATTGTTGGTTATTTAATGCCAGATTCTGTTTTTACTTATATATGATTTCTAAACACATTTTGTAAATACACTCAGTTAAATGATTCAATATTTCTATTTCTAACAATTCAACAAAGTTAAATGGTTTCAAGTAGTGTTATGTATCACTAACAATTCAATTAAATGTCAGGCATTTGTTTGCACTCAGTTTAAATTGTCAAACAGTTCTATTTGAGTGGTAGAATCCTATTTGGTGTAACAACTCCGGCTCAAAAAGCGATGAAAATGAAGAAGTACTCCACATTCTCTAAATCTCCCAGGCTGGAGCCTCGCCATCAGATGGTTTAATATCATTAATATAATAATAATAATAATAATAATAATAATAATATATTAATATTCGACAGCCCCGGCCGACTGGGCTGTACAGATTAGTGTCATACCACAGATAGAGTATTAGAACAAGGATACAAGCTGTTCTGGGCACGCAACGATACTGGTATTTAAAAAAATACCCAAGTTGGCTAGGGATGTAGAATATACTGATTGAATCTCTTCTGAAGGGTAAAACTCCTCTCTTATGAGTGTCCTGGATATGACACTAAATAATCTAGTGGTGAGGCACTAGTTCTGGAGCTTTAGGGAATATAGAGTGCCTCTTCATTGCTATTGCTCCTAGGTTCACTCTGACCCGGAGTGTTAGCATCAGATAGAGTCCTATGCATACAACTCTTTGACATTTAAACTGTGCGCAAACAAAAAACTTGGGATAAATTGAAGTTTTAGAAAGAGACCTGTCTGACCATTTCACTGTGGGTATACAATTGACTTTCTGATTGAATTTTTTGTGATACTAAGCAGTACTAGGAACCACTAACTGTGTGAAAACAAAAGACTTGGGATAAATTGAAGTTTTAGAAAGAGACCTGTCTGACCATTTCACTGTGGGTATACAATTGACTTTCTGATTAAATTTTTTGTGATACGAAGCAGTACTAGGAACCACTAACTGTGTGCAAACAAAAGACTTGGGATAAATTGAAGTTTTAGAAAGAGACCTGTCTGACCATTTCCCTGTGGGTATACAATTGACTTTCTGATTGAATTTTTTGTGATACGAAGCAGTACTAGGAACAACTAACTGTGTGCAAACAAAAGATTAATATGGAATAGAATTATAGCAATTATTAAACCCATTTAATTGTAGAAAAACAATAGCATTACTAGTGTACAAACGAATTAGTTCTAACACATTTAAGAATAAAATCACCAACAAATTATTCACCTGAAAATCATATATGCAAATTCATTTGTGCAAACAAATGACTGATGTTAAATTGTTACTATTACATCACAATACTTGAAACCATTTAACGTTGTGTAAACAAATGATTTATAATAAATAGGATTATTCTTATTTGATAGAAATACTTGAAACTATTTAAATGTGTGCCAAAAAATTAACCTCAGACTCACTTAACATGTTGGTTGGTTAGTTGGTTGGTTGGTTGGTTGGTTTGTTTGTTTTACGGCCTATAAACCCTTTTCTGGTCATTTAACGCCGAATTAAATTTCAAGCTATTCAGTTTAGTATAAGTACAGTTTTTCTTTACTAAAAGTTAAATGTCAAAACAGTTAAGTTAAATGTGGAAATAGTTCTATTTCGATCAATTCAGTTGAGCATAAGTACACAGTTTCAATGTCAAAAACAGTTCTATTTAACCCATAGATAGAACCCTATCAGGTGCTACCACTCCGGGTCAGAGTGGAGTTAAGGACGATAATAATGAAGGGGTACTCTGCATTTCCAAAAGCTCCAGCATTACTGGAACTTCACCATCAGATTTGTTAAGTATCACATCAAGGACACTCGTTGTGATGGTGGTGGGGTCTTACCCCTCTGCAGAGAAACAGTCGGTGTATTCTACAGCCCCAAACGACTGGGTAAACTTAAAAACGTTATCAACATGATATTTACAAATCATGTATATTTGATATATATGTATGAATAGGATCTGGCATTAAATAACTTGTAAGAGTTTAAAATGCCGCATAACTAAACCAAACTAAAGAAACGTGCTTGAGATTTGAAATAAAAATGAAATATATCCTAATATCTACATCTATAATAATAACTAAGTATGATTGATTAATCTTAACGACATGTCAACCCAACTAAGGCTATTTTAGGTTTGCAATTTAAAAAATACAGTTCATATCAGCATCTTTGTTTCGTTGATTCTCTGACATTCCTTTTTTGTTTTGCACATGATCCAATTTAAAGTTTGTTTCTCGTTGTTGTTGTAATAGCATATCAACCTTCTTGGGTTATTTAAAGCCAAATAATCCTATTTTTAGAAGAACAGTTGTGGTGCTATATAACTCGTAGCTGGGAGGATAAGAGGGTTTCATACCTTTTCCAGCAGTATTTGTCCGAAAGTGAACGTAATAGCGCGACTGGAGTTCGAACTCGCTTAATACGATTTCGCAGTCCGAGCTTTATACCACTACACCACGAGGAAACCATCTCCAATTTAAAGCGAATGATTTTAAACACATCTTTTTTAGCTATAGATGGGACCCAAACAATTACTACCACTCTCCCTCAAAGTGAACTACGAGTAATAGCAATGAAGAGGTACTCCACCCCACCCCCCAGATATCCAGAATTAGATCTATGGGTCAAATTGATCTGTTTGATTATTCGTATTTGATGGGACTGGGTACAAGAAGCTCTTAAGAAAGAACAGCACAAAGCATGTAAATTTGAACGTACAATGAACACGATTCCCTAACCCCTAGGTATCAAATAATTCTAGGCTGGTTGATATGTGATTGAAATCAATCAAGTAATAAACAATGTCATCGTTGATATTAATGAATAAACATAAGCAAATTTCCATATGAATAGACAGCAATATTTATTTTAGTTTGAGCATAAGAACATTTTTGGTAACACCTATTATTCATGTATAAATTGTGGTTAAGAAAATGTGATAGAAAAGCGAGTCATCAAAATTAACAGTTTAGTTACATAAGTTAAATCGCCTTCATGGCTTCATCAGATACTATGAAATTATTCTTTTTAAAATAATAATGGAATTTATTGATGCAAATCGTCATGAAAAAAAAGAACCCTGACCGCCGATGGTTCGGCGATTCTAAGTTTTAAAATGATTTAGTTGGTTAGTTTGTTGGAGGGGTTGATTGGTGTTGGGGGTGGTTGGTTGGTTGGTTCGGAGGCGGGTAGTTGGTTGGTTGGTTGGTTGGGTGTTTGGTTGGTTGGTTGACAGGTGGTTGACAGGTGGTTGGTTGGTTGGTTGATTGGTTGATTGGTTGGTTAGTTGATTGCTTGGTTGGTTGGTTGGTTGGTTAGAGGGTTGGTTGGTTGGTTGGTTGGTTGGTTGGTTGGTGTTGGATAGGTGGGTGGTTGGTTGGGTTGGTTGGTTGGTTGTTTGGTTGATTGGCTGGTTGGGTGTTTGGTTTGTTGGTTTGACAGGTGAGTGGTTGGTTGGTTGGATAGGTCTTTGGTTGGTTGGTTGGTTAGATTGGTGGTTGGTTGGTTGGTTGGTTGGTTGGTTGGTTTGGTGGTTGGTTGGGTAGTAGGGTGGGTTGTTGGTTGGATAGGTGGTTGGTTGGTTGGTTGGTTGGTTGTTGGTTGGATAGGTGGTTGGTTGGTTTTTCAGCTTGTGAAACCTTCTTGAGTTTTCAATTCTGAAGTCAGCCTTTTATGAAGCAATTATATGGTTTCGAGTAACAAATGATGAAAATCGTTATCAAACAATTATAGCTTCAAGTAACCTTTCTAAAACTCACATTTTATAGAAAATTTTATGGTTTCAGGTAACTACTCCTATTTAATAATAATGTTTTTTTCATGGTTATATGGTTTCAATATTTGTTCCCACCTATGGTTTCAACTATTTCAAACAGTTACTTTAAAAAGGCAAGAAGCAGATGATATCCCGCAGAAATAATGACGGACGCAGACTACTGAGATGATTTAGCGCTTCTCGCAAATACATCTACAACAAGTTGCAGGAGGTATTAGCCTTTATGGTAACGCAAATAAAACAAGAATTCACGCTTTTTAAACAAGAAAGAACTATCTCTATTTTAAGATTTGATTTAGTTAATTTATTTGTTTAATGGCATATCAACCTTCGTGGTTTATTTTATGTCACAGCCAACCGTGTAGAAGAATACTAGTGGTAGTATTAAGCCATAGCTAAGGTTAAATACCTTCCCCAACGATACTTGTCCGAATTTACTT
Organism: Sepioteuthis lessoniana; assembly: GCA_963585895.1. NCBI lineage: Eukaryota > Metazoa > Mollusca > Cephalopoda > Myopsida > Loliginidae > Sepioteuthis > Sepioteuthis lessoniana. The sequence goes on along the minus strand of OY757916.1, from coordinate 37,244,529 downwards.
AAAATAGCTGGCCTCAAAATAGTTCGCATAATTAGTTATCAATATCTCATCTACTGAAAGTGATATCCACGAACGTCTGGCGAACGCGTGGAATGCTATTGACAAATTATCGATCATATGAAAATTTGATCTCCCCGATAATATAAAAGGGGAGTTCTTCTAAGTTGTGATTGTGTCAATACTACTGCATGGATGCACCACCTGAACGCAAATGAAAAACACCGAGAGAAAAAAGCTTCATGAAAGCAACAAAACATGCTACGTGTTGGTTTGAACAAATCCTGAAAGCAACACTCCACAAAACAGCAGCTGTATGGCCACTTACCAACCATCTCCCCATCTATTCGAACCAGTAAAACAAAATACTGCTGGATGAACAAAGACGAACTCATATAGGATGTTCTTCCATGGAGTCCTACACATAGAAAAACCTGTGTTAGCCGACCAGCAAAGACTTATTTACATCAGTTATGTGTGACCACTGGATGCAGTCTAGAAGACCTGCCAGGTACGATAGTTTATAGGGACGGATGACAAAAGAATGACAGGGTACTTTGTGCTGTCAGCCCAACTAGATGATTAGGGTAAGTGAAACAATTATAACCTCAATTAAGTATTCTTAATACAAATAAGTTGTGTACAATCATAAAGTTTCACGTATTCTAATCTAATAGTAATATTTGTCAAAGAGATCTATTTGACCCATGAAAATAATACAACTCTGTGACAGTATCGCCCTGAGAGTAACAGCCGCGAACAGGTAACTCCACACTTTCTATGACTTCAGAACTGAAGCCTCTCTATTAAATATAATTTAAGTGTCCTATTCAGAACTCCTCTTTTATGGGGTCTTAATCCTCTGCAAAAATGCAGTCGTTATATTAAGTCAAAAGTTTATTTGAAAACAAAAGTTACAAAGCCTTTTCTTGTAAGAAAAAATAATGAGAGCACTGATATTTTTATCAGAGAAAGTGAAGATTCATATATAGAAATGTAGCAGTTATTGTTAGTCTAATTTAATGGCGAAGGCTTCAGTAGCGGTATTGATAACTCTGTATAAAAACTAACATATTCGTTCAATTTAAGATAGTTAAGCGATTCTTGAAAGACAGGGCGGGAAATTTTTTTGATTATCTGTTTTGTGATAAATATCATTACTATGAAATACAAGCAAATACGTCGCAAGTAATGTGACTTTACATTAGGCCCCTGCAGGTGGCTTGGTTGCTTCGCGACAAGCTCGCAATATTCACTTCCTTAGTCACTTTGCAAAGGGTTCGTTGCGCTCGAAATCTCATTATACAATATTTGAAATATCAATATATAATCTCGTAGATATTGTGAAATGGCATGTCCGTTATAACCTTTAGCATAAAAAGATTTTTTTTTGTATATATTTTCTATATTTAATCCATATAAAACAATGGTTTAACTACACTCAACTCTATAAACAATATTCACGGCATCAAAAAGTCGCCTCGGGTGAGGAACATCTTGGTTAGCAAGATAGATTAGAAAAACTTTACGCGTGATTTCGAGTCTCATTGATGACCCTATTCATTCGACCTCATGCCACAGCGAAACTTTTGATGTTTCTCCAATCTTGCTTCTTTTAAGAACTTATTTTCACTACTGTCTTTTACTTACTGAGGTTTAACTTACCAAGACTCGTTTGTTTAGTTTGCATTGGCCAGATATTACCTGTAACCCATTATTCATCTTTTACTTAAGAGCATTTACATCCTGCATATTACTTCCTGCCAAATACGTATTAACAATGACGTTGTTACAGAACTGCTTCGTATATTGCATAATACGCTTCATATATGGCCAATTATAAATTTTATCTATATTACTTTTTTATCTTTTATCTTTTATTTGATATCTGGTAAGTTTTACCTTTAATACCTAATACCTAATACCTTTCACACATCGCATTTTACCTTTTTACTTTTTTTTATCTATCAATTCACTATAGGTAACTGGGCCATTGAGAGAGGAAAAAATGTAACAAAATTTCCCATGACGTAATTAGCCCCCTTATACATAGATCGCTAAATATTTTTAGTGAAAAATAATATAATTTGGGATTAATTAATAATACTAAAAACACCAATGAAAAAGCTAATAGAATATGGATTTGGTCTTGAATAATTAAAATGAAAATAACAAGTTAATGAGATTCCATTCTTATTTTCCTTTTCCTTTCAGATAATTTTTAAACTTACATTTTATAAAGATTCAAATCTTTTAAAAATGTGAGTTTAATGATTACTCGTTCATCAATTAATGCTTGCGCTGTTAAATGTTTAGCAAACAAGGCTAGCACTTCATTATGAGAGATTTAGATTCTAACTGGGTGCTCCATACTTAGCTTTGTAAATATCGACCTTCTCAAAAGTACTCTTACTTTTGATAAAAAGCCTAACTGGCAAAAATCTAAATCAACAGAATATATATATATATGTGTGTGTGTGTGTGTGTGTGTGTGTGTGTGAATCGGTATGGGAAATCAATTGATTATACCGAAAACTCTAATAAATAAGGGAATAGAATTTCTATTCCCTTATTTATTAGAGTTTTCGGTATCCTCTCAGGAGGAGGTTTATGTATAGTTCTTTAAGGCAAAATTTTTTAAATTTCTTATTTGTTATTATTGTATATATTCTCCGTACTAGGTTATAAGGACGGATTTTAAGTAGTTTTCGGTGTAGTGCCTATTAAAATGGAGATATTTTTTTGGTGTCTGTTGATTTATGGTAGATGTCTGTTATTATTTCACGATTTACATTTTTTGGTTGGTTGGGTTTTATGGCATATCAACCTTTGTAGGTTATTTAACGCCAAATCCATTTTTATGTAAATAATCAGATCTATTTCAAATAATTCAGTTTAGCATAAGCACGCAGTCTAAATGTAAGTACAGTTTAATAGTCAAAAAAAAATTCTATTTCAAGCTATTCAGTTTAGTCAAGCTGTTCTAATTCAGCTAATTCAGTTTAGTATAAGTACAGATTTTGTTTACACACAGTTAATATCAAAACAGTTCTATATTAAACTAATCAATTTAGTGTAAGTACAGTTTAAGTATCTAAAATAGTTCTATTTCAAATAATTCAGTTTAGCATTAGCTCACAGTTTATATGTAAGTATGGTTTGATTATAAAAAAACATTTCTATTTCAAGCTATTCAGTTTAGTCAAACAATTCAGCTTAGCTTAAGTATACAGTTAGTTCTCTTTAACACTTAGATAGGGCCCTATCAGGTGCTAGCACTCCGGGCTAGAGTAGACCTGGGAGCGATAGCAATAAAGGGGTACTCGGCATTCCCAAAAGCTCCTGCATTACTGGTACCTCACCATCAGATTGTTTAGTGTCATATGCAGGACACTCGTTGGTGGTGTCTTACCCCTCTGCAGAGGTGTAGTTGGTGTATTCTGCAGCCCCAGCCGACTGGGAAAATTTACATTTTTGATGACTATGTCTAAAAATGACAGTTCTATGAAGCTATATTTCATTGTAAATTTTATTTTAGGGTTTTGGAGTATGTAAATTTCCAGAATAAGAAACAATTATCTGGGTATGTCTTCCATGATTTAATAAATTAGCTTTTTATATTTTCATTGTACTTTTTCACCTATGATTTCATATAAATTTTTTTCCCAAAATGCTAAGGTAAGAGTAACATATGTGGAAGCCATTTTCATTCCCATAGTTTGAAAAAAAGTACTTAGAAAACTTTTTATTCCTTTTCTGAAGAGAACTGAAACGCGTTAGAAGGAAATAAAATGATAAGTAATAATAAAATATAAAATATCTTAAAATAAAATCAAGAATGTAATAAACATTTTATGAAATAAACATTTTTTTAAAAAATAATCTCATTGTGAACCAATTTAACTTTTAAGATATATTTTTTTTTTACTTTTTGGGTCCACTAAAAAAAAAAAAATTTAAATATATATATACGAGGGTCATTAAATAAGTTTCCAGACTTTTTTCGTATGGGCACTTTTATTGATAGTACACACATGAAACTCTAGTCTCCTTCGAAGTAATCTCCTCCGACTGCAATGCAATGTTGTACCGTTCCAACAACTTATGGAAGTCCCCATGGAAGTTGTCTTGTGTGAGCGTGTCAGTGACCTTCGTCACAGTCTCTTTCATCTCCTCAATTGTCTCATAACGACAGCCTCTGAGCTTAGGGAATAACCAAAAGTCACAGGGAGCAAGGTCTGGACTATAGAGACGGTGATGAACTGTCTTGATGCCCATCTTGGTTAAATAGTTTGTGACAAGGATGGAATTGTGGACTGGTACATTGCCCTGGTGAAAATGCCACTGACCCGATTTGAAGAGTGCTGGCCTCTTCCGACCGAATCTCTTCCTGAACTCCCATAAAACCTCAACATAGTAACCCTAACCCTAACCCTTTGGCCAATCAACTCTGGTCTATTGACTTCCTTACTCCTCCCACGCCTCTCATCATCCCTCACAGACTCCCTGCCCTCATTGAATCTCTTATGCCACTCAAAAACCCATGCTCGATTCATGCAAGATGCTCCAAAAGCAGTCTGAAGCATTCCATACGTTTCTGTGGCATTTTTTCCAAGTTTAAAACAAAACTTTATTGCATATCGTTCTTCTAAGTGTCCTCATTGAATTTTTGAAATTCACCAGCTGTGACAATCAGGATTTAGTAGGGTGTATTCCAATTCCTGCTGTAGGTGTTCATTTGAACCTGAAATCATAAAAATTGGTCAGTTATCTCATTCGATGTATAGGAATAACATAGTGAATTTTCAAGAGTCTACGACAATTTTAAATGCCTGTCAAAAAATCTGGAAACTTATTGAAGGCACAACGTACATCCTTGTGAGTTGGTCAGAATTAGGCATTGTTGTTGTGTAACATTGCATCATGGCAAAGTCCACAATTCGACAGGCTTTCTTTTTCCTTTTTTTTTTTGTTAATTATAACGTGTGGTTTTCGAGCTAGTATTAGATAATCTGTTTGTTTCTCAAAATCCCCGACAATTTTGTGTCTTTCATTATCCAGAACGAATTCTGTTTTGTGCATATACCATTCGGTAGTATGATAAAATTTCAATTTCTCGCACAATTCCCAGTAGATGATCTTCCCCACCCAGTCGTGTCTAGACTTATACTCTTTTTCCGCTAATTTGCTACATTCACTTATGTGATTATTATTATTATTATTATTATTATTATTATTATTATTTATTCATTAGAGTTTTTCACATCAGCGTTAGCTGATGGTCTTTTACTGGAGTTTGAGTGACAGCAAGTCTCAAGTCTCCAGGACTATTCTCAATATTCTGGCCTTTCTCAATAATGCTGTATTTTGGATCAGTCCATTCGTCCGCCAAATTCCAAGTCCTCCAGCCCCTTTAATAATCTTTTGTGACTGTACCAAAAGCACCTATCGCAGTTAGTATAATTGTCACCTTCCATAGTTTTTTCAATTCCCAAGCAAAGTCGCGGTACTTATCCTTCTTTTTACATTCTTCCAGTTTCATTCTGTGCTTGAGAGTTTTTCACATCAGCGTTAACTGATGGTCTTTCACTGGAGTTTGAGAGACAGCAAGTTATTAATATCATTATTATTATTATTATATACTCTTTTAAAGTTTTTCACATCAGCGTTAGCTGATGGTTTTACACTGGAGTTTGAGTGACAGCAAGTCTCCTCAAGTCTCCAGGACTCGTCTCACGATTCTGGCCGTTCTTAGCAATGCTGTCGTTTGGAGAGTCTCTACCCGTCCGCCAATTTCCAAGTCTTCCAGGCCTTTTAATAATCCTTTAGTTATAGTGCCTAACACACCAATCACAATCGGCACAAACGTTACTTTCATGTTCCACAGCTTTTTCAATTCTCTAGCAAGGTCGAGGTTCTGATATTTCTTTTCACTTTCCTTCAGAATTATTCTGTGTATTATTATTATTATTCCTTTGAGAGTTGTTCCCACCCGCATTAGCCGATGGTCTTCCACTAGAGTTAGAGTGACAGCAAGTCTCCTCAAGTCTCCAGGACTCTTCTCAGTAATCTGACCGATCTTAATAATGCTGTCGCTTGGATGGTCTCTAATCCATATTTACCAACCCCCACCGCTTGGGCAGGATATGATACAAGGTCAATTTTTAAGCGGAGTTTAACAGGTTTGAATTCAGACTTTTCCTTCTCCTAGACTAGTTGCCTCAGCAAGGCTGTAGAAATCAGTCTGCCCTACTATTTACCCGTAGCTGGAGGGAGAATAATTGGATTCATACCTTTCCCAAGGGTATTAGTGCAACGTGAAGTGCAAATCTGACTCGTCCAGGATTTGAACTCGTGTCGCCGTGTCCATTTACTACGACAATAACCATTACACCACGGGCACCACCACGATGATCTGCAATCGTCTTCTTATTTCCATGTCCTCCAGTCAATCCTTTGCCGAGTGTACCAAGCACACTCATTACAATCAATATCATCGTCACTTTCATGTTCCATAGTCTTTTTCAGTTCTCAAGTAAGGTCTAGGTACTTTCTTTTCACTTTCTTTCAGTTTTACACAGTGATCAACAGGAACGGCCGAGTCCATAATTCGGCAAGTTCTCTTTTTTGTAGAGTACCACTAAGTCTGAACGTCTGGCCGAGATTAAGTAATTTGTTTATATCTAGAAGTCCCAGAGAATTTTATACATCTCATTCTTCAGGACAGATTCCGGGTTGTGCATATACAATTTGTTTCTATGGTGAAATGTCAATCATCGGAATTTTCTTTTGTTGTCTAATCCGTCTCCAAATCCTTTATTATTGGAATTTCAAGGAGTTAAACAACGCAAATTAGGTGAATGTTTTTTTTAATTTCTTGATATACTCAGACGTGTATCCTCAACTTTAAAGTCAGTCCTGTCGGTAGTACCGACTGCATCACGCTCCCCCTAAAAAAGAGGTGCCCAAGGTATGACAGTAAATTGCATCTACTCATGAGGCTCCAGATCTGAAGGAATTTGAAGTAACCTTCATTGCTCTTACTCCTAGGTCTACTCTGACCCGGAGTAGTAGTCCCAGTAAATTCCGATAAAAAGGATTTCGTGACGGATTAGACAACAAATGAAAATTTCGATAATAAAGAATATGAAGAAGAATGAGACGATATATATATATATATATATATATATATATATATATATATGTGTGTGTGTGTGTGTGTGTGTGTGTGTGTGTGTGTGTGTGTTATATTTATGGATCATATATATACACACTCACACACACACACACCTATATATAGGTGTGTGTGTGTGTGTGTGTGTGTGTGTGTGTGTGTGTGTGTTGACACACATATATATGTGTGTGTGAGTGTGCATGTGTGTGTCTATATATATCGACTATAAATATAACATCTTTAAACATATTGTGAGATTATATATGGACACATTACTTATATATATATATATATATATATATATATATATGTTGTTGCCATTGTAAGAAATGGACATGATGGCCAAAGTTCAAATCCTGGAGGAGGCTGTCTGCATCACTCATGGCCCTTATAGTCTTGGAAAAGGTATGAATCCAATTATCTCCCCTCCAGTTATGGGTGAATAGTTGGTCAGACTAGGTTCTTTAGCCTTGGTATAGCAACCGATTAAGAGAAGGAAAACTCTGAATGTAAACAGGTTAAACTCCGCTTAAGAATTCTCATTGTCTTGCTTCCTGCTGGTGGGATCTGTTGGCTATATATATATATATATATATATATAGTTCATGGATGGGAAATTTCAACCTCTGATTCCATACTACTAAAACGTACCTCAGACATTATAGGTTAATCTAGCTGTCAAGAGAAATAGGAAGCTTCATTTTTGAAGCGATATTCATGAAAGAAATTTAATAGATTTTGAAATGTATAAATTTCACTGACCAGGAAGAAAGCTTTGAAAGGCTACTTTAAACGTTTCTCTAGTGACAATACATTTTTTAAAGATAAAAATAAAAATGAAAAAAATAAAGAAAGTAAACAAGAAAAACAGGAAGATATTTTAGGAAATAGGTAACACTGGCAAGGTTAAGTTTTAACACAGAATGGGTGCTCATCCATACAGAATTGTGTACTATTTGAATTATGACGGCATAGCGCACTATTTGAATTATGACGGCATAGCGCACTATTTGAATTATGACAGTATAGCGCACTATTTGAATTATGACGGCTTAGCGCACTATTTGAATTATGACGGCTTAGCGCACTATTTGAATTATGACGGCATAGCGCACTATTTGAATTATGACGGCATAGCGCACTAATTGAATTATGACGCCACAGAAGCTGTATGTTTTTGTTAATAATAATAATAATAATAATAATAATAATAATAATAATAATGATATACGTGGTGATAGAGACTAAATGGTCAATCAAAAAGAGATTTCAGCAAATTAGTGCCAAAAGAATATAAGACTAGACACGACTGGATGTTTTACAAGAAATCTGAATTTGACCTTACGAACAAGTGGTATATGCACAACACAGAATCCTTCCTTAAGAATGAGATGTACAAAATTTTCTAGCACTTCTAGATACAAACGCATTACTTAATCTCGGCCAGACGACCAGACCTAGTGATAGTAAAAAAAAAAGAAAAAAAAAAGAGAACCTGCCAAATAGTGGCCTCTGTCGTGCCAGTAGACCACAGACTAAAATTAAAAGAAGCTGAAAAGAGAGATAAGTAATCTGGAACTTTCTAGAAAACTAAAAAAATATGGAAAATGAAGATGACAGTGATACCAATTGATGCACTTGAAACGATCCCCAAAGGATTTGTAAAGTATCTGGAACTCTTAGTAATGGTATATGCACAACCCAGCACCTGTCCTAGAAGATAACACATATAAACTCCTATGGGACTTCGACATCCAAACGGATCACATAATCTCGACCAGAAGACCAGACCTTATAATAATCAACAAAAAAAAAAAAAGGAAAAATTGCAAAATTGTCGACTTTGCTGTCCCGGCTGACCACAGAATAAAACTGAAAGAATGTGAAAAGAAGGTTAATACCTTAACCTTGCTAGGGAATTGAAAAAACTGTGGAACATGTAGGTGACAATTATATTAATTGTGATTGGTATTTTTGGTACTGTAACAAAAGGATTACTAAAGGAACAGGAGGACTTGGAAGTTGGCGGACGAGTGGAGACCATCCAAACTACAGCATTATTGAGAATGGCCAGAATACTGAGAAGAGTCATGGAGACTTGAGGAGACTTGCTGTCACTCAAATTCCAGCGGAAGACCATCAGCTAACGCTGATGTAAAAAAGACTATAATAATGATAAAAGAAAGAAGGTCAAAATATAGAAAAAATCGCTGTCGTCTTCGTTTACATATTATAATACATATTATAGAGTGTATGTAAATAGTCCTTTTTATATAAACAAAACAGAAGTTATGAAGCTAAAGAAAAAAAGGGAAGGCGAAGGAGACCAAAAGCCAAAGGTTTTGCTTGTTTTGTTGTTGTTATTGTTGCCGTTGTTTAAGCCAGAGAAAAAGAGAACAAAAAAAAAAAAGGGAGAAACCGATAGAGGAATAAAAGAAGAAAAGAAAGACAGATAAGTAGATATTAAGTTTTTTTAAGAAAAGAAGAGAATGTAACAAAAAAGGCGGGAAAGAAAATAAGAAAGAATGTGCTTGAAATATCTCTGAATGTCTTCTCTTGGTAAACAATAAACTATAACTTTCACGTTTTATAGATGTTAAAAGCCAAGCGGCAAGTACTTGATTCCAGTCTACACAAACTACCGACCTGTTCAATCAGTAAATATACCCAACATATGTATCAGGTAGAACGCGACGTTTTTGTCCTTTTTTAGTGTGTAGGTCGACTAAATACAATCAAATTACTGGCCCCCGGAATCTGGGATCTCAGACTACAATGGCCTGATTTTCTTTTCTTTTATTCTTTTTTATTAGATCGGAAAGAAAGTAACATAGTTTCATTTTTTTATTAATCTATTTATTTCATCTTATGTAATTAAATTGGCCGTCTTCTAATGGTGTAATGGTAAGCACGCCTGTATCGTAGATTCTTATTTCTGAATAGTGAGTTTGACCCATATTGAATAACCCACATTGGATGGCCTTGTGCCAAACAGAACTAAGCTTATAACGTCAATACTTATATATAATTGACGTAAATCGATACCACTTTGATAGATTAATGAGTTTTCTATAATTAAGTTTCACCTAGTTTAGTACAAGGCCAGAAATATGAGGCACTCATATCTACTCACAAACTTGTTGATTTTTCCCAAAAGAGTGTCCCGGTTATAACAGCTACCTTCATCAAAGAGTAAAGCTCCAGTTTTTTTAGTTCTCAGGAGTGTGGAATCACCTTTTGTTGCCATTACTCGCAAGTCAACTCAGACCCAAAGAGGTGAAATCTATTATGGTCCAATGAATGGATCATATAGATCTTTTTGGAAATTATGGATCATATAGATCTTTTTGGAAATAATGGAGCATATAGATCTTTTTGGAAATTATGGAGCATATAGATCTTTTTGGAAATTAAGAGCATTTGGTATGAAAACTGTGTGCAAACAAATGAGTATTATTAGATAAGAACAGTGTATATGATAGTGTATGAATTATAAGTATTTGATTGGAATACTTGAAACCATACAACTCTGCGTAAACTGTTAATATTAGATAGGAATACTTGGTATAATATAATATGCAAATATGATTACAGATAAATAAAAGAGATTAATTTTAAAATTCGGTGGAAAATTTAAAACATAGTTTGATCACAATCAAATATTTACAAACTGATCAAATTTTGACATTAAATACATCCACATCATCGTCGTGAAGGCGGTCTGAAAGCGTGGATTCCTTTGGCTCTCTCTCTCTCTCTCTCTCTCTCTCTCTCTCTCTCTCTCTCTCTCTCTCTCCGTATCCGTCCTTATCGGCCATCATACTTGTAAGTTCTCTGATATACGTACAAAATTGATGAATGCAAGTTTTTGCTGGTCAGTTAACACTGATGTGGGTGGGTTGTTCTGTTTTACGGCATCTCAACCCTTTTCGGGTCATTTAACGCCGAATTAAATTTCAATCAATTCAGTATATTTTTTCTTTACAAACAGTTCTATTTCAAATAATTCAGTTTAGTATAAATACAGAGTTTCAATGTCAAAAACTGTTCTATTTCTAACAGTTCAGTTTAGCATATGTACGCTGTTAAAATGTCAAAACAGTTCTACTTCAAGAAATTCAGTTTAGGTTAAGCACCCAGTTTAGTTCTATTTAATCGTTTCAGGTGCTACCACTCTGGGCCAGAGTAGACCTATGAGTGATACCAATGAAGGGGTACTCTGTATTCCCCAAAGCTCCAGCATTACTGGAACCTCACAATCAGATTTTAGTGTTATAACCAGGACGCTTATTGGGGTGTGTCTTACACCATTGATTTGTAAACGAATAGTTTGTGGGTTACAATTTCAAAACGAGAGATGGTTCATTTGTTTACACATAGTTAGATGGTTTCGGTTAATAGTTTTTTTCTTGCTACAATTATATGCTTTCCGGCTGGAAACCAGATAACTGTGCCAAAACAAACTAGTTAATAGAACTAGTTAATACAATTGTGGGAAACAGAAATAATAAATGATTAAACCGTTTTATTTGACGTATAGTTGAACACTAGCAGGCACTACCACTCCGGGTCAGAGTGGACCAAGAAGTAATGGTAATGAAGGGGTAGTTCATATTACCGAAGCTCCTGGACTGGAGCCTCACCATCATATTGTTTAGTGTTAAATCCAAGACATTGGGTGGGGAGGAGCCTTACCCTTCTGCCGAGATGCAGTCAGCGTATTCTACTGCCACAGTCGACAGGGTATAGAATTATTAGTGTTTGCAATACTTGAAACCATTTAACTGTGTGCAAAATAATGATTAATTTTAGATTAAATATGAATAATGGATAAATTGAAATACTAAAGCTAAATTTCAAAACGGGAAACCATTTAACTGTGTGCAAACATAAGTGCTTGGGCTCGTTTAAAAATAATGTTACCCACAAACTATTTACTTACAAATCACACACACACACACTCACACACACACACACACACACACACACATATATATATATATATATATATATATATATATATATATATATATATATATATAACAGGATTTGGTTTTAAATAACCTTCAAGAGTTGCCATAAACCAAAACCAAACCAAACTAAAACCATACCAAATTTTCAGGAAAAACTGCAACGGTCATGCCTGGATGTCCTGCATTGACCTTGACAGCCACGAGCGTCAACGCAGTCTACTCCTTTCTTAATCTTCGTTCAAGAAGCTTTAGCGATGATGATAAAATAAATAAACCAGACCAAACGAAACCAAGCTGTCTTATAATTCGGGCTTTTTTATTACAATTCTGTAGGATCAATACATTCTTCAATATCACAATTATTTTATTATAAGTTTTATTCTATTGTTTTCTTTATACTTTTATCACAATACTATGTGTCGACACACTTGTTATAATCCTTATTGTAATTCTATTAGTAATTTGACTTCATCTTATTATTGTTGCTTTCTATAACAAAACACTGGGTCGATATACTTTTTATAATTTCTATTATTTTGTAACAAGTTTCACTTTTTATCACAATACAATTGTTAATACCTTTTTTTACTCCCTCAGCCATCCTACAATGATATAAATCTTTTAAATAATTGTGAAAATATTTCATCTGAAACTTAAGAAATGTCTGTTTATCAGAAATTTTTTCATTGACGCTCAACCAATCATTTTAGTCTCCAGACCAATAAAATCATAAACATGTGCAACCGGTTATAGCTTGGCTTTTGAGAGTAGGACAAACGAATAAGACATGTGTTTAGAGTGTATGCATGCTCACGTGATATGCATATGTATTCACGAGTGTTTTGGAATAGAGTAGTGATTAACAAGCTCTTTTCGCCAACGATCACTAATGTAGTGAGTTTGATCCTGAGAGATACAGCACACTTGGTCTTTTGAAAAACTGATTTTACGTTAGACTATGTCAGTTATCTATCCGATCATACAATTATCAATACTATCATACCAAATCTAGTCTATGTCAGTTATCTATCCGATCATACAATTATCAATACTATCATACCAAATCTAGACTATGTCAGTTATCTATACGATCATACAATTATCAATACTATCATACCAAATCTAGACTATGCCAGTTATCTATCCGATCATACAATTATCAATACTATCATACCAAATCTAGACTATGTCAGTTATCTATACGATCATACAATTATCAATACTATCATACCAAATCTAGACTATGCCAGTTATCTATCCGATCATACAATTATCAATACTATCATACCAAATCTAGACTATGTCAGTTATCTATCCGATCATACAATTATCAATACTATCATATCAAATCTAGACTATGCCAGTTATCTATCCGATCATTCAATTATCAAAACTTTCTTTGCTTGGTGAAATTCCTTGTCTTGTGGTTTCAAAGTGAGGTGTGTATTTATTTACGATAATGTCCCTTCTCATAAAGCAATGCTTACCCGTGAAATCTTTGAGCGTAAAAAAGTTACTGGGAAGAAGATAATGGAATGGCCACCATCAAATTCTGATTTACATCCGATCGAAAATCTATGATCAATTGGGAAGATGGTGTTATATGAAAGTAGCAAACAATATAATACCAAAGCAAACCTATGGGAAGCAATTAAAACTATGATATCAGAAATTTAACCAGCTAAAGTTTTAAACAAAAGTTAACAACATCAATTGATAACAAATTACATGTTGTTATGGAGAAGGGATACTATATATAAATGATTTAAAGAATTATTATATGTCGTTTTCTATTTGTTCTATTATAGGTGAGGATCAATTTTTGATGATTGTATTACCTTTTTATTGAAATAAAATGTGATTATTTCATTTTATCTGATAATATCAGACGGCACTATTTTAGAATGCATCAAATAACTCCATTGATTTTATGAAAATATATTGATACTGCCAAAAATTTTAACTTTGTTGTTACATCTAAAATGATAGTTTAAAATTTGAGAATTTTTTCAAACAAAATTTGAACTATTGAAGTTTATGTGAGTTGCTTAATAATTTCAGACAGGGTGTATATTTTTCACATATCTTGGATATTCAAAAGTTACAAGGGAAAAAGAACTTTACATACTCATAAATAAGTACACTCAATCATTTTTTCATAAAAAGATATTTCTTCTAAACTAAAGATACCAGATTTTATTATTTTACAATCAAACTCAATATTATTAGCAATTATTTATTATAAAACTCACCAACATTAAAACTATGTAACCAAAAATAAAATCAAAACACATCTATGATTGCATAGGGGTGTACTTTTTTTGGACACTTACATAGTTATATTTTTGTTGACTGATTTTCAGTTCGGTGGAATATTGTTAATGAATAACAGAAATTTTGTTCCTTGAGGTATTTCTTAATTGCTTATATTATAAAAGCATGGGAAATGGTTATTCTTTCCTTAAAACTTTGCTTTTTTGACCTGGATAATGAAAACTAGATATTAACCTATTTTCTATGTAAAAAAAAACCAGACAAATTTGCACATTTTCATTTACACTGAATAAAACATCATTTAAGTCACAATTCACATTTTTACAAAATTTTTACAAAAATGAGCAAAAAAAAGTTATAAAAAAATCTCTGTAACATACTTAGCACTAATTTAACCAGGAATGTTCTGGAAAATAGGTAAATTTGAATATGCCATTATACAGATGCCAAAACCAAAGTTTGAAAAAAAAAAGACAATCGCTCTTTTCTATTTACTCAAGGCATTAGCAATTGGTTAGTAATACTTTCAGCTCATATCAAGATGTGAAAATTATTTGTATTAAGAATAGTTACTTGAAGCTATGATTGGTTACTAAGTATAATTAGTTTAGAAATGATTATTTCTGACTAAAAATAGTTACTTTAGACCATATAATTGTGAATACATCATTATTAGGAATACTCTATTCCATTTAGACCTTTTTAGGGTCCCAGGGGCGGGTCAAATAGACCTGTTAAAAATATTCGTATTCGATAGTACCATGTGCAAAATAGATCTGTTTAAAAATTGTTCCTATTCGATAGTACCATGAGCAAAAATAAATCTGTTTAAAATTATCCGTATTCGATAGGATCGTGTGCAAAAAGAGATCTAAGAATGATTTGTATTCGATAGCACCATGTGAAAGAATAGATTCATTTGAAAATTATTCATATTCGATTGGACTTTGTGCAAAAAAAAAAAAAAGAAATCTGAAGAAGCATCAACACAATGAACGTTCAATGAACGCGATTCCCTAACATCAACGCATAAAGTGAGCCTCGACAGGTTGACATGCCGTCAAGATCGATCACTCATATAACTGTATTAACAAATAATTATCACAGCCAAATAAAAGTAGGATTTGTTAAAAAAAACAAAAAACGATTGCAATATAAATTTACCTTTAAGTTTTGATTAGAATCAAAGATTTACCAATTAATCAAATTGCCTAGAATAACTCATAAAGATGTTGATATGTCGTTAAACAAATGAACCAAATTAACATGAAGATGCTTTATAAAGGAATTCTCTATCGATTCGGATGAAAATGTTTAAAAAAAAAACCAGGCTCCGCTCAGAAATAAGTGACGACCTGGCTGACCAAATGTAAGAGATAATCAAGAAGACCAAATGTAAGTGATGGATAAAAACAACACTTTTTTGGTTTTAAACAAATCTTTCAAAAAAGAAAACCTTTCACTTTTACTTTTAGAAAATTAATTCTATCATATATGACTCCAAAGTTACAAATATTTATAATTATGCAAGGTATTTATAATGAACTTTATCTCAAGGTTTTCCCAAATTTCGACTCACAAGTCACACGAGACTCTTAGACATTTAAAGTGCTGGTCACGGAAATATACGAACGGAACTCCGTATCTTATCACAATTAAAGGAAAAAATTTTAAAGTAAATTGGTGAATATTTCAGCTTTATAATTATTTACTAATTATGAATTGTGACCCCAGTCGTTTAAAACCAAAGTCTAATGTTTCGGGTTTGAAAAGAAAATCAGTATTTTCTTTACTCAGGTTACAAAAGCAAAGTTTAGAAAAAAAAGAAATGACCCTTTTGAACTTAACCTATACGTAATAGGGAAATAATACTTTCTTGCCGGGAACAAGAAAAAGTAAATTACATATTTTTCATTTACATAAGGTATGAATCCAAATACTATGAATTATTTCTTAATTACTTATGTCATTTTCTCCTTCAGACTTTGCTTTTGTGGCATGAAATGATAAAAAAAATTTTTTAATTAAACTATTTTATCAATAAAATCTAAATAAAACAACGTAAGAAATAAAATTTGTATTTAATTTAAGCAATTTTATACAAAAACAAAACGCTTTGTAATCTCAAAAAAATTCAACTGAGTCTCAGAGATGTTCTGGAAAATTAGCAAATTAGATGAAAATAAAAGTGTGATAATAATTTGTAGAAATAGGTTTTATATTCCATTCATTTCAGGCATAAGCGATTGGTAAAAACACTTTCAGTCCAGGAACAAAAAAAAGTGATAAATTTGTTATACAGTGTAATACCAAACAACATGAGTTTTGATTGTACAATGTTTTACAAGAAAATATAAAATCCTGGCATGTTTACTTTAGGAGAAAATTTACGTCTATTAAAAAAGTATAGGGGTGTACTTATTTATGGGTGATACTGGAGCTGATCATTTTGAAAAATGGTTCTAACCTTGTCTTTTTCATAATTTATGAGTAGAAATATATTTCTTCCTGTTATATCAAAGTCTCTATCACATTAGGTTTGTCTAGGAGTGTTATGTCCATGCAAGGAGGGGTATATATTTTATAATCAGTTTTTGGTATTACATAGTTTCAAAGCTGTACAGTTTGATTATAAATAATACCTAATGATATCCGTTTTTAAGTGTAAAATACTTCACACAATGCTGGAATCTTTGGTTTAGAAGAAAATTAACTGAATTACTATTCCCTTCTTCTTCTTCTTCTTCTTCTTCTTCTTCTTATTATTATTATTATTATTATTATTATTATTATTATTATTATTATTATTATTATTATTATTTTCCTTTTCTTGCAAATTAATATTCAGTATGGGGTGTAAATTAATGTTCAGTTTTAAAAATTCATTTAATTAGCTCAGTTCATTTTTTCTTAATAATCAAGATATCCCAACAACAGTAATAAAAACCTATTTTTATATATGCCATTGGTATTTCGTTCCGTTTCATTTGACCCCATTATTCACATTAAAAAATCTTTCAGATAAAAATGTTGTATTATTTAAGTATTCAATTTTAAATTAGTAATTTAAAAATAGTTTGTTTTTTTTTGTTTTTTTTTTTTAGTTCTGGTTGTCAAAACGTTACTAATTATTCAGGTCTCTTTATAGGTAGAGATTAGTGGAAGAATCGAAATTATCCAGACTATAGCACTACTAAAATCGGCTGTAGTACTTAGAAAAGTCCCAGAGACCTAAGGAAACTTGCTATCAGACTTTGCTTTTGTGGCGTGAAAAAAATTATCAGTTCGAGATGGTGTGAAGTACAAAAAATATTTTTAACAATATATTCGAGTGGAAAACTTTCAAATGAGCAAAATAATGATATATATATATATATATATATATATATATATATATATATATATATATATATATATATATTTACGGGGTAAATGAGAAACGAAAATAAATCAATGAAAAAGTCACAAATTTTTAAAATAATTTTCACAGAGCTCAATATCTGAGATGGAGTCATATGTTTGGTTTGCTTTGGTTTCTTTGTAAAATGGCATATCAAACTTCGTGGATTACTCAATGCCAAAGCCATCCTTCCAGAAGAACAGCAGTAAAGCTGATAGGGTTAGGGGGTTCGTACCTTTCCCAAGGGTATTTGTCCAAAAGTGAACATAATAGCGTGACTGGAGCTCGAACGCGCTTAACTACGATTCCGCAGTCCAGCGCTTTAACCATTACACCATCAGGACACCTCCCCATGTCACTAAAGAGTAAAATCATATTCAGATCATTATCAGAAGAATTTCAAAAAAATTATTTTCAGAAAAATTTAAAACCGGTTGGTTAACAAGAGCTTTTAGCGTTACTATCAGTTTCACGGATTTCTTGCCTTACAAGCGTCTGAGTTTGATGATCGATAAGAAATTCATGAAATTATCAGTGACTGAAAAAGCACTTGCTAACTAATCGGTTTAAGTGAAGTTTTTTAATCATTTTTGAAAAAAGCTATTTTAACGACGATCGAGATATAAATAAATGAACGCTCTCTCTCTCTCTCTATCTATCTATCTATCTATCTATCTATATATATATATATATTCCTTCACTACCTTCCTTATCTTTTTCATACATATCTTAAAGTGTTGAAAATTAACAAAAAAGTTATCACCCCAAGACAATACTGATATCCACTTGGCGATCGTGCAACTAACGCTCTGAACCTTTTTGATATTTTCGATTTTAACTAATTCGGTCATTCTTTTTATCATACACTTTAAACAAACACTTTAGGTATATGGTTCTACCACACATAGTATTACATAGCTAATATAGTTCATGAATAGAATATCCTAAATTATACGTAGTGTTACAAAATATAAAAGTGAAAAGAGTATATAATGAATGTGATATGAAAACTGATAATTGTAAAAATCGTGTGAACTTAACAAAAATCTGGATTATTTTTCGAATGTTCTCATAACAAATCACCCAGTGGGCGTGTCCCAGTCCTTAAGATTTGGTAATCTTGAATATCCCTTCATTGCCTGTATTTTAAGGCCACTCTGACCCGGAGTGGTAGCACCGTCGGCATAACACCTCATTTAGAGTAATTCTATGTTAAGGAATCGTGTTCATTGTACGTTTATATTTACATTTTTTGTGTAGTTGTTGATTAAGAGTGCTCTTTTCACGCAGTCCACTTGAATACAAATAATTTTTAAACAGATATTTTCGATGCATAAGATAAGACCCTAATGGATGCTAGGACTCTTGCTCCGAGTGGACCTGGAAGCAATGGTAATGAAAAGGTATTCCTAAATCCTCAGAACTCCTGAACAGATGTCTCACGATCAGATGCAGTTTAGAGTCGTACCCAGAACATTTCCCTTTTGGGAACTTAGCTCTCTTCGGGGGATACAGTCAAGATATTCTAAGCCCCATCGAAAGTGATATGTATATATATATATATATGTGTGTATGTGTGTGTGTGTGTCCAAAATTAAATAGGAATAAATATAACGCAATGATGAAACAATTAAGCAAAAAATTAACATGAAATAAACAAAAAAGAATAATGAAAGCGAAATGAGAACGCAGAAAAAAATATATATATATCTATATATATATATCATTCATTTTCATCAAATATGACCATTGTAAGTTTCGGCAAGATTTTTATAACAGTCAATTACGAAAATACTAATGCTAAAATAATGTAATTACACAGCAAAAAACATCCTCTGAAAACTTTGCGTTTTTCATCTCTGTACATCTTCATATATATATATATATATATATATATATATATATATATATATATATATATATATATATATATAACTTTAAAACAAGATTAGCATTCGTTTAAAGATTAAAAGTGACAGTATAAAAACCAGTAGCAAATAAAATAGAGTACAAAACAAAATATTACACAGTCAATAATAATAATAACAATAATGATAATAGATTGATACATAGATATATAGATATATTTAGAGTTTATATACATAGAAGTAACTACATGAATTATATATATATATAATCGTGTGTTTGAG
>OY757916.1:37207061-37219561 GCA_963585895.1 Sepioteuthis lessoniana | reverse complement strand
CTTTCTTGGCAAATACAAAGCTTTCTCCGTTCATTTTCATTTTATTTATTACCTCCCCTGAATGTTATTTCATCTCAACGAGATTTTATTTCTCTCTCCTGGCTCCCTCTCTCATTTTAACTATCTACCCCTACTCTCTTCATATTTCTATCTCACACACTTATATATACGCACTCACACACTAACTAACTCTCTCTCTCTCTCTCTCTCTCTCTCTCTCTCTCTCTCTCTCTCTTCCAGGTAAAGTTAGAGAGAAAAAAAGTTTCATCCAGCCAATTTATGACAATATGTATTCACTCATGCATAGATTTTCTGACTTACCTACCTTACTTACTGTCCTAATAGCCACTGTCATTGTTGCTTTCATTATGCCTATTAGTTTTTTGGGGTTTTTTTTTTTAGTTTTGTGTTTTTTCTTATTATAGTTGTTGTGACTTGGGTGTGCTTCCCATGACACTAAAGCAGAAGTCTTCATCCTGTTGAAAAAAAAAAAAGATCCAACAGAAGCAATGGATAGAGAGATGGGCAGTTAGTGACCTGTGTATAAAGAGGTGTCAGAACGGGTACAATATTGAAGAGGTTAATGCTGAGGTAGATTTCGTCTTATGGGTATACTCACCAGGGAAATAGGTAAGTAAAGGCTTTTTACCTGATTATATATTTGCTTTTGTATGTGCATGGAGGGGGGAGGGATGAATGTTTATTACTTTTTTTTTTCTTTTACCTGCGTTGCACGGATAATCTCATTTTTCATCTTTTGCTCTCTCCTATGATCTAGCTTACATTTTTTTTTTGTTTCACTTTCTCTCTTTTTCTTTCTTTCTTTCTTTCTTTCTTTCTTTCTTTCTTTCTGTCAGACCGTCTGTCTGTCTGTCTGTTTTTTTCTTACTTCTCCACTATTCTCAGTCTCAACTTCTTTCTTTCTTTCTTTCTTTCTTTCTTTCTTTCTTTCTTTCTTTCTTTCACCTCCTCTATTTAGCGTCTCCTCTTTCTTTCTTTCTTTCTTTAATCTTTCTTTCTTTCTGTCTTTCTTTCTTTCTTTCTTTCTTTATCGCTTGCTTTCTTATATCCATCGTACAATTTCTATCATACCTTTCTTTTTTTCTTTCTTTTTTTTCTTTCTTTCTTTCTTTCTTTCTTTCTTTCTTTCTTTCACCTCCTCTATTTAGCGTCTCCTCTTTCTTTCTTTCTTTCTTTCTTTCTTTCTTTCTTTATCGCTTGCTTTCTTATATCCCTCACACAATTTCTATCATACCTTTCTTTCTTTCTTTCTTTCTTTCTTTCTTTCTTTCTTTCTTAACTTTATATCATCATTATTTTACACGATATGAACTCCTTGGCATTCTCTAACCCTCATTATTCTTTCATCCATTGATTTTCTTAACTTTTTCTTTCGTTGCATAACTTACAGCAGTTTATTTGCTTTGCAAGGATCATCATTTTTTTTTATTATTGCTTTCTTTTTTCATATACATCTCTTTTAATGATGAGTTAGGACCTTCTTTATAGATTTGATATTTGGACAAGAGAGGCACCATCCATAAATTTGCTGTCTTTGAAACCTTTTTTGGCAATAGTCAGTCTTGCAAGATAGAAAGAAGCATAGTCTTGAAGGAATATGCTCTTCCACTTACAGCTTCTTGGTTTGGAACTGTACCATTCGAAAAATATCTTGTCCAAAAATTTACAATGATCATCTCCATTGATCTTGTCATCATCGTCAAATTTTTAAGGATCTATAATTTTACTTCCTACAACATCAGCTCAAAACATAGCTTCATCTTCCTCTTGTTTTCTTCTAAGACGTGTTGGTTGGCTCATTCAACGAAGAACCCAATCTCTTGTCCAGCCAGTAGCTTCATCCGCTCCCTGCGCTACAGAGAGGACCCGATTCAAGGTCAATCATTTAACGGAGTTCAGCTGTTTTGAATTCAGATTTTTTCTTCTCTAAGATGAGTTGCTTTATCAAAGCTAAAGAACCCAGTCTGCCCGGCAGTTTACACAGTTGGTTTTAAAGAAAGTGATCAGAAGAATTCTTGCCTTTCCTTAGGGCATATTCCCGAAGTGAAATGACAACAACCTCCATCAGGATTTGATCTCGGAGAGCTGAGTAAAGATCCATCCAATGTAGTTTTACTTTCACCTCTTATACTTCCTGTTGAGAAATAAGTTTTTGTATACTTCTTCGCCAAATTCACACGGCTATCCATGTGATCTTTATTTAAAGATGTTAGTTGGTTTGATGATTGCGTAGGTGAGAAACTGACAGTCACCAGGCACCGTTGACTTTATGTCAACGCTCTCCTAACTTAGATATATATGTTTTGTCATTGATATTTAGCACTCTTTCCTTACAAATATAGCAAACTATACCTATCTCTGTCTGTCTCTCTGTCTCTCTCTCTCTCTCTCTCTCTCTCTCTCTCTCTCTGTATATATATATATATATATATTGCTATATTGCTCTTCTTTTTGCTTTTTCTTCCTCTCTTTCCTTCTGATTTTCTTTCTTGAATAGTCTTTTCTTTCTTTCCTTTCTTTTTCTTTCTTTTTTTTCTCTTTCTTTTTTTCTTTCTGAAACTGTCTTCTTTCTTTCTTTCTTTCTTTCTTTTCTTTTCTTTCTTTCTAAAAATCTGTCTTTCCTTTCTTTATTTATTTATTTGACAGTTCTCTCCTTTTTACACTATCGTTTCTTTCTTCATTTCTTTTTCTTTCTTTCTTGAATTGTTTTTCTTTCTTTCCTTCTTTCTTTCTTTCTTTCTTTCTTTCTTCTCGAACTCTTTCTTTCTTAATTTCTTTATTTATTTATTTGACAGTTCACTCTTTTTTACACAGTCTTTTATTTCTTCCTTTCTTTTTCTTTCTTTCTCAAACTTTCTTTCTTTCTTTCTTTCTTTCTTTCTTTCTTTCTTTCCCAAACTCTGTCTTTCTTTCTTTTTTCTTTCTTTTATTCTTTCTTTCTTTTCTTTGACAATTCTTTTTTTAAAATTGTCTTTTCTTTCTTTCTTTCTTTCTCAAACTGTTTTTCTTTCTTTCTTTTTCTATATGCTAAATCTGAACGACCCCAAATTTTGATTTTAGAATTAGATCATCTGGTAAATACCATAATTTTGTCTGGCACATAGTCACAAGTTGCTTACTTTATTTGATAGTCCGAAGCAATTGACCATCCAAATACGATCAATTGTAAAAGAATAGCTACAGTGTAGGCACTCTCAGCTTAAGCCCACAATACCCAGCCCATAACTTGATACAAAAACGTTTATTGTCAAAAAAGAAAACATATAATAACGGTCCGATCTCATACACACTCGACAATTGCTTATTATGTAGTTAATTATTTAGTCACCGTAATACACACACATACATAAATAAGCAAACGCTTCTCCCTCCCTCCCTCCCTCTCTCTCCTCCCCCTCACTCTCTCTCCCTCTCTCTCCGTCCTCACACTCTCTCTCTCCTCCCTCACACACGCTCTCTCTCTCTCTCCTCCCTCAACACTCTGTCTCCCCTCACTCTCTTTTTCTCTCTCTCTCTCTCTCACTTCCTCTCTCTCCCCCTCACACACACACACCCTCTCTCTCTCTCCCTCTCTCTCTCTCTCTCATAGAGTAGTATTGCTTTCTTATCACAGTTCCTATCTCACAAGCCAGGAGCAATAGATCGAAAGCTTTTGTCTCTTACTAAGCTTAGTTTAGTTTGGCACATGGCCAGATACATGAGTCACCCAGTTAGATTCAAATTCTATTGTTATCTGTTAAGCTTTGCTTATTTAATCTGGTACACAGACCTCACGCTGCTTACATTACCCTGTCGGTAGGGGTTAGAATTCGCTAACTATATCGCCTGCAGATGAGTAAGTCTCCCCCCACCCTCCAAAAAAGAGTCTCCTGGAACGACATTAAACGGTAACTGATACTGAGGTTCTATTTCTGAAGCTCTGAAGAGTAGGAAGAACACAATCATTACTAATACTCCCAAGACCACTCTGACCCGGAGTAGTAGTACCTGTTAGGGTCACATCTATTCTTCCAATAGTACGGTTCAGTCTTTTAATTGGGATTACTACTGATATCAAATAGAATTATAAGCGTTAAATAGTAATACTTGAAACCATTTAACAGTGTGCAAGTAAATTACTGATATCAAATGGAATTATTTCTGTTAGATATCAAAACTTGTAACAATTTAACTGTGAGCAAACGACAAATAGCAATACTTACAACCATCTAACTGCAAGCAAACAAATGAGGTCTGGCTCATTTAAAATAAAGTTACCAACAAGTTATTCGTTTACAAATCATATATATATATATATATATATATATATATATATATATATATATATATATATATATATATATATATACACGCATAAACAAGATTTGGCATTATATAACTTACACTGGTTGATATGCTATAAAACCCAACCAACAAACCAACCAACCATAGGCAAGAATACAAACATACCCACTTACACACAGAGAAACATGCACACATTTTTATACACAGGCACACACACACACACACACACACACACACACACACACACACACACACACACACATATATATATATATATATATACGTAGCAACAAAAGTTGAAAAAATATTAGGACTTCTCTTGTTCGTATTATTCAATACGACTTGTTCACCCCCCCTCTCTCTCTCTCTCTCTCTCACACACACACACACACACACACAGACACACACATATATATATATATATTAAGGAAACAAGAAAAGTTGAAAAGCATTATTAGACTTTCCTTGTCCTTCACCTTCAATAGATTTTTTGCTTAAAATGTCAATGCTTGTTGGTTGGTTTATTGGTTGGTTTGGTTTTTATGGCATATCAACCTTTGTAGGTTATTTAATGCCAAATCCATCTTTAAATGGGACCAAAGGCAATGAAGGGGTGCTCTCCATTCCCCAAAGCCCCAGCATCACTGGAACCTCATCATCTGATTGTTTAGTGTCATATCCCGGACACTCGTTGGGGGGGGTCTTAACCCTTTGCAGAGGTGCAGTCAGTGTATTCTATAGCCCCTGCCGACTGGGCAAGTGAATGCTGGTATATATATATATATATATATATATATATATATGTGTGTGTGTGTGTGTGTGTGTGTGTGTGTGTGTGTGTGTGTGTGCGCGCGCGCACGCATGGCCCTTCACTACCGAACACTTATTCACGAATATATTTACATATGTTATCTTTAACACGTTAATCTCCTTAGTTACCTACCTGATCCGATGACTAGGTAAATGAGTCGTCACCTGGTGGTCCAGTTCTGGTCGATGCCACAAGAGAAAAACGTTCCGTTCATTCTACTATGACAGAAAGAAAGAAAGAAAGAAAGAAAGAAAGAAAGAAAGCAAACCGAATGAAAAAGACTTTCAATATTATGTATTGGCTACATGTTTGCCTCTTTGGGCGACGGACTGCGAACTCTGTCAAGCTCTCACTTCTTTCAACAAAACATGAATATGAAATTGACGTTGGCTTTGTGGATTTTGAATTGAAGCTTGAAAATATTTATTTTTGAAATATTGGTGGACCGATGTATTGACGATAAAAACGACTTGAATAGTTTTGCTTTGTTTTGTTTTTTCTACTAGGAATATGGTTTGTATATATTTACAATTGTTGATTGATCAGATATTCTCTCTCTCTCTCTCTGGCTGTAAATATCTCTCTCCACCCACCCACAAACTTATGCTTACACATAATTTTTAATACTTCTCTATTAATCAGGATAGACCTACTACTTTGTCGGGGTGGTGGCTATTCAAATTGAAACACAATGTAAAAGTGAATTGATAAAAAAAATAGCAGTAAAAAACTGTGTGAAACGTAGCAAAATTATAAATCATTCATCAGATTTTTGTTAAGGTAGATCAACAAGTTGTTTTAGTCTTAGAAGACGCAGACTTTTACCCCCCAGCTGAAAGGTAATATCTCGACCACCACCACCTCCCAAAAGGGTGCCGTCCTGAGTATGGCAGTCAACTACATCTAATAATGTGGCTTCAGGTCTTGAGCTTTGCGAGATGTTCAGTTCCCTCTCTCTGCTATTAATCCGAGGTCTACTCTGACTCGAAGGGGGTAGAACCTGTTAGGGTCCTATCTATTGGTCCAATAGAGCGGTTTAAAAATTATTAGTATTCAATAAGACCGTTAGCAAAAAAAAGCTCTTAAAAAATGACACTAAATATGAAAAACCGAACGTATAATGAACATGATTCCGTAACCTCTAGACAGGTTGACTTACCGTTAAAAATCAATCAGTTAAGTTATCGATTATCTGAGTTCATATTTATTTATTTATTTATCTATGTATCTATCTCAATTTTTATCAGTCATATTAATCTACCCCACTTTTTCTCCCTCTCTCTCTCCCCTCACTCTCTCTCACTTTCTCTCTCTCTCTCTCTCTATCTTATATATATATATATATATATATATATATATATATATATATATGGAAGAAAATAATGGATAGTAATCCGACAATTTGTGAAGAAAAATTGACAAGTAATCCAAATAGAAAGTAGGGATTTATAGAGAAACAAAGTCAGTCGACACTATAGCGTTTCGGTTCTGCTGAACCATCATCAGGGCTGTGAGGGGTTTTATTAGTGATGTTAAGTGTAGATGGATGTATAAAAATTTTTATATATTTTTACACTTTTTATACATCCATCTACACTTAACATCACTAATAAAACCCCACACAGCCCTGATGATGGTTCAGCAGAACCGAAACGCTATAGTGTCGACTGACTTTGTTTCTCTATAAGTCCCTACTTTCTATTAGGATTACTTGTTGTCAATATATATATATATATATATATATATATATATATATATATATATATAAGATATTATTCAGTCCTGTAAATCCGGAGTAGGGAAAATTTCCTATCAGGACCAATAAAATATTCAAAAAATAGAATATTAGATTTAGATAATCCTGCTAAAGAGCTCAATGAAAATAAAATCCACAGAGCAGATAAATTTTTCTCTTCAAAAACACCAACAATGGGTCACATTAAGATAATCAATTTATTTCCATCTTCTTGATGGAAATAAATTTATTATCTTAATGTGACCGACTGTTGGTTGTTTTAAGAGAATATATATATATATATATATATATATATATATATATATATATATATACTGAGATAGATACATTGATAAATAAACAGATATGAATATCGATTCATTGATTGATTTTAACCGAAAAATCTTTTTAGGCACATAGGGATACATGACACTAGACGATAACATTACAACCAGTTTTGACACCAACTTCTAGCCCATATATTTTTGTCCCCTCTCCTCCCATTTTATTTAACGAGTAAGAATACATTGAAATAATATTTTTAAAATTTTAAACAAATTCTCTCCATTGTTTGATGGGTATCTGAAGAGGTTGGTTTCTCTTAAGGAGTGGCCAGCTGAAATAAATTCATAATAGGAAAATCACGGTTTGTTTTTTTATATATATATATATATCCCGCTATGATAAACTGATAAAATAGTTTGGTTGATGGGGCTCCCTAGCTTTGATAGAGAGACTTGTCTAGGGAGAAAGGAAAGCTCTGAATTTAAAACTTGAGAATCTGTGGCATCATTCTTCTGTTATCAGGTTATCCAAGAATTGTGGCTGGTTCTACACAACCTTTACCACTATAAACTAATCACCTGTGAAGGTAGTCAAACATATCTTTAACTAAATTGTCGAGCCCTCATTTGTGGAGATCAACGGGAGAAGTCCATTATGTGTGTGCATATATGTATGTGATAATTTACTAAACTTTTTGCTGAGATCTGACCCAAGGCCTTATAAGTTGGGCACCCAGTGAGACTCGAATTCTCTCGTGAAGGTTTGCTAACCATTACATCACCCGAGGCCCCCATGAATGTACGTAGTAATTTACTTAGTTTTTTGCTTGGATTTGGCACAAAGCCTCCTGAATAGGATACAAGTGAGACTCGAACTCATTCGTGAAGGTTTATTTGTCTAGCTTGCAAACCTTTTAACTACTTGAGGCGCCCAGATATGTATGCCGTAATTTACTAAGATTTTATAGCTACTACACCTTTCCCTGGATTACTCCACTTTACCTTGATACGTTCCGTATATTGCTGAGTGTTATGCAAGGAGGTATCAAGTACCATTTTTTAAGTCTTTGGTATGACGTGACCTAGGATTGAACCCAGGTCTACCTGACCATTGGCGAACACTCTACCCCCTAGGCCAATTAGTGGGTATTTGTATGTATGTATGTATGTATGTATGTATGTAATACTAATTCTGCACACAAATGTAAATTAAGATTACAAACCATTGAATAAGTATGAAATTTTCTCAAGATGAAATGTACAATAGATATTGATGCTCGCATATGCAAATTAATATGCGCACTGGTTTCAAAATGAGGGGGAGGGATTTATCCGATTTCCCATCAAGTCAGATTTGACGTGAACTTATTTTATAGAGAAGGAGAGAAGCATGCACGAATCGCGATTCATGCGTGGCCGTCACAAAAAAATGCATAATCCTATGGGCATTCCGCATTTTGAGGGGTGTAACCAAAGAATACAGAACCCCATGGAAATCAGCATCGTACGTCAACCAGCTTGCTTATATTTCTCGTATTTGTATATATACTTAAAACCATTACATTTCCCGAAAAAAGGGTCTGACCTTCAATATTATATCGACATATATATATATATATATATATATATATATATATATATATATATATATAGGTTCGAAAGTGCTCAAGACAATTTTGGTAAATTCACCGACCAATTTCAAACAAAAAACTAAACACTTGTCAGGACACTTGAAAGGATCTTAATAAAATTATATAGACAAAATTTGTCTTTATTATTTAATTAAACATGCTTAAATGAAGGACTGTTGTCCAACTACACACACCCACACACACACACACACACATATATATATATAGAGAGAGAGAGATATTAGATATATATAAAAACTAATATATATATTATATATATATATATATATATATATATATATATATATGTATGTATGTGTGTGTGTGTGATCCCATACAAAAATGCCGATGTTAGCATATTTTTATGTGCTTCTTTTAAGTTGATCTTTTTTTTTTTTTGAATTTCCAATTTTTTGAAAGTGGATTTCAATTTAAAAATATCACTCTACACGTAAGTTTTAACCGAACAGAAAAAAAGATTTTCGATCAAAAAAAAAGAAAAGTTAAATGTCATTTGACGTAATCCAAAGAAAATTTGTTTTCTGAAAACAAAAAAAAAAAAGGTGAAGAACGAGAAACAACTTTTAAAAAATCTTTCATTGACGATTCTTTTCATACTACATGCATCAATGAAATGTGGCTAATGGAACAACATATAATATACATGTTAAGATTGAAGTAATACTTGCTTTTATGTTGATACTCACTGCTTCATTAATTTTACCTCGTCCTGTATATAAGAGGTGCTATCCCAAAAATTCGTGGAATTTGAACAGTGCGCGTGAAACCCACTTACTACGTACATTTAACACAGTTGGCAATATCAGCAATATATATATATATATATATTAATATATGTTACTAAATATATATATGTTACTAAATATATATATATATATATATATATATATATATATATATATATATATATATATATATATATATCTGTCAATTGATATATATATATATATATATATATATATATATATATATATATATATATATATATATATATATATATATATATATATATATATATATATATATATATATATATATATATATATATATATATATATATATATATATATATATATATATATATATATATATATATATATATATATATATATATATATATATATATATATATATATATATATATATATATATTTAGTAACATATATTAATGATAAATAAATAAAAGGAGGTACCCTTGGTGTAATGGTTATCGTCGTAGAAATTGGACACGACGATACGAGTTCAAATCCTGGACGAGTCTGATTGCATTTCACATAACACTTGGGAAAGGTATAAATCCAATTATTCTCCCTCCAGCTATGGGTAAATAGTAGGACAGATTAGGTTCTTCATCCTTTGTGAGGCAACTAGTCTAGGAAAACTCTGAATTGAAACCTGTTAAACTCCGCTTAAAAATTGAGCTTGTGTCATATCCTGCCCGAGCGGAGGGGTTGTTAAATATGATGAATAAATAAATAAAAATTATTATCGATCGAGTGTGAGTGCGATGATTTTAAAAGTTTAGTTTCTATTTCTATTATATTTGGTTTGGTTTAGTTTGGTTTGGTTTTATGATATATCAAACTTTGAGGGTTATTTAATGCCAAATCAATTTTTCAACCTTTAAACAAGTCTATTTCAAACAACTCAGTTTAAGATGAGTACACAATTTAAATGTCAAAAAGGTTCTAGTTCACAAAAAATTCAGTTTCGCATTAGTACGCAGTTTAGTTCTATTTAACCCATAGATAGGGCCCTATCAGGTGCTACCACTCTGGGCCAGAGTGAACCTCGAAGTGATAGCAATAAAAGAGTACTCCGCATTACCCAAAGCTCCAGCCTTACTGGATCCATACAATCAGATTGTTTAGTGCCAGGAAGTGCATTTCACATAACACTGATTGCATTTCACATAACACTAATACCCTTGGGAAAGGTATGAATCCAAATATCCTCCCTCCAGCTATGGGTGAATAGTTGGGCAGACTGGATTCTTCAGCCTTAGTGAGGCAACTAGTTTAGAAGAAGGAAAACTCTGAATTGAAACCTGTTAAACTCCGCTTAAAAATTGACCTTGTGTCATATCCAGCCCGAGTGGACGGGTTGGTAAATATGGATTGTTTAGTGCCATATCCAGGACACTCATTAGGGTGTCTTACCACTCTGCAGATATGCAGTCGGTGTATTCTGCAGCCCTTGCAGACTGGGCCACTCGATCTGGGACTCTTACCCCTCTGCAGAGATGTAATTGGCGTATTTTTATGCCCCAGAAGACTGGGCCATATTCCTACAATATTTCAATTTCAAAATCTAGTGAACTCTTCTAAACGCATTACTCAAATGATGGAAAAGACTACATCTACAATTATTACTGTATTTCTAACACACATAGACACGGATTTATGGAGGCATATATGTATCTATGAATGTATTTACCAGATCCTTCGCACCGGCAGGATGTGAGATAAGTTCAATTCTTTATGTAGTGTTCAACAGCTTTGACCAAAATGGTTTTCCTTTTAGACCGTTTGCCATACCAAAGCAAGTCTGTCCGACTATTTTACTCATAGCTGGAGAGAGAGAATAGTTGGATTCGTACTTCATACCTTTCTTAAGGATATTAACGATTGGTGAAATAAAGACTCGTCCAGGAATTGAACTCGGGTCACCGTGTCCATTTCTGATGGCAGTAACCATTTTACCACGGGCGCTTCCAAATATGTATCTATGTATGTATTTCATATAAAAAGAAATCCAGTTGGTTTAAAAAATAAAAACGTCAGTTTAAAATCCAAAATCTAAAAAGGTGGTGCAAATAGTAGCAGATGAAATAGTGGATTGATTGATTGATTGATTAACTGATTCTAACGCCACCTCAACCCGTCAAGGATGTTCCCATAAGTTAAGGTTAGGGAATCGCATTCATCCTACATTCATTAACATTTGTGTATGTGTGTGAGTGTGTATACGTGGTTGTTTCTTAAGCGCCTGTTTTGCAGATAGTCCAATCGTAAACAAATAATTTCCAAACATATCTATTTGATCCATATATGGGACTCTAAAAGCTGCGACTACTTCAGGTCATAGTGGACTTGGGGTTAATCGCAATGAAGGGTACCTCCCCGCTCTCTGGATCTGCAGAACTGTAGCCTCACCATCAGATACTATGTAGTATTAAACCCAGAACACAAATAAGATATTGTTCAATTTAAAATATCATAGAGCCAGCCAACACACACACACACACACACACACACACACACACACACACATATATATATATATATATATATATATATATATATATATATATATATATAGGCAAGTTTTGTTCAAGACGATAGAACACTGTTTATTATTTTTGATTTTATTTTTTTAAGACTCCTTGTTATTTTTCTAGTGTCGGGGTCTAGATGCTAAAGGAATGGTCCCATATCTTCTGCTCAAGCGCTTTCGACCATACTTTTGACTGTTGAGTTTTTACTGTTTTAATAATTTGTAACGTTTTGTTTTGAAGTTGTCGGTTGGAACGTTTTCAGTGTTTTGTTTTAAAACGTCCGGCTGGAAAAAACTTTACTAATAGACTTAGTGTTTTTAGTCATCAAAAATATCTAATATGTTGGTGCCCGTGTTAAATGCTCTTTTATTTATGCTTGTTTCTTTTTTTTTTTTATGAATATTGCTTCAAGGATTTGTAATTGTTTTTTATTATT
>OY757916.1:37192061-37202061 GCA_963585895.1 Sepioteuthis lessoniana | reverse complement strand
TATGCATATATATATACCTGCAGGCATTCTTTTCATGATAGATAGATAGATAGATAGATAGATAGATAGATAGATAGATAGATAGATATGGCGAGCCTAAGAGAAATATACATTTTCAATTGTGAGTTTTTGTCTCTTATTTTTACGTTTTCTTTTTTTTTTTTTCGTTTTTTGTTTTTTGTTTGTTTTAGTTTTTGTTTTTTGCTATGCACAAAAGCATCGACCCGGGAAACCCAAAATTTGAAACTCTTAAAAATAAAAAATAAAATAAACGACGGGAAAACTTGCAAAAATTTGGGGTCTTCCTGACACACGAAGATTATTTATAACCTGTCCACAAATGAACTTTACGATCTTTTCGGGAAACACACTATGAATAAGCGCCATAAAAAGAAATGAAAGAAAGACTGCATTCACTCAGAAAAGAGATAATACGGAAAATATGTAGGTTCTCACACGCACTCTTAGCATCAACGCAAACACAAAGCAATCAGACACACCCATACTACGTGTATATATATATATATATATATATATATACAGAGAGAGAGAGAAAAAGAGAAAGAGACAGAGACAGACAGACTGAAAGAGAAAGAGAGTGTGTGTGTCTGT
This sequence comes from Sepioteuthis lessoniana, assembly GCA_963585895.1. Lineage (NCBI taxonomy): Eukaryota > Metazoa > Mollusca > Cephalopoda > Myopsida > Loliginidae > Sepioteuthis > Sepioteuthis lessoniana. The sequence continues at coordinate 37,201,449 of OY757916.1, read as the reverse complement.
CCGTACTTCAGCTGTAATTTTTCTTTTCGGCATTTTTTATTAAAGATAAAAGGCAAGCCTTTTTTTTAGTTTTTATAATCGTCTTCCTGTTTTCGTATCACTTGTCTTGAATGATATCGAAATGATATCCTCATATTTCTGTCTGACGATTGTGTGATCCAGCAGTCATGAACTATTAAAAAAAAAAAGGAGTGAAAATTTGAAGTCTAGTATTTAATATACATCATAACGTTTCTGTCACTGGTCCCATAACCTGATTTGGTCGTGAGGTCAGTACTCGCGTAACGACTTTTATGATGGAATAGATTAGCGAAGCCCATTTCTCTCAAGATCTACAACTACAATTCAAAGTTTTACTTCTTCCAGACTGGTTGCCATACCAAGGCTAAAGAGCTCAGTCTGCACTACTATTAACCCATTGCTGGAGGGAGAATGGTTGGATTCATACATTTGAAATGCTGACTGCCTCGTTCAGGATTTGAACTTGGGTAGCTGAGTGAACTACCTCTGATGATAACTATCACACTACGGGAATTTTTCATCAAACAACGTTTACTGAACTGAAAAAGTTGTTTTTTATATATTTTATGTCTTTTTTTTAATTCTCTTTGATTTTCTTATACACGCATTAGCATTTGTTGGTTTCTTTCATTAAATAAGGATGCTTTTTCATGTTATCTCGTTTTTCCCTGACTGCTATTGTCTCCTAGGAAACTAAAAATTTGACTTGGTTCTTATTTTTGGTCATTCCATCCTGAATATATGACCGGAAAATATACAGTTTGAATTCTTTGTTAAATGGCATATTAACTTTTGTGGGTTAATACCAAAGTCATCCTCGAAGAAAGATAATTGTAGTACTATTTAACCCATGACTAGGAGATAAAGAGGTTCAAACCTTTATTAAAGATATTAGACCGAAAATGAATGACATAGCTCGACTGGAGTTCGAACACGCTTACTACGGTGTCATAGTCAAACAAGTTAGTGACTATGTCACATTAATTATTCAGTTCTCGTGTATAATACGACCACTGACTTTTAAGCTGAAAAATCAAGAAGAAAAGTGCGTCTTATATACTAAAAGTTACGATGATAACAAAGATAAATGATGCATGAAAAGGCGCTTGACGTTACAATGAGGGAGCAGGTTTAAAAATTCAAATTTAAAATCCAAAGTATGTGTCCATTATCCAAATCATGTACTCCGAAAATCCTTTACTTAAAGTTTCGTGTGGATCACACAATCGTCAAACAGAAATATGAGGAAAGCTGTGTAATCAAGCGTATTTATGGAATTTGTCACGTGGCAAGATGTTTGTTCACACGCACGAAAATAAAATAATTTCCTTCTAGGAACATGAGCAGTTCAAATGCTGATATATATATATATATATATATATATGATAGAAATATGTGGAAAGTTGGATAAATCAAACACTTAACTCCGTTTTAGTTGCATGGTATTTCGTACTTTTTATTCCATTGAACTTTTTCAAACTGGAATAAAAAGATCGAAATATCGCGCCTCTAAATCTTTGATTTATCTAACTTTCCACATATTTCTATCATAGTGTCAGGTTCACCACCATCTATCATTTCACCATATATATATATATATATATATATATATATATCAACTAAAATAATTCTCTCACTTATTTGGTTCATTGTAACGATTAATTTATAAATTGAAAAAAAAAGCACAATTCCCTGAAAGAAGTTTGTTGGAAAGTACTAAATATATAATATATCCAACAAAATTCTGTCTGAGGATTGGGTGGTTTAGCTAAAATTAACGTAGCTGCTCTCTTTGCTTGAATAACGGCTCCAAAAATAGTTTTGCTGCCACATCTACACTAGTACTTTGCCTGTTACATGACACAGAGGTAATCCAACTGAATATATAAATCGTGGTTAGAGGGGTGTCTAAACACTTCTTTAGCCGGTTGTATCTGGCCCATCCGTCCGAAAAAAAAGGTAAGTCAGTTTAAACGGAATGTTATTTATACTAATACTACTTTCCTTTTTCCTTATTGTTTTTCCAGGTATATACTGATACTGATCCTGTGGATTCTTTGTGAGACATATCACTGCAGCCACACTACATCAGAGATAGTGCTGCAGATTCCAAACTAAGTAGGTTTGGCATAATGGTTAGAGTGTTCGCCAATGGCCCAGGAGACTTGGGTTCAATACCAGGTTGAGTCATACCAAAGAATCAAAAAAGTAGTTGATACCTCCTTGCTTAACACTTAGTGTTATAAGGTAAGGATCAAGGGTAAAAGTGGAACAATCAAGGGAAAGGACTAACACCCTCCCCTACACCTTAGTGTAGTAGCTATCGAAAAGGGAGCCTTCGAGTCACCCTTCGAGACAACGGTCACCAACTTTATTTTTATAGGTGCAGTTGCCCAATACCTACTAGTTTTGAATTAAGAGTTTTTCCTTCTACTTGACCAATTCATCGAACACGTCTCGATATCCCACTGTGTCCTACTAAAGTGTGTCTCACTATACACATGGGATCCATGTGACTGCTAATAACTTAACTAATAATAATGTTATGTTCTTTTTTGTTTCAGATTTGAAAGTAGTATACTATAACAACTATTAATCCTCTGTCACAATGCCTTGGACATTCTCAGCGTCACTTATTTGGAGACAAAATCATTCAAAACTGAGCAAGCAAAATTTTGCAGGAAGTTCAACTTTAATAATTATCCACAGAAAAGCTAATTTTAACTTTGGGTACACTAATTTTACGCCACAGGGTCAGTAAACAATCCCAGCAAGAAGGCAGAAAATCCCAGATCTAGCAAGAAGTTGATTGCAAGATGTCTTGACAATTTAGATACGGTGAGAGATTTTGTTGGCAAGAGTCAGAAAAAGACACTCCGAAGATTTCCCCAAGAACTTAGTCTTTCACGTGGACTGTTGGATAAAGTCAATAAATTTCTACTCTTGTCATCTGGTTTGACCATTCTGAAGTGATATGATAGCTTTTTAAGACTCAGATGAAAGATAACTCGATGCAATATGAATTATCAAATTAACTCGTTACATTTATTTTGAAACACTCTGTACTTATACACATAACAACGAAAGGAAGGCGTTTGCAAGATGTGATGGATTGACTAATTGATTGACTTTAACGGCATGTCAATCCGTCTGAGGTAATTTTGTGCCAAGAGGTTAGGGAATCGCGTTCATTATACGTTCCTATATAAACTTTTGTAGTTATTTATTAATAATTTCTTAGATAAGAACCTAGCAAGTTCTACCACTCCGAGTCAGAGTGGACCTGGGAGTAATGGAAATGAAGCAGTACTCTACACTCCTCAAATATCCAGCGTAGGACACCTATTTTTGCTAGAGGGGTGTTATACAATCAGTGAATTCCCAGCCCTTCTGACTGGGCATATTAGCGAGATGTCAAAAGCTGAACAATCTCATCAAAGAATTGAACTCGATTACCCGAGTTTATTTCCAGCAGCAACGCACGCTACGCTAACCCACCTCCATTGTTTTTCGGTAGGTATGTTTTTTTCGTGAAAGTAAAAGGATCAAATGTATAGAAAATTTTTTGATCTACATCATCATCCTCATCAAGGTATGATGACATCACGGATTCCTTTCTATCTATCTATCTATCAATCTATCTATCTATCTATCTATGCTTCCCAACTGGCTACCATTCATGATGAATCCGCAAGATGGCATCTAGAGTTCGCACAGAGCTGGTAAATGTAAGTTTTTGCTGATCGGCTCACATTGGTGTGTCCATGGGTAGGAGTCCAAAGGAGAACGTCGATTATGAATTTGTTCTCACATCTCCAGCAGTCCCCAGCATGTTTTAATTCTTACTCTTGTATAAGTCAACCCTTTTCTCTTTTGCTCCTAAATGCGTCTTATACACGAGTAAGCGCGATTTCTTCTTCTTCTTCTTCTTCTTCTTCTTCTTCTTCTTCTTCTTCTTCTTCATCATCTTCTTCTTCTTCTTCTTCTTCTTCATTCGCCTAAGACGTTTTCAAAATATTGCTTAGTGTGTTGTGGGGTATTGATCATGCGAGCGGTCAGGCACGGTCGGGATTTTTAGGTCTTTCTTTTTTGTAGTTGTTGTGGTAGTTGGGGGTTGTGAGAGGAGCTTTTGTACTTGTGAAGGCTGGCGTGAGAACAAATCAGCAAATTTAAAATAACATTTAAAAACGAGATCGCACTTTTCTTTTCTCATTCCACCCCAACCCTCCGCGACCTCCGAATTTTTAGAAGTGTCCGTCGCTTTCATCTGAATTCTCATTTAAGTTAGATTTCATGAATTGATAAAAGATATCTCCGAACGAAATCGGCAAACGAATAAATTGCAATTTTAACAACTAAGAATCAACACCCCACCAAAAAACATATATATATATATACATATAATATACATACGTAACATAAAAACATAATATATATATATATATATATAATATTCATACACAATATAATGCAAGCATACATGATTTATATACATAATGTACCATACATACATAATATAACACACTTTCACACATACCCCAGTCGGCTGGGCTGTCGAATACACCGTCTGCATTTCTGCAGAAGGGAAAGACCCCCCCCCCACTAAAACGACTGTCCTGGATATAACATTAAACCATCTGATGGTAAGGCTCCAGTAATGCTTGAACTTTGGGGAATGAGGAATACCTCTTCATTGCCATCGCTCCCACGTCCACTCTGGCTAGGAGTGGTAGCACCTGACAGGGTCTTATCAGTGGGCCATATAGGACTGTTTTACAGAGTGAAAACAAATGACATGCTAAACTGAATTGTTTGAAATAGAACTGTTTGACCATTTAACTATGTGTAAACAAATGTCTGACGTTTAAATGAATTATTAATGATACGTAGCAATACTTGGAACCATTTAACTATGAGCAAAAAAATGAGCCTAGGCTCGTTTAAGAATTTTATCAAAAAATGCTTACAAATCATATATAGTTATATTATCATCATCATCATGTCATGCCGCTAGCACGGATATCCCTGACCCTCTCTCGCCACTTCCTATCGTTCATTGCCTCTGGTAGGTCTTCAGGGCTACATCCCGTATCCTCCCATAGCTGCTGAATGTATGTTCGTGCTGGTCGTCCTGCTTTTGCCCGGCCATATATGGGGTCCATAGGAGTACATCACTTTTGAGCTCGTCCCTGCTTCTCCAGCAGTGTCCTGCATGTCTGGTTCGTCTAACTTGGATAGTTTTCGTGATGGGAGTCAGGTGGCCGTATAGTTGGTGCCTTGTGGGGTGTTGCCGCCAGGACTTGTTCAATATTGCTCGCAGCATTCTTGTGTAATTGCCGTCTAGCTTCTTTATATATGTGCTACAATCAAACAAGCGACACCACCACACTAGACGGAACCCCTCTGAAACTAGTAGAAAAATTCACCTACCTAGGAAGCAGCGTCTCATCAACCGAAAAGGACATCGACAAGCGGCTAACGAAGGCATGGACAGCTATCGATAGGCTATCGATCATATGGAAATCAGACCTGACCGATAAAATGAAACGCAGTTTCTTCCAGGCAGCGGTCGTATCCATACTGTTGTATGGATGGAACTATAGTTATATATATGTATGATAACCGGGCCAGTGGCCTAATGAGTACAGTGTTCGCCAATTATCCGGGAGACCAGAGTTCAATTCCAGGTCAAGACTTAAAAAATGGTACTTAATGCCGCCTTGCTTAACGCTCAGCAATATAGGGTAAGGATCAAGGGTAAAGTGGAACAATCCAGGGAATGGAGTAGCGCCCTCCCCTAGCTATTGAAAACGGAGCCTTCGGATCACCCTCGACTACGGTCGCCAGCTTTCTTATAAAGAAGCTTTTGCATTAGATAACTTACAATGATTGATAAAACCAAACCAAACAAAAAATTTAACACATATACACAAAATGTAACATAAATTCGTATATACACAAAAACATACATACATACGTAATATACATTTATACATGATATAACATGCATTCACACATACATACATTTAGATATACTGTGGTATAATGGTTATCGTCATAGGAAATAGACACGGTAACCTGAGTTCAAATCATCGACGAGACTTTGCATTTTACATGGCGCTAAAACCCTTATCCTATTTACCAACCCCTCCGCTCGGGAAGGATATGACACCAGGTCAATTTTTAAGCGGAGTTTAACAGGTTTTAATTCAGAGTTTTCCTTCTCCTAGACTAGTTGCCTGACCAAGGCTGAAGAACCTAGTCTGTCCTACTATTTACCCATACTTGGAGGGAGAATAATTGGATTCATACCTTTCCCAAGGGTATTAGTGCTATGTGAAATGCAATCAGTCTCGTCCAGGATTTGAACTCGTGTCGCCGTGTCCATTTTCTACGACGATAACAATTACACCACGGTCACCTCCTTCATGGCGCTAATACCCTTATTACCAGAGGCGATGAACGATAGAGAGAAGTGGTGAGAGAGGGTCAGGGATATCCGTGCTAGCGGCATGACATGATGATGATGATGATATAACTATATATGATTTGTAAACATTTTTTGATAAAATTCTTAAACGAGCCTAGGCTCATTTTTTTGCTCATAGTTAAATGGTTCCAAGTATTGCTACGTATCATTAATAATTCATTTAAACGGCAGACATTTGTTTACACATAGTTAAATGGTCAAACAGTTCTATTTCAAACAATTCAGTTTAGCATGTCATTTGTACGAATTCTATTCTTCTTCCAGCAATATGTAAATAGTAGGGAAGTTTGAGTTATTTAGCCTTGGTTAGGCAAACAGTCTAAGAGACAGAAAAATCTGAATTTAAACTTGCTAGACTCATCATGAAAGCTGACCTTGCATCACATGTTGCTCATGCAGAGGAGTAGGTAAATACATGCCCAATATAATCCATCCATCCATCCATCCATACATGTGAATTTATTGTGAATTAATGGCTACCGTTGTTGAAAATGGGCAAGGCGACTCGAGTTCAATTCCTGTACAAGGCCGTTTGTATTTCCCATAGCGCTAATATCCTTGAGAAAGGCATGAATCCAAATCTTCTCCCAATAGCTATGGGCAATTAGTAGCTCTTTAACCTTGGTATGGCGACTGGCCTAAGAGAAGTAAAACTCTGAATTTAAACCTGCGCTTAAAAACAGACCTTGTGTCATATCCTACTCGTGCTGGGGGTGGGAATACATACATAATAAACCAACTCGGGTTCAATCTCAGGTCGAGTCATAGCAAAGAAGCACAAAATATGGTTCTTAAGGCCGCTTTGCTTAACACTCAGCATAATAAGGTAAGGATCAAAGGTAAAGAGGAACAACTGAGGGAAAGGAGTAGCGCCCTCTTCTACACTTTGGTGAAGTAGCTAATACATAAGAAGCTTTCCGGTCGCCCTCAACTACGGCCGCCAACTTTACATTTACTTACATAATTAATACAACATACATTCACACACATCTACATTCATATTATAATATACACACATACATACATAACATGCATATACATTAATTATATATACATAATATATATATATGTGTGTGTGTGTGTATATATATACATCAAATATGTATGTATGTATGCTTATTTCATTTCAACCATTAAGAAGACACAATTTTATTATAAAAAGTTAAAGTATCCAAATATAGGGTTTTCATTTAAGTTTAGCTTATTTTATCACAAGACTAGAAATTTAGAGGTTTCAGTGAGAACTAACTGAAAATTTCTTTAAAATTCACAATTAATTGGTTTGCGAGACTTGCTTACAAACCAGTAAACCTCGACGAAGGGATGTGTCATTTACAATACTTTGGCTCAAGTTCATAAATACAGAGGGCCAAGAAAGAATAGATTGGTATGTTGGTTTATTTGGGTTTTATGGCGTATCAACCTTTTTAGGTTCTATTTCAAACAATTCAGTTTAGCATAAGTACACAGTTTAATTGTCAAAAACATTTCTATTTCAAGTAATTCAGTTCTGTCAAACAGTTCTAATTCAAACAATTCGGTTTAGTATAAGTATAGTTTTGTTAACACACAGCTAAATGTCAAAACAGTTCTATTTCAAGCAATTCAGTTTAGCATAAGTACGCAGTTTACTTCTATTCGACCTATAGATTGGGCCCTGTCAGATGCTACCACTTTGGACCACAATGGATTTGAGAGTGATGGCAATGAAAGGTTACTCCGCATTCTCCAAAGCTCCAGCAATACTGGGAACTCACCATCAGATTGTTTAGTGTCATATCCAGGACACTCGTTGGGGGAAGACTTACCCCTCTGAAGAGGTACAGTCGGTGTATTCTACAGCCCCAGCCGACTGAGCCACAGGATACTCATTGGTGGGGTCGTACCCTGTTGCAGAAGTGCAGTCGATGTATTCTATAGCCCCAGACGACTGGGCAAAGAAAGAATCGGACTCAGTAACAAAGTGTACAACCCTGACTATTACACTCAGAGAAACATGCGAAGAGTGAGTAATGTAAATTTAAAAAGTACTAGACGAATAACCATTCTACTAGAAAAATAAGAGGTAATAACTGTCCTCTTACCTCAACACAACTCGAAAACACGGTTATCGTCATAGGAAATGGGCATGGTGACTCGAGTTCAAATCTTGGATGCGGTTGTTTGCATTTTCACATAGCGCTTTAGGAAAAGTATGAATCCAACTTCTCCTCTCTCTTTCTCTCTCTCTCTCTCTCCTAACAATGAGCAAATTGTAATTCAGACTTGTTCCTTTAGCCTTGGTACGGCAACTAGTCAAGGAGAAGGAAAACTCTGAATTTAAACTCAGCTTAACAATTAGCTTTCTGTTGCAACCTACTCATCAAGGAGATATTGAGTAAAGAGCAACTCAAAAACATTTCTGCTCGGTCTGTAGAATACGCCGTCTGCTTTGCTGCAAAGGGGTGAGTCCTCCCACCTACGAGTTTCCTGGATAGTTTCCTCTAGACAATCTGATGGTGAGGTGCCAGTAATTCTGAAGCTTTTGGGAATGCGCTCTACCCCTTTATTGCCATCACTCCCAGTTCCACTCTAGCCCGGAGTGTTAGCACCTAATTGGGTCCTATCTATGGATCAAATAAAACAAAACAGTGTACTTATGCTAAACTGAATTATTTGAAATAGAACTATTTTGACATTTAAACTGCGTACTTACGCTGAACTGAATTGCTTGAAATAGATCTGTTTGGCATGCAAAACTAAATTGTTTGAAATCGGACTATTTTGATATTTAAACTGCGTACCTATGGAAAGCTGAATTGTTTGAAATAGTACTGTTTTTTTGTATGCGAAACTGAATTGTTTAAATAGGACTATTTAGACATTTAAACTGCGTAC
>OY757916.1:37094561-37187061 GCA_963585895.1 Sepioteuthis lessoniana | reverse complement strand
GACTTATTTTTCATACTCTGTTTTCTCTCTCTCTCTCTCTCTCTCTCTCTTTCTCTCTCTCAATTCTAACGATGGTTTATTTCTCTCTGTCTATGTAAAGCACTCGACTTATTTTTCATACTCTATTTTCTCTCTCTCTCTCTCTCTCTTTCTCTCTCTCAATTCTAACGATGGTTTATTTCTCTCTGTCTATCTAAAGCACTCGACTTATTTTTCATACTCTGTTCTCTCTCTCTCTCTCTCTCTCTCTCTCTCTCTCCCTCTCTCTCTCTCTTTCTCTCTCAGTTCTAACGATGGTTTATTTCTATCTGTCTATCTAAAGCACTCGACTTATTTTTCATACTCTGTTTTTTTTCTCTCTCTCTCTCTCTATTTCTCTCTCACAATTCTAACGATGGTTTATTTCTCTCTGTGTATCTAAAGCACTCGACTTTTTTTTCATACTCTGTTTTCTCTCTCTCTCTCTCTCTCTCTTCAGCGACTATAAAAAAAAGTATAGTAAACGAATTCGAACTCCAGTCGCGCTATTACGCTCACCTTTGGACAAATACCCCTGGGAAAGGTATGAACCCCCTTATCCTCCCAGCTATGGGTTAAATAGCACCACTACTGTTCTTCTAGGAGAATGGCTTCGGCATTAGATATCCAACAAAGGTTGATATACCATTAAACAAAGAAACCAAACCAAAAAGGGTAGTAGCAAGGACTTTATACAGTTACTTCTCACGGCGGAGTTACAACGAGGGTTCGACTGGAACTCAAGGCGTAGTGTTACACTCATTGACCCGTTAGAACCGTGTGTATACAAATGTCTATGTAGTGCCTTAGTTCTACAAGGGTCAACTGAGAACCGTGGTGGTACAAGCGTCTATTTGGTGTCGAAATATAACAAAAGTCTATATAAGAACTGCAGCATTACAAGATTCGCTTGGTCTCAGTGGGTGTCCCCATAGGCAGAACCTGCTTTCCAGCGCTGAGTTTATGGCTTGGCACCAGAGACGCCCCAATAGGAGACTACCGACACGACCAAGCATTTTTTTGATCTGGGTTTCGATCTGTGTATGGCTCCCAACTTTTAAATGTCTTGGGGAGAAGTCAGTCAAATACCCAGTCGCATGTATGCTTCTGTCAAACAACCTACCATTCCTTTGGTTTGGTTTGGTTTCTCTATTTAATGACAAATCAACCTTCGTGGGTTATTTATTGCTAAAGCCATACTTGTAGAAGATTCTCCCAAAGGTATAAGTTTGAAAGTTAACGTGATAGCACGACTGGGGTTCGAACTCACTTACTATGATGTCGCAGTTCAGCACGTTAGCCACTACGCTACGAAGACTTCCTCCGAGCTTTCGTGGCTCGAAAGTACCAGCTTCGTTCTAGGGTATGTTCCCCCTGGTAGCACCTGTCCCCTTACCTAAAAGAACAGGATTATCTTATACCAGAGGCGTCTCTCAAAGAGGATGCAAACGAAACTGAACCATGTTTTCACACACCCTTCGGAAGGCTAGTTTCCTGCGGGCCACATTAATTTGAACCCATCTTGCGTCACTTATGAACACCAGAGTGAATGTTGATTAAAAAACTAGAAGTATTATAACGAATTGAAAGGTAGATTGTTCTTTTCAAGATGAAAAAAAAATTAAAGGGAATTTAAATAATATAAATCTATCACTGATGATTCATTGTACGTGGAGTAGAGTATTGTTTTTGTTGTTATCCATTAAACAATTGCGCCTCTGCATTCTTAGTATGTCCTCGTGTTGGATCCGAAAGATTTTACATAAATCTTTGTACATTTTCTTTCCGTTTAATTTCTCTTTCTTTCTTTTTCTTCTTTTTTCTTTCAAACGATTATTTCCTCCATTCTTTCTATAGTCTTTTTTCTCACTTCTAACATCACACATTTTTATTTCTTTCCCAGTTATCCCCGTTCTTTCTTTCTTTTTGTCTTTTTTTTCCTATTTTTTATTTATTTTTTTTTTAATTTTATTTTTATATTTTATTTTTTATTTCATTTTTATATTTTTTTATTTTATTTTATATTTATAAATATTTATATTTATAAATACTTTATATTTATAAATATTTTATTTTATATTTATGAATTTTATATTTATAAATATTTTATATTTATAAATATTTTATATTCTATATTTATGAATATTTTATATTTTATATTTATAAATATTTATAATATTTTATATTTATAAATATTTTATATTTATAAATATTTTATATTTATAGATATTTTATATTTATAAATATTCTATTTTATATTGATAAATTTTATATTTATAAATTTTTATATTTTATTTTTTTATTTTATTTTTTATTTTATTTTTATTTTTTTAATTTTATTTTATATTTATAAATATTTATATTTATGAATATTTATATTTATAAACATTTTTTTTTATATTTATAAATATCTATATCTTATTTTTATATTTTTTTTTTATTTTATATTTATATTTTTTTATTTTATTTTTATATTTTATTTATTTTATTTTTTCTATTTTTACAGTCACTAACCCACTTTAGTTGTTTCTTTCTTTTCCTCAACTGTCATCTTCCTGACGAGGCAGTAGCAAAAGTCAAATATCTTTTTTATCAACTTTAACACAGCAAGAGAAAAATAGCGTCTCTTTTCACCATGAAGTAGACGATGCTGGCACTAAGGCTTCTGTTGTCCAACTTTTAAACAATAATAAGGCCGATAAAACTGATATGAACTCTTCTCTCCTTTCTGAAATCCACGCAGATGAAAGCGAGTGTGCTAAAATTGGTGGCAATGATTGAAGTGATTTTTATGAAGGTCACATTTCTAACATTCGATATGGGCAGATGATGATAGCAAATGTTAATGATGACAAATCATCTTACTGCCAGATTCGGGATCACTTCGGCTCTTTTCGTGTATTTTCATGGGATAATTGTTTTCGTTATTGTAATAAAATATTTTGATAAGAAAGCTTCGTTTTAATTAGTATTAATGTATCAGTGACGTCTTCAATAATAACTTAAGTGGAGATTAAGTTTGATAATTGCCTACACTATTCAGATGTTCTCTTCATTTTTATTTCGGTTCGTTGACCATTTTATTCAACATGCTCTTCGGCCTTCTTCAGTTATATGTTTTTTAAAGCTCCGATACACTTTAGGAAGGTGAGGGAATACACCGGCTGAATGGTTGTGTTACTAACAACAATGGCGGAGATAACAGCTGGGATAATCATTTATATCATTGTCATTTAGCATAGTTTGGCACAAGGCCAGAAGTATAGTGGAAAACATTGAGTGAAAACATTCGATGCAGTTGGCTTATTTCGACACCTGCTTGAACATTGCCATACTCTGAAGTCGGAAAGTGATTTTCTTTTCTGATACAAAGATGTGGGAGCCAAAACAGTAAAGTAGTTTTACTGTAAATATGGATTTTGGTTGGTTGATTAGAACTCTTGAGAAAAGACAGAAGGCTGGGTTTAAGTTGGATTTTAGAGAATTGCATATATTGTGCCAATTCCCAAAGTTTATTTGTTTATTCAACGTGACAACCATTCGTTTCTAAGTGAAAAGGATTAATCTAAAATACGAAATATACGAATGGGAGAGTAACAGTAAGAGAGAGAGAGAGAGAGAGAGAGAGAGAGAGAGAGCGGGTGCATTTTAGAAAAGCAGGAGTTAGCCTACTCATATAGATTTTTGGGTTCTTCGTGGCTACCGAAACAAAAATAGGTAGGAAATATCTCTTCCTTTCCTTATGACAATATAAAATGAAAATCTCACTGTTATGAAAGCTGACCCCTAACCGATAAACATCCGAATAAAATTGGAAGTTATAAACAATTGATATGGATTTATCTTTCTTGATTGATTGACTGATTTTAACGGCATGTCAATCTTTCTAAGGTTATCCTATGCCTAGAAGTTAGGGAATTGTGTTTGTTGTGAAGGTCTTTCCCCCTTTCAAAAAATACAGTCCCTCTGACAAAGTGAGTCAGCTTTCTTCCAATCAGTCTAGAAAACATCGGATCAAGTGACAACATCAAGGCATCACATCAAACTACTTTCACAACAATGTGGCGCACAACGGGAATTGATCACACTAAAAATGGCCAAATAGCCTCGCACGCTAACCATTATTTTCTATACAAATAAACAGTTCTATTTCAAACAATTCAGTTTAGCATAAGTAAACTGTTTAATTGTCAAAAACATTTCTATTTCAAGCTATGTAATCTGGTCAGACAGTTTTAATTCAATCAATTCAGTTTAGTATAAGTATAGTTTTTGTTTATACACAGTTAAATGTCGAAACAATTCCATTTCAAACAATTCAATTTAGCATAGGTACGCAGTTTAAATGTCAAAACAGTTCTATTTCAAACAATTCAGTTTAGCATAAGTACACAGTTTAGTTCTATTTAACCCATTGATAGGGCCCTGTCAGTTGCCACCACTCCGGGCCAGATTGAACCTGGGAGTGATATCAATGAAGGGGTTCTCCCTAAAGTTTCTGCATTACTGGAACCTCATCATCAGATGTTTAATGTCATATCTTGGACACTCGTTGAGAGGGATTTACCCTTCTGCAGAGATGCAGTCGATGTATTCTACAGCCCTGGGTGACTGGGCATATATATATATATATATATATATATGCATACCTAATATCCTTAGAAAAGGTGTAAATCCAACAATCTCCCTCCAGCTATTGGTGAATATTGGCAGACTGAGTTCTTTAACCTTGCTAAAGCAACCAATATAGAAAAAGTCTGAATTCAGACCTGTTTAACTCTGCTTAAGAACTGACTCAAGCAAAGTGGTTGGATATATATATATATATATATATATATATATATATATATATATATATATATATATATATATATATATACTAAGACCGAAGGAACAGACGCATACGTTGAATATATATATACGTTGAATATATATATTTGGCCTAATAAGCAGAGTGTTCGCCAATGACCCGGGAGACCGGGGTTCAATCCCAGGTCGAGTCATCCCAAAGACTCAAAAAATTGTGCTTGATGCTGCTTTGCTTAACTCCCGGCATTATAATGTACGTATCAAGGGTAAAGTGGATCAATCCAGAGAATGGAGTAGCACCCTCCCCCACACCTCGGTGTAGTAGCTATCGAAAAAGGAGCCTTTGGATCACCCGCGACTATGGTCGCCAACTTTACTTACTTTATGTATATATTTATGCATAATGGTTAGACTGTTCACCAGTGGCCATTTAACTGTGTGTCAACGAAAGTCTCGTTTATCCGCAAAATCTTTTAACAATTACAGGCCATTGCCTAATGAGCAGAATGTTCGCCAATGGCCCTGGAGACCGGGTTTCAATACCAGGTCGGGTCATACTAAAGACTCAAAAAATGTTACTTGATGACCTTGATTAACACTCACACTTATCAGATATGGATCAAGGGTATGTGGAATGATATTGGAAATCATTGTAGTAGCTATTGAAAAAGGAACCTTTGAAGTCACCCTTGACTAAGGACGGCTAACTTAACAACTAGCATATATATATATATGCGCACGTGTTTTCAACTAAAGTTTATGCGTCTGTTCCTTCGCTCATATATATATATACATATATATATATGTGTGTGTGTGCGTGTGTGTGTGTGTGTACTTGTAAATCCTAGACAACTTCGGCTTTTTACTATCATCAGAAAGGGTCTATTTGATATAACAATCAAACTCTTTTTGTAAGACTAACCTGTTTGTTGAAAGTTCAAGATTAGACGTCCTAGAATAAACTAACAAGTTTGCTTAGTTTAGCTTCTTTGTTTTTAAATAACACATTCTTTGTGCGTTAATTAATGTAGAACTGTGGTAGTATTATTTAACCCATAGCTGGGTAGGGATAAGTGGATTTATACCTTTTCTAGGAGGTGCCCGTGGTGTAATTGGAGGTGCCCGTGGTGTAATTGTTATCGTCGTAGGAAATGAACACGGCGACACGAGTTCAAATCCTGGACGAGACTGATTGCATTTCACATAGCACTAATACCCTTGGGAAAGGTATGAATCCAATTTTTCTCCCTCCAGCTATGGGTAAATAGTAGGACAGACTAGGTTCTTCAGCCTTGGTCAGGCAACTAGTCTAGGAGAAGGAAAACTCTGAATTAAAACCTGTTAAACTCCGCTTAAAAATTGACCTTGTGTCATATCCTGCCCCAGCGGAGGGGTTGGTAAATAGGATACCTTTTCTAGTGATTTTAGGCCGAAAGTGAACACAATGGTTCGACTGGAATTCGAACTCGCTTACTACAATGTTGCAATCCTGCACGTCTGCCACGATGCCACGAGAACTCTCCCTAAACATTTGGTTGGAAGTCACAGGTTAATCAAAGTCTCGTACTGGAGAACCGCCCCGCCCCCAAAGTTCACCAGCCTCTTTGTCCTAAAAAAAGATAGAGTTTGCATCAGTTCCTGATGTCTGAGGTGACCCCCCACACGGAAATATTGACGGAACGGAACAAGTTTTGTAACCAGCCCTTCTTCGCGGAGGTCGGGAAACTTTAGGCCACGTCACACAATGAAATGCTGCAAGAAAACACCGCACATTATTCATAAAGCTAAAAAATATTTTTTTTAATTTCAAAAATAAAGTCAAACGCTTAAATATTTTAATAAAATTTAATCAAGCGCTATCCCTGTTTTATTAGATATTAAAAAATCACTAAAAACTCAAAATAATATCTCTTTCCCTTATTTCTTTATTCACTACAGTAACTTCCTTTAATTTGCTCTGATCTATTTATTTCATTTTATTCTATTTTATTTATTCATACTGACAAATATTCGCATTTAGGTGAAAAGGATGAATCTAAAATACGAAATATTTATTTGCTGTCGTCCTCACTGCTCAGAAGCGTGGAGAATCAGTCCCGCAGCAGACGGTGAAATTTCAACAAAGTAGACAATTAAAAAAAAATGGCGTGAAAATGTATTTTCCCAACATGGCGGTATTGTATCGAGTTTCTCTCCCTTTCTCTCACTCTTTCTTCTCTACTCGTTCCAAACGACAGCTTTTTTAAAAAAATCCAGTCGTAAATTTGAGTGGACAAGAAATTACAGCTGAGAATGTCAAGTTTTTTCTCTTGGATTGTTTGAGCTGCAATTTATAAGAAATAACATCGGAAGTGAAGAAGTATTTCTTCGTCGAGATTAATTTTCAGATAAAAATAAATGTTTATGTTTAACCCTTCTTCTTCATTTGAAGAGACAAACTGAAAGACTTTCGGCGCCAAAATTCTTCGTGGAATTTCTCGATGACTTTTAAAAAGTTTGAAGGCGTAAATCACAAACATGACTTCTGTTTTGCATATCAGCTTTTCGATGAATTTGAGATGGTGACATCAGTCGAGTTAGTGAACGAAGAGGTTTCTGTCGAATAAAGTCCTTTTTAACCAGTCGAATCAAAAGAAAGAAAGAACTGAAAAAAGAAACAAATAAAAGATAAGTTGGAAAGAAAAAGAAATTGAAATAGAGATAACGAACAGAAAAATCAAATGGGTCAGGGACCAGCTATCCCCTGACAAGAAAGTAGAAGTCCTGTATTAAAAAAAACACACCATCTATATTTTGTAGCCACTACTTTGGTCGAGTTAACGAGTTAAGAACGAAGGAGCTTCTGTCAACTTAAATCATTTCAAACCACTCGAGACCAAAGAAAGAAATGAAAGCAATAAAGAAAAATAAATAAATAAAAATAAGTGACATTTTGGAAAAGAGAGAAAGAATATGAAGAAGAAAACGAAATAAAAATAATTTGAAGGAAAAAGAAATTGAAATAGAGAAAAAAAAGGAAGTGATGCAGAGAAAACGATGTTGGGTTGATTGATATTACGGTATATCAACCCACATTGGGTTATATGATGCCGAAGTCAGACTTTTTAAAGTACGATGGGCAGACTAGCGTCTAAATTACGCAGATATGAAAATAACACTAGCATCTCAATTTATGAGATATATTTACTAAAATTACCTGAAAATATCTTGAAATACTATTGATTGAATTTATTCAAAGAAATCGCTAGTGGGTTCAACCACAGATTCCAGACGACTTCTGAATCTCCTCTTTGTCTTTCCTTATTTACATTGGTAAATGGTGCGGTTATACTTGCCTTTAGTACATCTTTTGTGTGGTACGAAGTTTTGTTGGTCTCTTACTCAAAAGTGATCCACACATAATAATCAAAGGTAATGCAATCTGGGAAATTCGGCGACTATATGTTTGGGGTGATGTGGCCGCAGAAATACTGGGTTAACCTGCTTGTGTGGCATGGCTCAGAGTCCTGTTGCCAGACATAGGGTCTTCCAGCAGTCCCCTTCTCGATCCAGGACAACACTACCCCCCTATGCTATTATATAGGCATCCGTGTTGAGTCTGTTATGTTTTAGAATTGATACCCAAACAATTACGTTCACTTTTGGGCAAATAACCTTGAGAAAGGTATGAACCCCCTTCCCCTCCCAGCTATGGGTTAAATAGTACCACTACTGTTCATCTAGAAGGATGACTCTGGCATTAAATAACCTACAAAGGTTGATATGCCATTAAACAAAGAAACCAAACCAAACCAAACCAAACACTCTGAAATGTTCTTGCCCAGTCAGTAGGATATGTAGAATACACCGACTGCATCTCTGCACAGGGGTAAGACCCCCACCCAGCGAGTGTCCTGTATATGACTCTAAACAATCTGATAGCGAGGTTCCAGTTAAGCTGGAGTTTTGGGGAATGCGAAGTGCCCCTTCATTGCACTTGCTCCCAGGTCTACTCTGGCCCAGAGTAGTAGCAACTGACAGGGTCATACCTATGGGTTAGATAGAACTAAACTGCGTATTATGCTAAACTGAACTGCTTGAAAAAGAACAGTTTTTGACACTGAAACTGTATTCTTAACTGGATTGTCTGAAATAGAATTGTTTTTGATATTGAAACTGTGTACATATGCTAAACTGAATTGTTTGAAATATAACTGTTTTGACATTTAACTGTTTGTAAGCAAAAACTATACTTGTATTAAACTGAATTGTTTGAAATTTAATTTGGCGTTAAATGACCCGAAAAGGGTTCATACGCCGTAAAACAAAACAACTAACCAACCAATCTGCAATGTTCTAGTTGGAAAATCCGGTGTGTATGGCTAACAGCACAGCATGCTTTTTCCAAATTTCTTGAGGAGTAAATTGCGTCACGCTGCTGATTTTCTTAGAGACTCAGCTGACTCTAGTTTGCTGCACAATAGGCAAAACCGGAAACACATAAAGCACATGCGTGAAATTAATCATTTAGAATGGTGATAATTCATCCATCGTACCCTGTCTTTTTATGGATTCAAGTAACTATTCCTATTTAGTGATATAATCCCTGTCTGACTGTTCTCTTGCAGAGGGATTTTTTTTAATCTTCAAAAATAGGGGGTTCTGGATATGATACTAAAATGCGCTTGATAATGAGGCTCTAGTTATGGAAATCTGGTTGTTGGTTAGTTGGTTGTTTGGGTTTTTATGGCATATCAACCTTTGTAGGTTATTTAACGCTAAATCCATTTTTATGTAAATAATCAGTTCTATTACAAACATTTCAGTTTAGCATAAGCATGCAGTTTAAATGCAAGTACAGTTTGATTGTGAAAAACACTTCTATTTCAAGCTATTTAGTTTAGTCAAGCAGTTCTAATTCAGCTAATTCATTTTAGTATAAGTACAGAGTTGGTTTACACACAGTTAAATGTCAAAACAGTTCTATATCAAACAATTCAGTTTAGTGCAAATACAGTTTCATTGTCAAAACACAGTTCTATTTCAAATAATTCAGTTTAACATAAGCACGCAGTTTAAATCTAAGTACCGTTTAATTGTCAAAAACATTTCTATTTCAAGCTATTCAGTTTAGTCAAAAAATTCGGTTTAGCATAAGTATGCCGTTAGTTCTATTTAACCCGTAGATAGGGCCCTACCAGGTGCTACCACGCCGGGCTAGAGAGAACCTGGGAGCAATGGCAATGAAGGGGTACTCCGCATTCCCCAAAGCGCCAGCATCACTGGAACCTCACCATCAGATTGTTAAATGTAATATTCAGGACACTCGTTGGGGGGGGTCTTACCCCTCTGCAGAGGTACAGTTGGTGTATTCTACAGCCCCTGCCGACTGGGCAAGGGAGATCTGGTAAGTGTGAAGTACCTTTTCATTATCATTTCTCTTCGATCAACTCGAACCCGTCGTGGTAAACGTGTCATGGTCTCATTAAACATATCTTTTAAAAAATATTCGTATTCGAACCGTGTGCAAAAAAAAAAACAACAACAGCAAAACCCTTAAGGAACAACTGCATCAGAAATGTAAATATGAACGTACAATGAACGCGATTCACTAACTCCTTGGCCAAAAATTAACCTAAACTCGTTGACACGCCGTTAAAATAAATCCCCGAATCAATCATATTCAATAATGATAACTGTTTATTCGCACACGATTATATAGTTGTAAGTATTCCAATCAAATACTATTGCCCATTGCTATAAAATACACAGACGGCATTTCTGCACAGGGGTAAGCCTCACCTCCCAACGAGTGTCCATGTTATGACTCAAAACAATCTCATAGTGAGGTTCCAGTAATGCAGGAGCTTTAGGAAATGCAGAGTACCTCTCCATTGCCATCGCTCCCAGGTTCACTCTGACCCGGAGTGGTAGCACCTGATAGGGTCCTATCTATAGGTCTAAAAGAACTAAACTGCGTACTTATGCTAAGCTAAATTGCTCGAAATAGAACTGTTTTGACATTTAAACTGCGTACTTATGCTAAACTGAGTTGTTTGAAATGGAACTGTTTTTGTATGCTAAACTGAATTGTTTGAGTCATAACTGTTTGACTAAACTGAACAGCTAGAAATAGAAATGGTTTTGATATTTAAACTGTGTACTTATGCTAAACAGAATTGTTTGAAATAGAACTATTTATTTGTATCAAAATAGATTTGGCATCAAATAACCTACAGAGGTTGGTATGCCATATGCAATCGACTATCTCTAAGCTTTGCTGACTGTGCAGACGTAGAGAAAGAATGAACACTTGAATAAATAAAGTTTGGGAGAAGACTTCTTCATTTAATAGGATAAACTGTTAGATTTTGCCCCAAAACCATACGTGGAATTTCTCAATGATTTTGATATGTTTGTCGAAGTAATAAAGCTTATGAAGTGAAAATGACAGCTACTCTTCATCTGGCTAGGCATTGTCCGAGATAAAAAAAAATTGTTGCTTTTACATCAACGGGATATACAGCAGTTAAAAAAAATTAGTTTTTCTTTTGAATTTTCGATAAAAATGTTTCCTCTGTTCCTATGTATTTTCATGCTTAGAGTCTAAATACATTTTCGTGTAAAAAATACCGTATTTGACGTAAGGTGCACTTTCTTACTAAAAATATCTCTCTGTGGGTTGGTTGGTTCGGTTGTTTGGTTTTTATGGCATATCAACCTTTGTAGGTTATTTAATGACGAATCCATTTTTAAACAAATAATCAGTTCTATTTCAAGCAATTCAGTTTAGCATGAGTACACAGTTTAATTGTCAAAAACATCTCTATTTCAAGCTCTTCAGTTTAGTCCAACAGTTCCAATTCAAACAATTCAGTTTTGCATAAGTATGCAGTTTAGGTCTATTTAACCCATAGATAGGGCCCTATCAGGTGCTACCATTCCGGGTCAGAGTGGACCACGAGCAATAGCAATAAAGAGGTACTCTGCATCCCCCAAAGCCCCAACATCACTGGAACCTTACCATCAGATTGTTTAGTGCCATATCCAGGACACTCGGAGTATTCTACAGCTCCAGCCAGCTGGGTAACCTCTCTGTGTGTCAAAAATAACTATTTAATCATCTCCAATACTTGAAAGCATTTGATATTGTGCAAAGAAAGGATTAATATTAAATTGAATTATCAGTATTAGATAGCAACACTTGAAACTATATAAGTGTTTGCATACGAATGAATAATGTTGAATAGAGTTATTCGAGTTAGATAACAATACTTAAAACTATTTAGTAAATAAGTAAAGTTGGCGACCTTAGTCGGGGGCGACCAGAAGGCTCCCAGTTCAATAGCTACTACACCGAAGTGTAGAGGAGGGTGCTACTCATTTCCCTGGACTGCTCAACTTTAACCTTGATACGTACCTTATATTGCTGAGTGTTAAGCAAGGAAGTATCAAATACCATTTTAAAAGTCTTTCGTATTACGCTACCTGGGATTGAATCCAGGTCTCCCAGACCACTGGCAAACACTCAACCCATTAGGCCAATGAGCTGGCACTAAAAGTAAAGTTGGCGACTTTAGTCGAGGGTGAACAGAAGGCTCCCTTTTCAATAGCTACTACACCGAGGTGTAGGGGAGGGCGCTACTCCATTCCCAGGACTGCTCCACTTTACCCTTACTCCTTACCTTATAATGCTGAGCGGTAAGCAAGGCAGCATCAAGTACCATTTTTTGAGTCTTTGGTATGACTCAACCTGGGATTGAACCCCGGTCTCACGGACCATTGTGCAAACAACTGATTAATATTATATTGAGTTATTTGAATTAACAATACTTAAAACTACAAAACTGTTTACAAAAAAATGAGCCTTGGCTCTTTAAAAAAACTTAACAACAAACTATCCGTTTACAAATAATATATGTATACATACGTGTGTGTGCGTGTGCGTGAGAGATGGTAAGTTGGTTGTTTTGGTTTACGACGTACCCAAACATTTTGCATCATTTAAAGTTTAAAAAATTTAGTTTAGTATTAAAACAGATTTTTATTTACACACAGTTAAATGTCAAAACATTTCTATTTCAAACAATTCAGTTTAGCATAAGTAGCAAGTTAAATGTCAAAACTGTTCAAGTAGACTGTTTCAATGGGAAAACATTTCTATTTCAAACAATTCAGTTTAGCATAAGTACACAGTTTCAATGTGAAAACAGTTCCGTTTCAAGCAATTCAGTTAAGCATTAGTAGACTGTTTAGTTCTATTTGACCCATAGATAGGACCCTGTCAGGTGCTAACATTCCGGGCCAGAGTGAACCTGGGATCGATGGCAATGAAGGAGTACTCCGCACTCTCCGAAGCTCCAGTCTTACTGGAGCCTAACCATCAGATTGCTTAGAGTCATATCAGGACACTCGTTGGGGGAATCCAACGCCTCTGCAGAAATAAAATCAGAGTATTCTACAGCCCCAGTCAACTGGGCAAGTGTGTGTGAACACAATTTGGAATTAAATAACCTCTAAAGGTTAATAAAACCGATCCAAAGTCTTCTCTGACCTTGAGCTGTAGTACCCATCTCTGGGCCAATATGTTTAAAAATTAATCGTATTCGAAAGGACCTTGTCAAACACTCTTAAGTAACATCTACACAAAAATTGTAAATATATGCACAATGAACGTGATTTCCATACCTCTAGGCATAAAATAACCCTAATCGGATTAACATGCCATTAGAATGAATAGATAAATAAAACTCCGATTAATATGAGAAGCTTTGCCATCTAAATCATGATGTTTGGTTATGATTGTTGTATGGGTTGTATTAAACTGGTGTGCTATGTTTTGTTTTGTTTTTTTACGCGGTTTAAGGTTTTCTTTATAATTGTTACGAATAAAAATAGATTAAGATACGAGAGAGCCTTATTGCTGATTGAAGTCGGTCGTCAAGAACGAGGAAAAACTTTGGGGATAAGATTTCCCGACCGATACTGAGTAAACCATTTTTGGTATTTCCTGACACTTAAGGTTTTATTTCTGTAAACAGTTCAAATATTCCTGGTCGCCTCTGAAGCAGATGAACACTTTTTGAACTCATAAAGCATGTAGTGTCTCAAGTGGGTCTCATCTACACCCATTTTTATGAATCATCAATTCAGAATTTATTCAACTTGACATTAGATATTTCTGAAATGAAAGTCGTATTATCAAAATACTAAGTCAAATACAAAACTATGTTTTACACAATCAAACTACAACTTTATAAAGCTATAGAAAAACAAACAAGATTTTCTTTATATATATATAAATATATAATCCGAGGAGAAAATCCAAGGCTTTGGAGTATCCAATTTGAGTGCTCAATGTCAACGGCTATCGACGTATAATTAATTTGAGATTAAAAATATATCAAAACTCAACGCGCAGAGCTAAAAGATCTTTTTATATAAAAAGAAAAGGAAATAATCCACTTCCTTGGTGTCATTATAGATTTATTTCAGGTCGTGATGACCATCATCAGATGTTGCTGGAAAAAAATTTTATTTGGGTGTTGTTATATTGCTACTGGCGAGAATGGGATTTGAACAAAAAATTCAATTTTTTAATTAAAATAATATTCTAATTTATTTTTTAGTATATTTTTATCATATTTTTTAATCAAGAAAATTTTTTACGGTGGAGATATATTTATTGTTTTTTTATTTATACAATTCTTTAAAAAAACCTTACCCCTAATTTAAATATTACTGAAAATTAAAAAAACCTAATTCCGGTAAAATTAAAAGGTGGCATGAAATATATATATATATATATATATATATATATATATATATATATATATAACTGTAGTATCCGCACTTCGCAGTGATGTTTCTTTTTCAATATAGCTTTTGGTGGGGCGGGTTTGGTTTAGTTTAATATATATCTAATAAATATGAATGAACTGGATTTAGCATTAAATAACCTACGATGGCATATCAACCATTTCAGGTTATTTAATGTCAAATCCGGTTTATTCATATATATTAGATGTAGATTATTTGTAAATATAAGTCAACAAAGTTAAATGGTTCAAAGTATTACTATGTATCACTGACAGTAATCATTTGTTTACTCACAGTTCAATAATCAAACCGTTCTATTTCAAACAATTCAGTTTAACATAAGGCCTAGTTAAATGGTTCCAAGTTTTACTATGTATCACAAACAATTCAATTAAATATCAGCTTTTTTGTTTACACAGAGTTAAATGATCAAACAGTTTTTTAAACAATTCGATTTAGAATAAGTCATTTATTTGAGCTCAGTTTAAATGTCAAACCGTTCTATTTTACCCATTGATAGAACCCTATCAGGTGCTAACATTCTGAGCCAGAGTGGACATAGGAGCGTTGAGAATGAAGGAGTACTCTGCATTCTCCAAAACTCCAGCATTACTGGAGCCTTCTCATCAGATTGTTTAGTGGCATATCGAGGACACTTGTTGGGGAGTCTTACCCCTTTGCATAGATGCAGTCGGTATATTCTTCAGCCCTAGCCGACTTGGCCACCAGGAGACTCGTGGGGAAGTCTTACTACTCTGCAGAGATGCAGTCGAGTTATTCTACAGCCCCAGCCGACTGAGCCACCAGGATACTCGTTGGGGAGTTTTACCCCTCTGCAGAGATGCAGTCGGGGTATTCAACTCCCCCATTTTACTTGGCCTGTATAGGAGTGGGTATTGGTGTTTTCATTAGGGTCGTAAGAAAACAATGGAGGGGTATTAGTGGTGTAATGATTACATCGATCCTATTTCAAATCCTGGATAAGATTGTCAGGACAGGGAAAAATCCAACTCTTCTCCCCCCAGCTATGAGTAAATAATATCACAGACTGAACTCTTTACCTGGAGATGTAAGACACACAGCACATTGAATGGAGGAGTTTGGTTGAAAAGTACTTTTGAGTAAAATCATCTAGAGTTTACAGGTCCAATACCAACTACTGGTACTATTTACCAACCCCTCCGCTCGGGCAGGATATGACACAAGGTCAATTTTTAAGCGGAGTTTAACAGGTTTGAATTCAGAGTTTTCCTTCTCCTAGACTAGTTGCCTAACCAAGGCTGAAGAACCTTGTCTATCCTACTATTTACCCATAGTTGGAGGGAGAATAATTGGATTCAATACCAACTACTGGTAGATAACAAAGAATACTTTCTATAGCTTAACACTTGTACTTGGTCATGGTTAACTGGGTTAGAACAATCTACTCCCGTAGATGAAGGGTTCAGTTCGAGTTTCAATGTAAGCCCCCAAGTTCAACATGGAACACCTGAAGAAGGCCTCGTCGACAGGGTCGTAATGATCTTAGGATTTAATTGCATTTAAATATCGAACGAGGTAAGGTTATACGGCATTATATACGGTAAATATATTCTGATATTTCGATATCCAGTCGTGCTATTATGTTCACTTTCGGGAAAATACCCTTGGGAAAGATATGAAGCCCCTTATCCTTCCAGCTATGGGTTAAATAGTACCACTACTGTTCTTCTCGGAGAATGGCTTTGGCATTAAATAACCTACAAAGGTTGATATGCCATTAAACAAAGAAACCAAACCAAAGATATTTCGATAATACTTGATTTCGTTCTGTTTAATTATGTTTTTCTTTCTATTTTCAGGTTTAAAATTCGATGGTACCATCCTAAAAATCCAACAGAAATCAAACCTTTGCCAGCAATAAGGATGATGACAATAGTCCGAATATAATAAGCTTTAAGAACGCAACTATTCCAATTTAATAAAAATAATCGACTTTGTTTCTTTGTTTAATGGCATATCAACTATCTTCGGTTATTTAATGCCAAAGCCATCCGTTTAGAAAAACAAAGCTTTATTCAATTTTTGACAAGTACCCTTGGGAAAGGACTGTACTCAGTAACCCTTCAAGCTATGTGTTAAATCTTACGGCTACTGTCCTTCTATAAGAAAGGATTGGCATTAAATTACCCACGAAGTTTAATATGCCATTGAATAAAGAAACTAAACCAATGTCTATTCGACCCATAAATGGGATCTGAATGGCGCTACCATATTGTTTCAGAGTGAACCTGGGAGTAATAATGACTACAGGTTAACTCCATACTTCCCAAAAGTTCAGAACTCGAGCTTCAAAATACAAAACTTTTTGAGAGGTCTGGGGTTACTCTATAAAAAGGCTGCAGTCAGTGTCTTCTAGGCCCCGACGACGGGGTCGTAATAATTCTAGGATTTAATAATATTTAAATGTCGGACGGAGCGAAGTTATACGCCATTATATACGGTAAATGTATTCTGATATTTCGATTATACCTGATTTCGTTCAGTTTAATTATGTTTTTCTCTCTATTTTCAGGTTTAAAATTCGATGGCACCATGCTAAAAATCCAATAGAAATCAAACCTTTGCCAGCGATTCAAGAAAATGCTGATATCTAAAAATGTGTCAGCTGTTTACAAAGAGACTGGGTGAAGAATTGACACCGTCAAAACAATAGTACTGCTTAGTTCCAGTTTTTTTATTTGATGGCATATCATCCTTTATGGGTTATCTACTGCACAAACCATCCTTGTAGTGATGCTATTTAACCCATAGCAGGTGGGGATGACGGGTTTCATACATTACTCCAGAGTATTTGTCCAAAGGGAACATAGCCCGACTGGAGTACGAACTCGCAAACTTCAAGGCTGCAAGCAAACGTTTAAGTCATTATGCTACGGAGACTTCGCTCTCACTGTTTAGATCGGTTAGAATTCTTTGATGAAATTTGGAGAGGTGTGGGAATTTATTGCCATTCAGATTCCAGAGATAATCAATTGTTATACGAGGTATGAATAACTTGTAAGGAGATATAAAAAAAGTTGGCGACCAAAGTCGAGGGTAACCCGAAGGCCCCCTTTTCAATAGATCTGATAGTGTGGTTAAAGACTATAAAAGAAAATATGTCTTCTAATTAATTTTGCAGCACCAATATTTATATCAGGCAAAGAATATTATAAAATAAGCAAAGACAAATACTTGGAAATATAAATTGAAAATGTAGCACTTTAAAACTACTACCGAGCCAGCAATAGTGGCAGCCCTGAGTATAAAAGATAGAATATATATAATAATTACTTTCACTCACCGTAGGTCTTAGGTAAAGACCCACACCATATGTACATCCTCAAACCGTACTCTTAAGGTGAATTTTTAGTTTAAAAATCAATAAAGTGTCTCACAGAGACAGATCTGCCGAATATGGAGAACACTGCTCTTGTATGATCCTGTGTTTTGCCAAAAATATCTCGTTTAAAAAATATCGAGACTAACTTCATGATTTTTGTTCAAATCGGCATTGATTCGCGTTGACGAACTCGAGGTGTTTAGACAACAGCCTAATTGTCAAGACATCATCACTTTATTATAAAATATTATATAATATTATTATATCAGTTAGATGATATCATTATATTACCTGCCTTTTTGGTGTGGCTTAGAATATGCGGTCTCCATCTCATGCGAAGGTTTAAGATCCATCCAAAAAATGGGTGTCCTGAATATGACAAAATATTGCATCAAGTTGTGAGGTTCCAACTCTAGAGATATGGGAAATGTAAAGTACCCCTTCAATGCCATTACTTCCAGGTTCACTCTGATCAGGAGTGGTAGTACCTTCTAGGTTGGTTGATTGGTTTTTATGGCATATACACCTTTGTAGGTTATTTAAAGCCAAATCCATTTTTATACAATAAATCAGTTCTATTTCAAAACAATTCCGTTTAGCTTGAGTTGACAGTTTAATTGTCAAAAACATTTCTATTTCAAGCTATTCCGTTTAGTCAAACAGTTCTAATTCAAACAATTCAGATTTACAAAAGTATAGAGTTTAGTTCTATTTAACACACAGTTTAGTTCTATTTAACTCGAGGCCAGAGTGGACCTGAAAGCAATGACAATGAAGGGGTACTCTGCATTACCTCTAGCTCCAGCATTACTGGAATCTCTCTATCAGGTTGTTTAGTGTCATATCCAGAACACTCGTCGCGGGGGACCTAACCCATCTGCAGATATGCAGTCAGTATATTCTACAGCCCCAGCCGATTGGGCAATACCTTCTAGGATCCCATCTATGGGCCAAAGAGATCATATAAAAAAGTATTCGTATTGGGTAGGACTGTACAGTGATTACGATTCCCTAACCCATTGGCGTAAAAAAACCCTAAATGGGTTGACATGCCGTCCGGAGCATGACGTTATATAAGTCTATCATATAAATTGGGCAATAACGAGTGACTGATCGATCACGCAATTATAATTGCATAATTTGTATGGTAGACTCATATAACATGTCGTGCTGCGGATTGCAAACGTCTTCATTTGAATTTTGAATCATAAAATCAAACAAATGCTTCTTTTCTTCCGACTCGTGCTGCCCCAAACTACTCGCGGTCAGTCATTGAAAACCTCAATTTGTAGCACTTTGTCTATCCAGACTTACACGTTTCTAACATTCATCTTAATATTTCATTCCCCAACAAGGAAACCTGTATCATCTTTGTCTGTTTTGTCCGGTTGCCGGTCGGTTTCTTTTGCCAGTGTATCAGCTCCGAAATGTAATCACACATCATGACAGTCAAGGTTCGTTGACCAATAGTCTTGGCGTCTAGACTCGGTCCGAAGTATCTTGGCCAGTTCTCAACGCCATTAGGGGCATTTATTAGCAAGTAACTAATAGCATCGGCCAGTCAACAAAGATCAAATTGGACTCGTCGTTTTGTCGTTTTGTGTGAGGATGGCGCGAGCCTTTGTAAGTGGACGGTAGGGAAACGCATGAAAGACCGCAGCTATGGCGGGAATGGATCAAAATGGCAGAGTTAATTAAAGAAGAGGCGGAAAAATAAGACAGTGAAGGTAACGATGGACAAAGATAGAAACAAAAATTAAAGAGGGAACTAGAAAGAAAGAAAGAAAGAAAGAAAGAAAGAAAGAAACTAGGAGACAAAAAGAAACGAAAAATATGGTTGTGGAGACAGAAAGCAAAAGAAGTAAATATGAAGTGACAAAAGATCAAAGAGAAAGAAAGAGAAAAAAGAACTAGGATATGAACATAGATAGATAGATAGAAATGAGGAAAAAATAGCTGAAATGTGAAAGAAAAAGAATATAAAGTAACGTAAAAGAAAAGAAAGAAAATTCAGCAGAAAAGAAGAAAAGAAGAAAAACGTCCCAGAAATAGAGCAATAATGAAAGAAAATAAGGAGGTAGAAGAAAAAGACGGAAGAATCACAGAAAGAATTAAATTGACCCAAAAAGAGGAAAGATCTAAAAGCAAAGAAAAAAAATGCGCGGAAAGCAATTACAGCAAAGAAGGAAAATTGGAGGGAAAAGGGTAAAAATTAAAAAGAAAAAGAAACATTGAAAAAAAAAAAAAAAGAAATAGAATGAACAGAAAGAAAGAAATAAAGAAAGGCAAAAAAATGCTTGCAGAAAAAAAAGAAAGAAAGAGATTAAAGAAAGAAAAATCAGAAAATAAAGGGGAACATTTTAAAAAGAGAAGAAATATATAAAAGAAAGAAATTAAAGAAAGAAGGAAAAATCAGAAACGAAAGGGAAAAAATTAAGAAAGAAAATAAATTATGATAAAAAGAAAGAAAGAAAAAAATATCGACAGAAAAAACATAAGGAAAGTATTTTTGAAAAAAGGAAAAATCAGAAAGAAAAAATGAAAAATATAAAATGGAATGAACAGAAAGAAAGAAAGAAAGAAAGAAAGAACACGAACAAAAGAAAGAAAGAAAGAAAGAAAGAGAAAAAGAAAAACATGAACAAAAGAAAGAAAGAAAGAAAGAAAGAAAGAAAGAAAGAAAGAAAGAAAGAAAGAAAGAAAGAAAAAGAAAAACATGAACAAGAATATTTAAGAAAGAAAGAACAATTAAAATGAAAGTATCTAGAAAGAAAGAAAGAAAGAAAGAAAGAAAGAAAGAAAGAAAGAAAGAAAGGCAAACATGAACAAAACTATTTAAGAAAGAAAGAACAGTTAAAATAAAAGTATCTTGACAGAAAGAAAGAGAGAAAGAAAGAAAGAACATGAACAAAGAAATTAAAGAAAGAACATGAACAATTGGAAAGATTAAAAGAAAACGAAAGAAAGAAAAAAAAAGGAAGAAAGAAAGATGTTTTAACCCGTAATTAATGATGAGATGGAAAAAGGCGAGATTGGGAAAACCGAGTTGAAAGGATACAGAAAATCGAAAGGAAACGATTTCCTTCAACGGAAGAAGAAAATCAATCGATCTGACTTATTAGTAATGTATCTCGTTCTGAAAGGGATCAGAGAAATGGATGAATGTATTAGGAAATTGCCAGTTCAATGAGAGATTTGTGAACGAACGGGTGGGTAAAAAAGAGGGCTTTTTTAATACTGACGAAAGATAGAAAAGTCAGAAAAATGTACACATATTTGAAAAGTAATGCTACCTTTTGTGGGACGGAAAAAAGTTCAAATGCAACAAGATAGATAGATAGATAGATAGATAGATAGATATAATGTAACCGGAAGAAAACTCAACTACAATTAAGTTATCATTATAAATTAATTTCGGCGAAGAATATAATCTTCGTCTCTTCAGATGACATACACGCTTAATTTGAGGGTGAAAATAGCAAATATGGATTACTATATATATATATATATACAGAGAGAGAGAGAGTACTCCTATAGATTTATATGTAATCCCTCATATATTCTATATACGAATAGTCCCCACACCTATAGTTTTGGACGCCGACTTGATATAACTGACTTATATATATATATATATATATATATATATATATATATATATATATATATATATAAATATATATATATATATATATATATATATATTAGACACAGACAGACAAACAAAAATAGAGACTGAGATAGACAGACTGGCAGAGTTCACTTGGTGATCTTTGCTATAAAATTTTGAGTCTTCATTAATTTTAATACTACTCATCTGCTCTTCACTGTCCGAGGATTGATTGATTGGTTGATTGACTTTAACAGCTTTTTAACCCATTTAGGGTTAGTTCATGCCTAGAGGTTAGAAAATCACGTTCATTGTGCGTTCGTATTTCCTTTTTTGTGTAATTGTTTCTATCTATTTTTATTTGTTTATTTTGTTTTGTTTTGTCTTTTGCTTTTGGCATGTTTTAATTTTTTGCACACAGTCCTATTAAATATGAATCATTTTTAAACAGATCTATTTGACCCATAGATGTGACCCTAACAGGTTCAACCAGTGCGGGTCAGAGTAGTCCTAGAAATAACGGCAATGAAGGGGTGCTCAACACTTCCCAGATGAGCAAAACGAGAACTTCGCCATCAGATGCAGTCTAGTGTCAAACCTTGGTCACCCCTCTGCAGGGGACACAGTCAGCGTATTCTAAGCCCCACTGAGAGGATTTTACATGTAACTGTGTGCAAACAAAGGAGTAAAGACAAGCGCACTTTATTAAATGCCATGGAACATTGAAAAAATATATTTATTTTGATGCATTTGGGTATTATCTTCTCCTCGATTAATCTTTTTAGAAAGACGCTCCTGTTCTGTTTGGAGTGAGCTGCGATAATGAGTCTTTTGTATTTGCATTTTTTGTTTTTTGTTTTTGTGGAAAGTGAGATTATCCATTCCGACTTTATGTTGAAAAGATAGATTTGTCGTGAATCTGACAGTATGATAGAAATATGTGGAAAGTTGGATAAATCAAACACTTAACTCAAATTTAGATGCGTGATACTTCGTTCGGCCTTATTTCATCTCGAGCTTCTTCAAACAGAGATTGTTTTCTGAGTTTTTCTATTTAAAAGCACGTGAGGTGAAATGATAAGATGGTGGAGGGAGTATAAAGTAGATTTTGGTATATCTTATTAGATGATAACAATTAGTCGAAATGTGGATAAACCAACACTGACAACGGATTCAGCAATATTTCTGATGAAGTTATTTTTAGAATAAAGAACGAAATATCATCGCTGAATCTATTGTCAGTTTTTGTTTATCCCCTTATTTATATCATGCACACACACACACACACACACACACATATATATATATATATATATATATATATATGTGTGTGTGTGTGTGTGTGTGTGTGTGTGACGATATTCACCTGACGACTGAAGCCGGCTCTACAAGCGTATTTATGTGTAAAGTTTCTTGGGAATTGGTGTCTGAAGGTGGTTGCAGCCATATCTGTGTAACAGGCTTTAATTCAGAGTTTTCCTTCTCCTAGATTAGTTGCCATGCCAAGGTTGAAGATGCCACCCAGCCCTACTATCTTTCTCATAGCTGGAAAGAAAAGAATAGAATGCAAACCCTTAACAAATGTATTAGCGTGATATGAAATACAACCAGACTCACCCTGGGGTTGAACTCAGGTAGCTTTGTTCATTTCCTACGACGATAACTATGAGGTCACAAGCGTATCAAATAAAAATATATTTATGATTAGAATTTTTCAAAAGTATTAAAAGATAATATGGCCGAATTAAAAGAAACCATACTGAGTTGATATGCCTTTTTACAAACAGACCAAACCAAATCTTTTCAAATGAATCAAATTTCGGCAGTAGATAACCCATAAGAAGTTGATATGCCGTAAAACAAATAGACCGAATCAGAAACTTACAAATAAATCAAATTGTGGCATTGAAAAATCCATAAAGAGTTGTTAAACAATATTAGAAATAAATCAAACGAAATCTTTAAAAATGAATAAAACTTCAGCATGAAATAATCCATAAGGAGTTGATATGCCGTTAAATAAATAGACCGAACCAAACGTTTGCTTCATAGAGATAATAACGTTTATTAAAACCCAAGAAAAACTGTGTTTTATGCGTTGCTTTTGTAATTTACTAAGCGTTTTGCTTAGTAGATGTGGCACAAGAACGAATCAATGGGGCAGCCAGTGAGACTCGAACTCACCCTTGCAGGTTGGCAACTCAAGAGTGCTAACCATTACACTACCATGAGTGACCAAACACTGCGTTACATACGCTTGAAATACTCCTCGTCATTTAATAGCCCCGTGTATCTTCGCTCTCTAGAAAAAGGAGGAACGAAACTGTAAGCAAAAATTAATTACATGTCTACCTGAATGGACGGCAAGAATAAAACTTCGATCTTCGTTACTGGACACGAAGGAAATGACGAAAGCCACTAATCAATAAAAACTGTGGTCAGTTGACACCCTACTTTCCCGTTGTCGTTCTTTTGATGTGTCCGGTGTCCGTGTCTGGATTAAAAGAACCTCGTATCGATACCAAAGGTGATAATTGTAATAGGATCGATCAGGAAGATGATAATCAATACATTATTCTTTATCTGCTGTTATTTAACGGGAAAATCAATTGATGGTGCAATACCGTTACAATGTGCCGTCAAAGGGGACAACATAGAGAAAGAAAGAGAAAGAGAGACAGACATAATGAGTGATAGACATAACAGGACATATATATATATATATATATATATGTATATGCGTGTGTGTGTGTGTGTGTGTGTGTGTGTGTGTTTCAAGCATGAAAAATAGGACATAAAATAGGATAAGAATTCACGACTTTTAAGACTCAGGTAAGCTTATGT
This sequence comes from Sepioteuthis lessoniana, assembly GCA_963585895.1. Lineage (NCBI taxonomy): Eukaryota > Metazoa > Mollusca > Cephalopoda > Myopsida > Loliginidae > Sepioteuthis > Sepioteuthis lessoniana. Next base: position 37,162,618 of record OY757916.1, on the reverse strand, counting down.
ACATGTCTGAATACATGTTTACCAGATCGGCCTGGCTTGGTTGGGCATATGGCATTGTTGGCTATTTAATGCCAAATTCTGTTTTTACATATATATGATTTGTAAACACATTTTTTGATACACACAGTTAAATGATCCAACAGTTCTATTTCTAACAATTCAATTTAGCATAAATCAACAAAGTTAGATGGTTCCAGGTATTCTTATACATCACTAACAATTTAAATTTAATTAAACATCAGTCTTTTATTTGCACATGGTTAAATGATCAAACAGTTCCATTTAAAACAATTCAATTTAGCATATGTCATTTATTTGCACTCAGTTTAAATGTCAAACAGTTCTATTTGACAAATAGATAGGACCCTATCAGGTGCTGGCATTCCTGGTCAGAGTGGACCTGGGAGCGAAGGCAATGAAGAAGTGCTCAGCATTCCCGAAAACTCCAATATTACTGGAACCTCACTATCAGATTGTTTAGTGTCATATCAGGACATTCATTTAGGGAGTCCTACCCCTCTGCAGAGATGCAGTCGGTGTATTCTACAACTCCAGTCGATTCAGCAATCTATCTACAGACTATTCGTTTACAAAACATATATATATATATATATATATATATATATATATATATATATATATATTGTTACACCGCCATGTGCCCAGCGGGGTTGCAGGGTGCCGGTCGTTCCCGCCAAGTCCACCAGTTAAAGCAGGGCACACACGTTGGCTGTGGTTTTCTGATGCTATTTAATATTACAGATATCACCAACTCCCTAGTTGAACCACTAGGTGGGTTATCGATGAATTATTAAAAGTCAACACAGGTAACTGGCTAGCCAGCTTCCCCACTCAAATACAAGGTCTTCGACGAATACAATACTTCCACAACAAAAAAAGGACTCTGAACTGTCTTGTTTGGGTCAGCAAGATTGATAACAATATTCTTTTATTGAATAAAAGAAAGAAACATAGAAAAAACAATTCAGGTAAAAACCAGTAGCGAGAAAGTCTTTTTTCCAAATTGTGAAAATACAGTTCGTCAGCGGTAGATACGGTCCGCTTTCCTTCAGACTTTTGGGATTTGCTGGCAGAGCCCGTACTCCAAATCTCAAGTTTATCATTAGGGGAATATTCCCTCTTCTTTTCTCCCTATCTTATCAGAAATATTCTTTCCTCCCGTAATCTGTCTTTTATTCACGTCAGCATAAATATAGCAAGATAAATTTGAATATACTTCAATTGTATGTTCACTTACTTGGGACTTCGTAGAGTTTTTTCTCTTTTCCACTCATTATTAGGCAGCCATAACACGTTTATAGAGAGATGTACGTCTTGTTTCAAATAAGATCAAGATTAATTATTGTCTCTTTCATCGTGGACAAGTCTTTTCTTTGGGTATTCGTTTAATGAGGTTCACCATACCTCGGAGTGCTAATTCATTCAAAGGAGAAGCTTTTTTTCTCTCTTAGTGTTCCCTGCGCGGTATTATTTTGGAATTTGGGTTTCTTCCGTATCCCAAATTATATGTCTTCACTCTCCGACGAAGAAACGGCAATTAGTTAGTTTCCGTAGTTTGAAAAATTAACATGTGTTGGCTTTTTCGCTGTTTTTTCCTCCGCTAATAGACAGTGTGATTTCCTCATGCCCATGTCACCTTGTGCTAATAGGGAAGGTTGAAGAGAAACGGCCTTTCCACTGGTACTATTCTTGATTACTACTATAGTCAGCTGACGGCCAGCGTGTCGCACCTCCTTTCCCCTTTACCCGGCGAATGTATGAGGGTGTCATATTTCCTCGTCATTATATATATATATATATATATATATATATATATAAACAGGATTTAACATTAAAAACCTTACAAGAGTTGATACGTCAAACATATCAACCAACTTTCCCTGGGTTATCCGTTAATTACAAACAGCCTCGTACAGGTTTGAACTCAGGTAGCTGAATCCGAATCATATGGCACTGTTAAGCCTCACACGCCTCCATATAGTCGATATTGTATAAATAAGAAATGTAATATAATATGAAGAACGATAATAGCGTACAATGAAATATGGAAATATATCTTTTTGTTAACTACTTTCGACCTGTTGAAAGTGGTCTTTTTTGTATGTTTAACAGCAACAAAGCTTCTATGTTGATATCATTTTCATTACTGTAATAGTCATTTGGTTGAATGTAATCAGCTCATGAATTTTTTATATTCTGACGAGTAATTTCAATTGGTACGTACATCTGTATCCTCGTTGTAGCTATAAACAATAGACAAGAAATCCCCGAGTCAAGCCGTACATTTAATTACACTCTATTGAACTAAGTGTATCCATCAATAAAAAAAAAAGAAACAATTATTTAAAGCAGGTTTGATGTGTTTGTTTAACAGTACATTAACTTTATAGCTAGGTTAGGGAACATACATGTATTTTCCCAAACCCACTGCAAAGAGCACGATAAGATACAAGGTTAATATTTTTTCAACTTTTTTCCTTCTCCCAAACTAGTTTCCACGCCCAGGCTAAAGCCTATGCTCATAGAAACTTTGTGTGCAAATAGTTGGCCAGACTGAACTAGTGTGACGACTTTCGTCTTTGGAAAAAAACATGGTGACCTGAGATCAAATCCAGGACGAAGCTGTTTGCATTTCACATAACGCTAATACCCTTGGAAAGGTAGGAATCTAATTCTTCTTCCTTCAGCTATGGGTAAATAGTAGGACAGTCTGGCTCTTTAATCTTAGTATAGCAATTGGTCTAGAAGGAAATCCTTAAATTCAGACCAGTTAAATTCCTTTTAAAGATTGACCTTTAATATATATAGAATATATAGAAGTAAATACATTTTCTTTTCTTCTGTTATTTTGATAAACATCTCTCGCTATTCAAATAACATTTTCACGATCTTAAAGTTCTGATAAATCTCATTAAAACAGAAACATTTAACGTTGACTTTCCATTCGAATAAATTCATCAAATTTGGATTACTTTGTTATTCTACTTTCTTCATATATATATATATATATATATATATATATATATATATATATACGACTACACACAGAGGTAGAAGTAATCTACCTAGGTTTAACCACACCGGATCATCAGGATAAACTCTGAATCAGATGATAATTTGGTAGGTAGTCGTATCTCGCTCTACTAAGTGTATTAAGCACTCAAGTTTAGCTTCAAGTATTCTGTTTGCGATTTTTCTTTCGGCTTGGCATTGGTGATGGTCGGCTATTTTCAACCAGCTAGAATGTTTTTAGGAATCTTCCACGAATATTGTTTTTTTCAGACCGTCGGAATCATAGAATAAGTACAAATCTAATATATATATATATATATATATATATATATATATATATATATATATATATATATATGTGTGTGTGTGTGTGTGTGTGTATGTGTGTGTGTGTATGTATGTATGTATATTTTGGCAGCATTTCTTCGTTAATACAAATTTCATTGAACATTTTATGTCTACATATTTTCTTCTGGATCCGTTCGAATTCCCGTATTACTTTTATCGTATTCGGGGGGAATTGATTTACGTATTGTCCATAGCTGTATGTATTCCTAGTACTTTCTGCCCGACTTTGGGCCATCATCAGAGGAGGAACTATTACAAAAGTGATGTAACTTTTGTTTTAGCATATTACTACTATGTAAGAGCGTCTTTACCGTTCAAGATTATGGCGTTTGCTTTTAAATGGGTTTCTATAATTAGTGTCAGTAGCTAAAGACATTTAAGTACATTAGCACTGGTTTGAAAATTAATTCTATTAAGTGTCGGTTGCATGTTTCTAATATGGAGTGCTTCGAGAATCTGTAGTTTTTGTTTATTATTTTGATATTCTAATATTGAAGTGTTGTCGGTGAGATTTTTCTGTAATTGTGTTGTTGGGCATGTCGGATCCAGAAGAAAATATGTAGACATAAAATGTCTATTATGTTTAATGAAATTTGTATATATATATATATATATATATATATCAGTGAGTCAGAAGCTCACGTGTGTGATTTGTTTGCATTGATGAACGCTAGTGCAGTACCAGCCACACTTTTGGGATGAGTCAATAAAAGAAGAATGGGCTATCACAGCGCCACAGATCATCCGAAAAACACTTCTCAGGTTTTAAATTCCAAGTTCTTCCTTCTCTTACACTAATTACCTAGCCATGGCTAAAAAAAAACCAAGCTGCTCTTCTATTAACCCATAAATGGGTAGGGGAAGAAATGGGCTCCTAGCTAAAAACGTTATGTTATAATATTATTTATTGGCTTTATTGTCGCTAGGCAATATCGATGTAGAAATAGGAATCCAACAACTAGGATTCAGGGTGTGACGCAAATACCGGCCGTTTGTGTTCAATAGCTTAAACATTATATTTTGCTATAATCTTATTAGAAGAAAAGTTTTCAGTCATGAAAAAGTGTCCTGGGTATGATACTAAACTGGGAAGTGTATAGAGCCCCATTACTCCCAGGTTCAGTCTGGCCAGAGCGATGTGTCAAATAGACGTTTAAAAATTGTTCGTACTCGATATCATATAACTGATATCAAAGAAAAATAATTAAGAAACAACCAAAAATATTAATATAAACGTATAATCTACGCAGTCCCCTGGTTTCTAGGCATGAAATAAACCCGTACGGATTGACGTACCGCTAAAAGTAATCAATCATTTAATCTTAAAAAAGTTCTCCACCGCTGAAACCAATTTTTTTTAACCCATTCTAAATAAATAAGAAAAAAATGAAAATGAAGCAGAAGTTGTCAGAGCTTTTCCCCCGTTTTTTTTATTCACAATGATATATAACATTATTATTTAGTCATAAAACTATTTTTATCTTTCTGTTATTGAATATAATCGTGTATCATGCAATATTCTAGGACCTAAATTTAAGCCAAATATTAGGAAGTTGCATAATGCACGAGACAGAAACATTGTGCATTGGCCAACAGCTACGCTTTCAAGGTGCCCGTGGTGTAATGGTTATCGTCGTAGGAAATGAACACGGCGACACGAGGCTGATTGCATTTCACATTGCATTAATACCCTTGGGAAAGGTATGAAATCAATTATTCTCCCTCCAGCTATTGGTAAATAGTAAGACAGACTGGGTTCTTCAGCCTTGGTGCGGCAACTAGTCTAGGAGAAGGAAAACTCTGAATTCAAACCTGTTAAATTCCGCTTAAAAAATGACCTTGTGTCATATACTGCCCGAGCGGAGGGGTTGGGTAAATATAGTTACGCTTTCAATTTCCAGAAGCAAAAGTAAAAATTCAGATATTCGAAAGTCGCTAGCCTATACGGTATCTTATGCCGCCTTTCAATCGAATGGTGTAATCCAAAGAACAATTTCACTTTTGATAAAATAAGTTCTTTGGAATCTTAGAGCTCCTACCAGTTTAGATTGATTTTAGTTTTTTTTTGAAGGCGTATCAACCTCGTGTTTTTTTTAATGCCAAACACTATTAACCACAGCTAGAGGGGGATGACAAGGCTTGTGCTTTTTTAAACGATATCTTCCTAATCAAATCGCTGCATAGAGTAAAACAAAATATCAATGAATACTGAAAATTTTGGACTATATATATATATATATATATATATATATATCATTGGTCTAGTGTGTAGTGTTCGGCAATGGTCCGGAAGACCTGGGTTCAATCCCAGGTCGCGTCATACCAAAAAAAAAAAAATAGTCCTTGATACCTCTCTGCTTAACACACAGCGATATAAGCTATGTATCAAAGGTAAAGTGGAGTAATCCAGGGAAAGGAGTAGCGCTCTCCCCTACACCTTGGTGTAGTAGCTATTGAAAAGAGTGCCTTCTGCTCACCCTCGAACACGGTCGCCAACTTTACTTTATATATATATATGTATATTGTCATCCACAGACAGACTGTTTCGTTCTATCAGAACTCTCCAGTGTGGCTAGACACGCAGGACGCTCGAAGCCGGGATCGAAACCCGTCCAACTTTACATTAGACTAAGTTTCAGACCTCTCGGCCACCAAGCGGACCACGTTGGCTAAGGGAATTTTTAAGCCGTTTGTTTACATTTTTTATACCCTATCGGCTACCAGAGTGCTCAATTCTTTCGAAGAGCTTTGTATTACGCTAGCGGCGGCCGACAATTCCTTCGCAAGAGTGCTCAACCACCATGGGGGAGCGTATATATTGTCATCCACAGACAGACTGTTTCGTTCTATCAGAACTCTTCAGTGTGGTTAGACACGCAGGACGCTCGAAGCCGGGATCGAAACCCGCCCAACTTTATGTTAGACTAAGTTAGACATATATGGTTCTCAGTAGCTTACTTGGTGAGCTAATAGAGGACCAAATATTGCAGTATTATTAAATAGTGCTCAATATCCAAGACAGAACTATTTTACATACATACATATATATATATATTACATGGTATTACATGGTTGTGTCTGATGAATCCGTAAAGTATGAAACCCAGGGTCACAGACACGATCATCTAATGTATATATATATATATATATATTAATGTATGGGGTTTATAGTTGTGGTTGTAAAATTTCACTTTTGGTTAGACAACTGTTACAATTTTATTTTTGATTACAGAGTTTCAGTGATGTAGAATTTGGTAATTAATGATACCTAAAACATTCATTTTGTTTAAACGAGAAATTGAAAAGTCCTGGTATTGTTTGTTTGGAAGAAAATTAACATTTTATATAAAAGTTAGGGTATATTTATTGGCGATACTGTCTATACAATATAATGATTGATTGTATAATTGAGTGATTGCTTTTAACATCATATTTTGGGTTAATTTAAGCCTAGTATTTAAAGCAGTCAGGTCCGTTGTGCGTTCATATTCACTTTTTTGTGTAGTTATTTCATCAGCATTTTTTGTACTGATCTATCTCATGTGAATAGTTTATAAAAAGATATGTTTGGCCAGTAAATGGGACCCTAACAGATATTACCACTCCCGGTCAGAGTGGACCATGGAGTAATGGAAATAAAGAGGTACTCTACACTTCACAGAATTCTAGAATTGAAGCTTCACTATCAGATGCAGTTCAGTTTTATACCTAGGGCCCCCTATTTCTTGGGAAAATGTTTTTTACCCCCTCTACAGAGGATACAGTCAGCGTATTTCAAGTCCATCCAAGAGGGCAGAATATCATGATGATTTTGAATATATATATATATATATATATATATATGCCTTGTTCTTCTGCACGAGCAGGATGCGAAACTTGGTCAATTTTAAGCAGAGTTTGATAGGTTCAAATTTAGAGTTTTTCTTCTCCTAGATTGGTTGCCAGACCAGCTTTGGGTAAAAAGTCAAGCAGACTGGATTCTTTAGTCCAGTCTGCTTGACTTTTTACCCAAAGCTGGAGGGAGAAGAGTGTGATTCAGACATTTGGCAAGGGTGTTAGCGCGATGTGCAAAGAAACCAGCCTCATCCAGAATTTGAACTCGGGTCGCCTCGTCCTTTGCCTATAACGGTAACCATTACATCACAAGTGCTTCTCTCTCTCTCTCTCTCTCTCTCTTCACATACACACATATACATATATTTCGCTCACAGGTGTGCGAAAGATCATAAATAATAGAATATTATATATATATATATATATTCTTTTATATATATATATATATATATATATATATATATATAATATTCTATTATTTATACTTTTTATGTATCTATCTACACAGGTAGATCTTTCTTTTCTTTCTATTATATTGATTTTTTCTTCCTATGCTTTGTGTTCTAGAATATCTATCATCTTTACAAGAACTTGTGTACAGAGTCTGTGTGTGCGTGAGAGAGAGAGAGAGAAAGAGACTTATAAGCCTTTGTTTAGTTGTATTAACTTCCTGTACCCTGGGTGTAAGGGCCAACGACAGATCTCAGTGTTTTTTTCTTTTGTTTTTTTTTTTCTTCTGACGATCCTTTCACCCGTCTCTTCAATTGTTATCGGTTTATACGTGTGACTTTTGAAAACAAAAATAAAGGCCGCTGTCTGCTCCGGTTTTGTGGACGTCTCGTTGACGCAACCAAACAATAAATATCTCAGTGTTCCAAATGCAGTCTCCTCTTCAGCACGTTTAACATCAATAGATAACTCGAACTTGTTTGGGCCTGCCTGGATCAGAAAAACGTCGACACTCGAGAGGCGTAACTTATCCCAACCAGTACAGCAACATAAAGGTTTATAATCTGAAGTATTAGCCAAAAGCCAGTTAAAGATTCTTACTGTTTCACCAGACTGTTCTTTCCTATGAAGTCATAAAGAGTTGTTTTTAGGATCCGGAAATTTTCACATATTTATCAAGAACTGATGAAACCATCAATTTATTAATACTTTCAGAGTTTACGCGTGGATCTTACAAATATTGAGGAACGTCACTTGAACGAACCCCTCACGAGAGGTTTGCTTCCTGGGAGTCTCCCCATCGACACAAGCTTGTGTCATACCTTGCGATTCGGTTTCGTTTCATTTTATTGCATATCAATCATTGTGGGTTTTTTTTATTGTCAAATCCATTTTTATACATACAAACAGTTCTATTTCAAACAGTTCAGTTTAGCATAAGTACACATTTTAAATGTCAAAAACGGTTCTATTTCAAACAATTCAGTTTAGCATAGCCACTCAGTTTAGTTCTATTTGACCCATTGATAGGACCCTATTAAGTGCTACCAATCTGGGCCAGAGTCGATCTGGGAACGATGGCAATAAAGGGGTACTCCGCATTCCCCAAAGCTCCCACCTCACCATCAGATTGTTTAATGTTGTATCCAGGACACTCGTTGGGGGAGTCTTACCCCTCTGAAGAGATGCAGTCGGTGTATTCTACAGTTCCAGCCATCTGGGCCAGCCATTTGGTGAGACAGATAGACAAAATCTTGTGGGTACCACTCAGCCAATGAAAAACTATCTGGATATCTAAACAAGTCTACTACTCCCGGCAAAAACTATGGAACGCTGTCTAGGAGTTTTTATTTGGAAGTCATCATGAAGGTGTGCTGACAGCACGGATCCCCTTGACTCTCTCTCTCTCACACACACACACACCATACACACCATGTATCGCTATTGGCCGTTGCTCTTAGTAACTGATGCAGAAGGCACCCAGTGATCGCACAGAACTAATGAATGTAATTTTTAGTTGGTCGGCTAAAACTGGTGTGCCCATGTATAGGAGAACATCGCTAATGAGTTCTTCCTTACTTCTGCATTATAAATATCGAATACTCTAATTTAAAGACAAATTTTTTCCTTTGAATATATATAAGGCGTTTTGAAAATGAGATCTGCATGTTTCATAAGATGTTTAGGGTTATCAGAATGCAAATTAAGACCGGTTTTCATTATATAACATTTATATTTTGATAACGCACAACCTTCAGCGAAACATGCCAGTCAGATTTTCATACAATTTCTTTGTCATAATCACACACACACACACACACACACACACACACACACACGCACAAACACAAACACACACATACACACAGATATATACATATAATGAGAATTTTACTGTATATATATAATTTTCATTTCATATATATATATATATATATATATATATATATATATATTCTAATAATATATTACTATATATTGTAATCATCCATATATATATATATATGTAGTATTGATCTTCGGGAAGATTGTCATAAAGTTGAGCTTAAAATAGCCTCAGAGAATTTTGGAGTAAAGTTCGATTCTTACAAAGCTTTTTAAGTTAAACTTTGGAAAAATAGTATGATACATACATAGTGAGAGAAAATAAAGAACAAGGTAATCCAAAAAGGAGAATTTAATGTAAAGGAAAGTCAATGTGATAACGTTTCGGTTCTAATGAACCATCCCCAGGACTAGGAAGGATGATACCTAATGATATTAAATCATCGATGGATGTTTAATAAAACACAAAACAAGGAGGAAATATCACATATACAGAGAAAGGGGTTACCGTTGAATCAATGAATATCTATCTATCTATCTATCTATCTATCTAGAAATTCTGCAGCAGTGCCCAGCATGTTTTACTTGTTCTACTGATATGGTTTGTGAGATGGGAGGTAAGTGGCCGTAAAACTTTTGTTTCAAGGATTTTTCAAAAGAACACGCATCATTCTTGTATAATTCCCATCTCGCTTATTTTCCAGGCGTTCATTTGAGTCAAGTGATTCAACTATTCGGAATTATTGACGCGGATACAGCTTGGAGGAATTCTCTTTTTATTTTATTTGAGAGATTAGGATTTCAAGTGCTCAATAACCTGTCAATAACAGCACATACTTTACTGATGTGTATGTTGGCATCAATTTTGGTAGATGAGATATTACTACCGAGGTATACGAACTGATCTACTAATTTCAGTTTGTTTGTTTGTTTGTTGGCTTGCTTGTTTGTTTGTTTGTTTGTTTGCTTGTTTGTTTGGGTTTTTTACCGCATATCAACCTTTGTTGGTTATTTCGTGCAAAATCCATTTTTATAAAAACAAACAGTTTTATTTCAAACAATTCAGTTTAGCATAAATACACAGTTCAATTGTCAAAAACATTTCTATTTCAAGCTATACAGTTTAGTCAAACAGTTCTAATTCAAACAATTCAGTTTAGCATAAGCTCACAGTTTAGTTCTATTTGACCTATAGATAGGTTCCTATCAGTTGCTACCACTCTGGGCCTGAGTGGACCTGGGAGCGGTGGAAATAAAAGGGTACTTTGCATTCCCCAAAGCTCCAGCATTACTGAAACCGCACCATCAAATTGTTTAGTGTTATATCCAGGATACTCGTTGGGGGAGTCTTATGTCTCTGTAGAGTTGCAGTCGGTGTACTTTTCAGCCCCACCCGACTGGAGAAACTAATTTTAGAGGTTTTACATTAATGGCGGCTTCTTGATTAAAACACATGAACTATGTTTTATCAAAGTTCACGTAGGGATCACTGCCTCTCAAGTTCTGAAAATATTTACATGTTGATTATAAGTAAGCAATTTATTAAAGAGCTTTCATGATTTACAGGCTAGTTTTAGGACTTATGATGAACTTCTCTTGCAGGGACCATTCACTAGGATTGCTTCCCGGAAATATCCGCATGAAACCAACTTTGTGTCCTATCCAGCAATTTGGCCAAGGTATGTAACTACACATATGTAGCGACCATAGGGTCAGTGAAAAACTGTACGGAGGTCTGCCCAGTGTAATACCCTTGTAATTATGGAATTAGTTCGCTTAGAGGATGATCACCTTGGTTTTTTTATTTACCAGTAAAAGAACTAATAACAATTAAGCTGCAAAACACATTTTCTTTAATAGCTGAAAATTCTGTTTTCACAAAACATTTCTAAAATAAACTAGATCTTTTTAGATGTCAATAAACTAAATACAGACAAGATACAAATCATATTTTCTTTAATTGCTGAGCAGTCAAGCTTCATAAAAAGCGCTTTAAACAAACTAGATTAGATTATCTAAATTAATTTTATAACTTTTTAAAACCCAAACGGAGGTGAATATTATTGAATGATCTTTTAACGGTTTGGTTGTGTTTATGGCATATCAACCTTTGTGGGTTATTTAATGCCAAATGTGCTTTATATATATATATGTGTGTGTGTGTGTGTGTGTGTGTGTGTGTGTGTGTGTGTGTGTGTGTGTGTGTGTGTGTGTGTGATTTGACAGTGAATAGTTTGTTGGTAACATCATTAAACAAGCCAGAGCACATTTTAACACTAAGTTAAATGGTTTCAAGTATTGCAATCTCACACTAATGATTCTATTCAATATTAATAATAATCACGAGTAAAAGATTGAACAGTTCTATTTGACTAATAGAAGGAGTCCTAAAAGACACTACCACCCCGGCCAGAATGGACCTGTGAGTAATAGTAATGAAACTCTAAACTCCGAGACTTAGGCCTCACCATCAGATAAAGTTCAATGTCATATCCACGAACCAATGATCTTTAAGTTGCATTCCTAAAATAAATACCAGCTGAAGTCTAGATACGAAAATCATTATACAGTTAGTAGAAAGATCTTGCAGACTGCAACAAGCGGTTGGACAATGGGCATATACCTAATTGAAAGGAAACATGGCTATCGTAAAAGGACAGTCAACTGAAACAATGGAAAAGACCGTAAAACTCAATCAAGAAGACAATTCACAGTGAAGAGCGATGAAAGACGTTGATTTTCTCAGTCAGCAATGTCTAAAGGCTTATGCAAATATAAAAGAAAAGGATTGGTTAAAAAAAGGAAAACATACTTGTAAACCATGAAAAGCATCAGAATAGAAAATTCAAAGATATATGCTTTGAGAATTGATAATGTTCAAGAAAACAAATGAAAACCTAATGGATCAAAACTGGAGTCAACGTTTGTAAAAAATCGATTGAATAAAATTAGATTTATGTAAAGAAAATCCAAACAAAAACCAGTACGAACGAAGAAAGTGAAATTAAATTGGGCTAAAGAGAAACAATCATAGCATGTGGACAATTGGAGGAGATTGATATTCAGTAATGATTCAAGAATTTACACTGGCCAACGCGTGTGATACTGGAAAGTGATGATACTAGTGGCGTTCAGATGAAGCTTATAAAGATTACTGCTTGGAAAGAAAACAGTAAATTTCTTAAGTAATTTATGATAAAGGGGATAGATGTCATTTTTATGACCCGGAGAGATGATGTTTATTACCGCAACAACGTTTGCATATGTGAACGTTGATATCCAGAATAATTTTCTCCTTACATGAATAGATAATTGGTTTGGTGCCCGTGGTGTAATGGTTATCGTCGTAGGAAATGGACACGGCGACACGAGTTCAAATCCTGGACCTGACTGATTGCATTTCACATGGCACTAATACCCTTGGGAAAGGTATGAATCCAATTCTTCTCCCTCCAGCTATGGGTAAATAGTAGGACAGACTAGGTTCTTCAGCCTTGGTGAGGCAACTAGTCTAGGAGAAGGAAAACTCTGAATTGAAACCTGTTAAACTCCGCTTAAAAATTGACCTTGTGTCATATCCTGCCCGAGCGGAGGGGTTGGTAAATATGATAATTGGTTTGGTGATGATGAAGTCGTTGTTCAGGACGATTATGTTTCTTGTTACTAAGCAAAGAGTTTAAAAGATTTTCTTCAAGAAAAGCATATACAATCAATGCAACATCCAGCGAAAAGATCCACTTGAAAATTTATTGGGGAAATCTTTAAAAAGCGTCTCTAAAAAGATTTTATACATTAAAGATCCTCTCTTTGTCATTCGTGAAATGTGGAACAACTTTGATAAAGAATATTTCTTTAAATTAGTGAAACAAATCCATGATAGAATTAAAACTGACATAAAAGTTCGAGAAGGAGCATTTGAGAAGTAATTGAAATTCTTGTCGATTAATATCATAATTATTTTCTTAATATTGGTGCGTTGGTTGGTTGGTTGAGTTTTATGGCATATCAATCTTTGTAGGTTATTTAACGCCAAATCCACTTTTATGAAAATGGTTCTATTTCAAACAATTTAGTTTAGGATAAGTACGCAGTTTAAATGTAAGTACAGTTTAATCCTGAAAAACATTTCTATTTCAAACTATTCAGTTTAGTCAAGCAGTTCTAATTCAGCCAATTCAGTTTAGTATAAGTACGGATTTTGTTTACAAACAGTTAAATGTCAAAACAGTTCTACATTAAACAATTCAGTTTAGTGTAAGTTCAGTTTCAAAGTCAAAAACAGTTCCATTTCAAATAATTCAGTTTAGCATAAGCATGCAGTTTAAATGTAAGTACGGTTTAATTGTCAATAACATTTCTATTTCAAACTATTCAGTTTAGTCAAACAAATTCAGTTCAGCATAAGTATGCTGTTAGTTCTATTTAATCTATAGATAGAGCCCTATCAGGTGGTACAACTTCGGGCCAGAGTGGACCTGGGAGCGATGGCAATGAAGGGGTACTCTGCATTCCCCAAAGCTCCAGCATTACTGGAACCTCACCATCAGATTGTTTAGTGTCATATCCAGGACACTCGTTGGCGGGGGATCTTACCCTTCTGTAGAGAAGCAGACAGTGTATTATACAGCCCCAGCCGACTGGGCAACTTAATATTAGGTTATTTCACAATATTTTCCTCTGCATGGCTTACAAAACAATGATAGTATTAGTTTAGATAAACTAACCTGACTTGTTTAAGGTATTTCTTAAAGCCAGAATATTCAGCTATTAAATAAAATTTAATTGTTCATATTTTTATTGTTTCAAGTATTCAAATAACTTACGCACCGAATCGTTTGGACCCATATAAAATCAGTGACCTTAGTCAAGGGTGACCTGATTGGTCCCTTTTCAATAGCTACTTCAGCGATGTACCGGGAGGGCGCTACTCTATTCCCTGGAATGCTCCACTTTACTCTTGATCCTTACCTTATGATGCTGAGTGTTAAGCAAGGCGGCATCAAGTACCATTTTTTGAGTCTATGGTATGACTCGACCTAGGATTGAATCCTGGTCTCCCGGACCATTGGCCAACTCTCAACTCATTACATTACGAATCACGGTTATCGAACAACTCTGAAATTAAATGATTCAGAGCTCGACAAAAAAATTGGGTAAAAAATGCCTTAGTGGTCGAACAAATGTTTGGAGTTCGAACACGTGAGTAGAGCCAATGAAAACGAAACGCGCGAAGGCCTACCGAGGTAAACCGAACACGACCGAACGGCTGGCCGAGTCAACCCGATCAGCATTAGTTAGCATTGTTTCAGTTTTCGAACAAATCGGTCGTCAAACATAATTTTGAAACAAACTATGTTCGGCAAGCAAGGTTCAGCTGGACTAGTAATTTTCAAACAGATCTATTTGACCCATAGATGGGACCCTAACAGGTACTACCAATCCAGATCAGAGTTGGCTGAGGGAGTCCTCGTGGTGTAATGGTTAAAGCGCTGAAGTGTGGAATCGTAGAATTAATTTTTATTTATTGCGGACTTTTTGTCCTCATCTTGGTAGTTTTTTGTTTTTTTTGTTGTTGTTTTTTTTTTTGTTTTTTCGGGGCCCGTAGCGCAGCGGATAGAGGCGTTGAGTCTCAACGGTTCAGGTGAGCATTGTCAGAAGATAGCGGTTTCAAATCCTACCCAAGCCGGCCAGAGGTTTACTTGGTCAAAAACGTGGTGCGATTGACAACAACTATGGAAGAAATGTAGGAAATGGACACGGTGACACGAGTTCAAATCCTGAACTAGGCTAATTGCATTTCACATAGCACTAATACCCTTGGGAAAGGTATGAATCCAATTCTTCTTCCTCCATGGGTAAATAGTAAGGCAGACTAGGTTCTTCAGCCTTGGTTAAGCAACTAGTCTAGGAGAAGAAAAACTCTGAATTCAAACCTGTTAAACTCCGCTTAAATTTGACCTTGTGTCATATCCTGCCCGAGCGGAGGGGTTGGGTAAATGTATATACAATGGAACTCACTCTTTGATTGCGGGTAAAAAAAAACAGAATTTTAAATGCTGATTTTTAAATTGGGTAGATATGATAACATCTTTCAATCCTCCATTAGGTCCGCTACTTTTAGATTTTGCCTTACTAAGCTGCAACAAAATTGCATGTGGCTTTTTTCCGGTTCTAGTGAGAAGACAATGGAGGGCTAAATTCAGATGTGACCCAAATTGGAAAGTAAACAACTCCGGTACAACTATTAATGAAGAGACATTTTAACTCCTGAGTCGAGAGAATAAAAGCGAATGTCTCGAGCTTGCAGTAAAAATACAAAGATAGAAGGTCGGTCGGTGGCAGCTGATGGGTGTGGTGGGACCCCGGACATCAAAGAGACTGATACTTACATAACCATGGGCGGGGTTTAGATTGTTTATCATGTTGTCTGCATAATTTGATAAGTGGTTGGAAATATTTCGGACAGATGCAGCCATTTCCGCTGCCACAAAAACATGCATATACACTAACAAACACATACATTCACAATAACAGAAAAAGATTTGAGTGTGTATATATATGTGTGTATGTATGTATGTATGTTCATTCACAAATTACATATATATATATATATATATATATAATAAACAGATAAATATTAGTTTTTTATATTTGATAACATGGTGCTTATCTGCGACTACTGGTTTCATGCCGTCTTTATACGACAATCATCAGACAAAAAAAGATTCAAGCAAGGTTAATTTCATTGTCTGAAGCCAGAAAAGAAAGTATTAACTGGCATTTTACATATTTGTTTTATTTTCTTTTGTGGGGTTTTTTTTTTTTTTTGTTTTACAAATTTTGGTTTCGGTTTCTTTGTTTAATGGCAGATCAACCTTTGTAGGTTATTTAATGCCAAAGCCATTCTCCTAAAAGAACAGTAGTGGTACTATTTAACCCATAGGTGGGAGGATAAGAGGGTTCATACCTTTCCCAAGGGTATTTGCCCGAAAGTGAACGTAATAGCGCGACTGGAGTACGAACTCGCTTACTACAATTCTACAGTCCATCGCTTTAACCATTACACCACGATGACATCCCCCTTTTTTTTTTACAAAGTTGTTGGTCGTTGAAATGTTAGTTAACGTCATGACACAATAACGATTCGAATGAAGATGAGGTTGGCACTAACGGTAAGCTGTAAGTCAGATGAAGCAAAGAGGAATAGCTGTTTCCCATTTGTGGAAAAAGAAATATATTAGATTCAGAGATTGTAGAGTATCAACATGGCGGTCGGTGTTGGTCCCAAAGTAAATGCTGAGGTGTATGAGAAAGTTATTGAACTATAGATGATCCTCCTCTGACAACACATGTCCCTGTTTTTTATCATTAAGGGTTTTCGGGCTATCGTCTTCATCTTTATTGTTATTTCCACAACGTTTCGGTCGGTATGTCCTCCGGCTTTTCAGGTTTTTCTCGAACTTTGGAACCTTCACAGAACTTCGAACTACGTCATTTATTGAATCCACGTGAGTCGCCTGTTCTGATTCCGTTAGCCATAACCGGGTACAAGTGTTCTGTATACAGGAATACTTAACACTTGTACCCGATTATGCCTAACGGAACCAGAACAGACGACCCCCGTGGATTCTATAAATGATGTAGTTCTTAACAATGCCGTAGTTTGGATGGTCTCTATTCGTCCTCTTATTTCCTTGTCCTCCAGTCCCTGCACCGATCCCTTGGTGATTGTACCAAGAGCGCCAATTACAATTGGTATCATTGTCACTCTCTTGTTCCACGGTTTTTCAATTCCCTAGCTGATGGTCCTTCTCTAGAGTTTGAGTGACAGTAAGTTTCCTCAAGTCTTCAGGACTCTTCTCAGTATTCTGGCCGATGTCAATTATGAAATAGTTTGGACTGTCTCCACTCTTCCTCTTATTTCCAAGTCCTCCAGTCACTTTATCAATCCTTCGGTGACTGTACAAAGAGCACCATTTACAATTGATATAAACGCCATTTTCATGTTCCACAGTTTTTTCAATTCCCTATCAAGGTCAAGGTACTTATCCTTCTTTGCACTTTTTTTTTTCAATTTTACTCTGTGGTCAGCCTGGACAGCAACGTCTACAATTTTGCAAGTTCTTTTTTTGTTATTATTATTATTATTATTATTATTAGCTACTTGAAACCATTTAAGTTCGTGATTATCATTAAATGGTAATTATAGCTTGAAAACATTTGATTGTAGATAATATATTAGCGTTAGATAGGAATACTTAAAACGATAATTATTAGGATTAGATAGGAATACTTTGTAGCATATAACTGTATGAAAACAAATGATTATAGACACATTACCCACATACTATTCTATCACCATATGGGATATTTTGGGCTGCATTACAATATTCCCTTACTGATTATAAAGTGTGGAAAAAGATTTCTTTACTTGGAATGAACACAAGGTCGATATTGTGAGTATCAAATAGAAATACCTGAGACCATATAACTGCGTGCAAATTATTTGTATTAGATTAGAATACTTGATATTATATATATATATATATATATATATATATATCAAGTATTCTAATCTAGGGTAGCACACACACACACACACATATATATATATATATATATGTGTGTGTGTGTGTGTGTGCTACCCTACCCCTGTGGGGTTGAGCTCTCTAGCAAAGGAAGCGATGGTTGCCACTAGCGTAAAGCAAAGCACTTAAAATGAATCGAGCTCTCGGTAGCCGTTAAACGGATATATGTAAACAAAACAAATGTGATACATAAGCGTTTAAATTTCGCTTGCTTTGGTGTCCTCGTGGCTGAGTGGTAGAATCTTGGATTGGCGTTTGAGTCAACCAGGTTTCGATCCCATCTTCGGGAATCTAGCGTGTCTCGCCACACCGAAGAGTTGTGATACAACGAAACTGCATGTCTATGGATTACTATATATATATATAAAGATGGTTGTTGTAGGTCCAAAAAAAGAATAAGAATATATTTCAAAATAAGAAGGTCCACGAAGAGGTTTGTATTTTTTAATTCATTTATTTTGTTCTAATATACCTGTTATATATCAGTATGTTTCCAGCTTGTTGCTTTCGTCAGAGAACATAACACTAACATACACACACACACACATATATATACACAGACATGTGTATACATATACAAAAAAGGGAGAAAGAGCTACCAGTTAATTTAAAACCACACAGCCCCGCACACAAAAATCCCCCAAGACACACACACACACACAGAGAAGAAAAAAACTGTTAGCAAAACCCAAAACCACTTCAACGCCAATACACACACACACACACACACACACACACGCACACACACAACTATAAACATATCAAATATCAAAAACTGGTAAAGCAGACCAAAGTAAACACATTCTAGGAAAAAGAGAGAAAAAAACCGACTGACCAACCAAAGATCATTCAAACTAAAAACAAGAGTGAATTCAAGTCTCATTGAGTACCCCATTAATAAAGCCTTGTGCCACATATGTTCCCTGACGAAAGCAACAAACTGGAAACATACACATATATAACACGTGTGTAAGAACAAAATAAACAAATTGAAAAAATACAAATCTCTTTGTGGACTTTCTGATGTTAAATTGTTACTGTTACATAGTATATTCAATATATATATATATATATATGTGTGTGTGTGTGTGTGTGTGTGTGTGTGTGCGTGTGTGTGTGTGTGTGTATATATATATATATATATTCAGGTTTTGGTTTTTAATGAATAAATAGTTAATATGCCACAAAATTCAACCAAACCAGATCCCCACCAACGAGTGTCCTGATATGACCCTAAACAATCTGAGGGTGAGGTTCCAGTGATGCTAGAGCTTTGGGGAATGTGAAGCACCCCTTCATTGCCATCGCATTTACGTCTGCTCTAGCCCGGAGAGGTAGCACCTGATAGGGCTCGATCTACAGTGTCACGTGGTCTCCCACTGAAACGATAGAAATGAGATGACTACTATCCTTGTGTTTGAATTAACAGTAGCAAGCCTTCAAAGAATGACCGTTAAGAACAGATGTTTGTACTCGGTGACCTCCCTCGGGTCGCCGGACACGTGAAGGAAGAAGGTAGAAGCCAAATGATTGGCTGGGACCCTAAAAACGGAAGTGGCACCCTCTTCCTGTCAGCGGAAATAGAAAAGAAAAAAGTTAGTTGTTGGACAGGGTTCGTGGTGGACGGAACCAAAAGCCAAGTACTCCGGGTAAAAGAAGACGAAAAAAATCTCGGACAAGAAGAAGCCGTATCTTCAAGCCAGTACTAAAAATAAGATAAAGTCTGTCAGCCCGTAAAAGAAGAAAGATTCTCCACAGGAATTCGTCTAAATAAGATAAGTAACTTTGGGACTGTTTCTCCTTATACCCAATTTTATATACCCTCCCTCTCTCTCTCAATTTGAAGAAAAACGAAAAAAAAGAAAAGAAGAAATACATTTATGTTCATGGACTATTCATTTATGATATATTTGACACGTTGAAGGTGTATATCTATGTGTAGTAAAAGATTGATATATTTTAATGTTCCCACGTGCCTGAAGTTGTTATTTGCAGCGTCTGCTACGAATTTGTTATTTTCATGTTTCTTTTCCAGCTTCATGTCGCCTTATGTTATCTGGCTTAAAATTGTCCTATTAATTCCTTTAAATTCTTATAGGGGAAACCGGAATTGCCGACTACTCTAATTAATATTATCACGACTAAACCTAGCGGTCCATATCTTCCATTGTTCTAGGGGAGGAAGTCTAGCGGCCTTGGTGGGTGTGTGTATTGTGTGAAATTTGGAACCCCTTGCCAGCGGCGGTCAGTCTGGCCATAAATTAATCCCCCACGTAATATGCCAGTTCTTATGTGCCCGAAGAAAAAACTCTGAACGAGGACTTATTCTACAAGGGATCAAGTGCCAACCTGTCCCGTCTTCACACGTACGAAGATAAAGTCCCGTTTGGGGATTTTAAAGAATTTGCCGTCACAACAGGTTAAATGGAACTAATCTGCGTACTTATACTAAACTGAATTGCTTGAAATAGAACTGTTTTGAGATTTAAACTGCTTACATATGCTAAGCTGAATAGCTTGAAATAGAACTGTTTTTGATATTGAAACTGTAGAACGCTTAACTGAATTATTCGAAATAGATCTGTTTTGACATTTAACTATGAGTAAACAAAATCTAAATTGTTTGAATTATAACTGTTTG
This sequence comes from Sepioteuthis lessoniana, assembly GCA_963585895.1. Lineage (NCBI taxonomy): Eukaryota > Metazoa > Mollusca > Cephalopoda > Myopsida > Loliginidae > Sepioteuthis > Sepioteuthis lessoniana. Next base: position 37,141,900 of record OY757916.1, on the reverse strand, counting down.
ACTAAACTGAATAGCTTGAAATAGAAATATTTTTGACAATTAAACTGTGTACTTGAAATAGAACTGTTTATTTGAATATTAATGGCATTAAATAACCTACAAAGGTTGACATGCCATAAAACCCAAAAAACAAACAAACAATCAAATATTTTCAAAGTAATCAAATTTCAGAAGTCAATAACCCTTTAGTTGTTGATATTCCGTTAATCGAATAGACCAAGCCAAACTAATTTTAAACCGTTAAATAATTCATAATGAGTTGCAATATTAATGTCTTAACAGCCAATGTATTAAAGTTGTATCAAATGCAAAAACGGTAAAACAATTCTTCGAAGAAAATGTCAATGGTATGGCCCGTCGAAAGTCTCTCTTGTAACCCAATTGGAAATCTTTTAAAGATCATCAGCAATAATAGTAGGGCAAAGAAACCGACGACAGTGAGTGAAACCATTTAACTATGAGCAAACAAATCAACTCAGGCCCTTTTAAAAATTCACCTACAAACTATTTGTATACAAATTATATATTTTATATAGGTATGAACAAGATCTGACATTAAATAACCAACAAAGGTTGATATGCCATAAAATCCAAGAGATGTTTATGTCATGGAAGCACTGAACTGATTCAATATGATGGCTGGTACGTGTGAAATCGGAAAGGAAGAATGAAAGATATGAATATTAAAAACGGGAAAAGAGTGATAAATAGAAAAGAAAGAGAGAAATAGAAATAAAAGTGAGAACGAGACGAATAGAAAGAAAGGAGAGAAAAAAAGATAGATAGAAAGGAGAGAGAAAGGGAAAGGAAGGAGATAGATAGATAGATAGATAGGAATGAGAGATGAAAAAAGGAGAGAGAGAGAAAGATTGATAGAAAAATACAAGGGAATTTAAGAAAGAGATCAACAGTAAAGGATAAAGGAAAGAGAGATAAAAAGGAAAGGCAGTATAATAGAAAGGAAAGAGAAAGAGAGAGAGAGAGAAGGAGAGAGAGAGAGGAATAGGAAAGGAGAAGAAAAAGAGATAAATAGAAAGCAGCAAATGAGAGAGAGTGATAGAAAATAGAGAGAGAAAGAGAAAGGAAAGAGAAAGAGAGAAAGAAATGAGAAATAAACAGAAAGAAGAAAGATAAATAGAAAGGAAAGAAAGAAAATAGAAAGAAAAGAGAGATGAATGGAAAGCAAAGAAAGAGATAGAAAGAAAAGAGAGAAAGATAAATAAGAATAAAAAAGAAAGAAGAAAACAGAAAGGAATGCGAGAAAGATATATCAGAATAGAAAGAGAGAAAGAGATGAATTCAAAGGAGAGAAAGAGAGATAAATAGAAAAGAAAGAGAGAAAGAGATTGATGGAGAGGAGAGAAAGATAGAGGAATGAATAGAAAGGAAAGGGAGAAATGAAAAAGAAAAAGGAAAAAAAGAAATTAAGACGAGAAAGAGAAACTAGAAAAGATTGAGAGTGAGAGATATATAAAAAGGAAAGAGGGATAAATGAAAAGGAAAGAGAGACAGATTTACACTAAAAGGAAAGAGAAAGAAAAAGATTCGATAGAGAAAAGAATATAGTATGAGACAAATTATCTAAGTCATGGAAACACAGAACTGATTAAATATGATGGCCAGTTCTCATTGGCATAGTGGTTAGAGCGTTCGAGAGACCTGGGTTCAATCCCAGGTCGAGTCATACCAAAGACTCAAAAAATGGTTCTTGATGCTAACTTGCTTTAACACTCAGCATTATAAGGTAAGGATCAAGAGTAAAGTAGAGCAATCCAGGGAAAGGAGTAGCGCCCTCCCCTACACCTTGGTGTAGTAGCTATCGAAAAGGGAGCCTTCGTGTCACCCTTGACTAAGGTCACCAACTTTACTTTCCTTATTTACTTTAATTTGTTTGGGCTTATTTAACAGCATATCAACTCTTCATGGGTTATTTAGTGCCAAAATAGGATTCATTTCTAAATGGTTGATTATAATCATAACCATTTAAATGTTCCTTTTTATAATTGTTCTTTTTTTAATTATCTATCATAATTATTTGTTGGCACATAGTTATTTTGTACCATATAACTTTTATTAATACAAATAATTCACACGCAATGATACGGCTTCAAGCAACTATTTTTATTCAATAAAAATAATCATTTCTGTTCTTGCCCAGTCAGGGGCTGTAGAATACACCGACTGCATCTCCGTAGAGGAGTAAGACTTCCCCCAAGGAGTGTCCTGTATATGACACAAAACAATCTGATGGTGAAGCTTCATTAACATTAAAGCTTTAGGGAATGCGGAGTACCTCCTTCGTTGATATTGCTCCCAAGTCCACTCTGGCCCAGAGGGGTAGCACTTATCAGAATCCTATCTATGAGACAAATAGAACTAAACTGTGTACTTGTGTTAAAGTGAATTGTTTGAAATAGAACTGTTTTGAGATTGAAACTGGTCACATAGATTCCTCTAAATTATTTGAAATGGAACTATTTTGACATTATAACTGTATACTCATGCTAAATTGATTTGTTTGAAATTGAACTGTTTTTTAACTTTGAAACTGTATTTATGCTAAACTGGATTATTTGAAATGGAACTGTTTTGACATTTAACTGTGTGTAAACAAAAGACAATACTTATACTAAACTGAATTGTTTGAAATAGAACTATTTTTATGAATAAAAATGGATCAGGCATTAAACAACCTACAATGGTTGATGTGCCATAAAACCAAACCAAATCAAGCCAATAATTTCTTTTCAAAATTTGCCTAATCGGCCAGGGCTATTGAATACGCAGTCTGCATCTATATAGAGTAGTAAGACCCTGGCCCACAAAGAGTTTGGCTTGGTTTCGTGGGGGTTTATGGCATATCAACTATTGTTTATTTAATGCCAAATCCTCTTTATACTTATATATTAAATATATATGATTTGTAAACAAATTGTGTAGATAAAGGAGCCTTAGCTAATTTTTTGGCACACAGTTAAATGGTTCCAAGTATTTCTATTTTCTATTAATCGTTTGCTGGCAAACAGTTAAATGGCCTAAGTATTACTATATAACTGTAACAATTTAGTATCAGTCATTTGTTTGAACGCAATTTGTAGGTTATTTCATTTTTAAATGAGTTAGAACTATTTCGTTCGCACACTAGTATTGCTATTGTTTCTACCCAATAAAATGAAAGGGGGATGCCCTCGTGGCGAAATGGTTAAAGCGATGGACTGCGGAATCGTTGTAAGCGAGTTCGTACTCCAGTCGCGCTATTACGTTCACTTTCGGGCAAATACCCTTGGGAAAGGTATGAACCCCCTTATCCTCCCAGCTATGGGTTAAATAGTACCATTACTGTTCTGCTAGGAGAATGGCTTTGGTATTAAATAACCTACAAAGGTTGATATGCCATTAAACAAGACGAGAAACCAAACCAGTTAAATGGTTTCCATTATTGCTATCTAATTCTATCCAATGTTAAGCATTTGTTTTCACACAGTGACGTGGTTACAAGAATTGCTTTTTAACACTAATTTTTTTATTCAACAATATTCATTCATTTGCACACAGTGAAATGGTTTCAAGTATTTTGATGTATCACAAACAATTCAATTAAACGTCAATCATTTGTTTACTCTATTTCTAACAATTTGATTTGACGTGAGTCAATTGTTTGCCCACAGTTTAAATGTCAAACAGTTCTATTTGACTCATGGATATGATCCTATTAGCGGCTAACACTCCGAGTCAGTGTGGACAAAAGAGCAATGGTAGCAAAGGGGTACTCCACACTGCCCAAAGTTCCAGGGTTGGAGCCCCGCTATCAGATTGTTTAATGTCATATCCAGGACACTCGTTGAGTGAGTCTTAGCCCTCGGCAAAGATGAAGTAGGTGTATTCTACAGCCCCAGCCAACTGGACAGCCACAAAGAATGTCCTGTTTATGACACCAAACAATCTAGTGGTGAGGATTTATTCCTAAACTTTTCTTAAATGTGGAGTACCTCTTCTATTGTTATTACTCCCAGGTCCACTTGGACCCAGAGTGGTAGTACCTGTTAGGGTCCTATCTATGGGTCAAATAGAACTGTTTGACCATTTAACTGTGCGCAAACAGATGCCAGATGCTTAATTAATTTGTAAGTGTTAGATAGCAATACCTGGAACCATTTAACTGTGTAAACGTATGAGTAATATTGAATAGGATTATCAGTGCTAAATAGCAGCACTTGAAAACATTTAACTGTGTTCAAAATTTGAATTATTCGTGGTATATAGCAATAGTTGTTGGCGACTGTAGTCGAGGGTGACCCGAAGGCTCCCTTTTGGATAGCTACTACACCGAGGTGTAAGGGAGGGCTCTACTACTTTCCATGGGCTGCTCCATTTTACCTTTGATCCTTACCTTATAATGCTGAGTGTTAAGCAAGGTAGCACCAAGTACCATTTTTTGAGTCTTTGGTATGACTCGACCTGGGATTGAATCCAGGTCTCCCGGTCCATTAGGCGAACACTCTAACCATTATGCCAATGTTCGGTATACAAATAATTGGGATAATTTAACGATGCAAATGAATGAATAGTGTTGAATGGAATGATTAATGTCCAAATAGCATCACTTGTAACCACTTCAATCCGTGCAAACAAATGATTAATATTGAATAAGCTATTTGTGTCAGATAGGAATACTGTAAGGCATTTTACTTTGTAAAATTGCAATACTTCAAAGAGGACAAACAAATCACGTTAACTTTTTTCAAAATGAAATTACATACAAAAAACTTACTTACTAATCATATATATTTAACTATTTAACTGTGTGCAAACAAATGACTGATTTTAAATTGAATTGTTCACATTACTGGAAAGCATTTAACTGTGTGCAAACAAATAAGCTCTGGCTCGTTTTAAAATGTTTAACTACAAACTATTCATTAACAAATTATATGTATACCTGATATATATGTATAAACATGATTTGGCGTTAAATAACCTTACAAGTGTTGACATGCCGTAAAAATCAACAACCCAATCACAGTTATGTGGTTTCACGTATTCCTATCGAATACTCATAATTTTCAAAGAGATCTGTTTGACCCATAGATGCGATCCTCACAAGTACTACCTCTCCGGTACATAGTGAAACTGTCAGTAATGGCAATGAAGAACTGCTCTACATTCACTGGCGCTCCAGAACTGGAGCCTCACCACCGGTTGAAGTTTTGTGTAATGCTGAGGATACAAGATATTCTGTATCAATATGAAGTCAATAATGTTTATTCATTTTACATCCATCTTTCCTCTCCTTCTAACTTCAGGGAAATAGTAGGGGAAACTGTATTCTTTATTCTTGATACAAAAGATCATCTGGGAGAAAGAAAATTCTGAATTTAAACCAGATGTAGTCCTTGTTTGTTTGTTTGTTTGTTTTTGTTTTTTTTTTGTTCTTGTTTTTTTTTTTTGCTTTTTTGGGGGAAAATGACTGAACTGTTATAGGGAGATCCTTAGATAACAATTTTTTCATAAAATGACACCTTTTATGGTTAAGGGAAGAAAAAATATGGCCGACGACCGGATTTTAGCTCATTGAAGCTTAAATTTTTAATTTAACTGTTCCGCGAAAAATGAAGAGAATGACTGAAACTTACAGTTTTCTGGTTTTCTTTCTTTGTTGAATGGCATATCAACATTCGCGGGTTATTTAAGGCCAAGCCATCTTTCTGAAAGAACAGTAGTGGTACTATTTAACCCATAGCTGGGACGATAAGGGGGTTCATACCTTTTCTACGGGTACTTGTCCGAAAGCAAACGAAATAGCATGACTGACGTTCGAACTCGCTTATTACGATTCCGCAGTCCAGCGTTTTAACCTTTACACCACGAGGACACCCCAATTGTTACCTGGATGGTGATTTTAAGTATCATATTTCTTTCAGTACATTGTAACAAAATTAACTTGAATTTTCATGATTGAGTTATCCAGTAAAAGTACCTATTATCATTTATATCGTAATTATTCTTACCTCATCAGGGAAGTCCCCGTGACGTAATGGCTGAACTACAACTTCGAAGTGAGCGAGTTCGAACTCTAGTCACATTATTAATTAAACTTTCAAACTTATACCCATTGGGATGGGTATTGAAACTCTTTATCCCTCACCCAGCAATGGCTTAAATAGTATCACTGCTGTCCTTCAGTCCAATCAGCTGGGGCTGTAGAATACACCGATTGCGACTTTATAGAGGGGTAAGACCCCTTCCCTGCAACGAAGGTTCTGGATATGACACAAAACAATTGGATGGTGAGGTTCCAATAAGGCTGGAGTTTAGGGGAATGAGGAGTACTCTTTCATTACCATCACTCCCAGGTTCAATCTGGCCTGAAGTAGTCGTACTTGATAGGTTCCCATCTATGGGTCAAACAAAACTGTTTGGCATTTAAACTATGTGTAAACAAATGACTTATGCTAAACTGAATCGTTAGAAATAGAACTCTTTGATCATTTAACTGTGAGTAATCAAATAACTGATGTTGAATTGAATAATTAATTATACATGGCAATACTTGGAACCATTTAATTTTGCTGACTTATGCTAAATTGAACTGTTATAAATAGAGCTATTTGGTGTTTAAAAATCATATATATGTACGTAAAAACAGGATTTGGAATTAAAAATCAACAATGTTTGATATGTCATAAGACCAAACTAAACCAAACCAAACAGTTCTTCTACAAGTTTGGCTTCGGCAAATAATAACATTTAATATCATTTTTGCTTTTCATCGCAACGCAGGGTCAAAACTCATTTCAACATTATCATTAGTAGTAATATTCTTATTATTAGGAAGAAATCGTATTTTTACTCAATCTTATTATTTACAAAGCTTCGTTAGTTTTGCAGACAGGCATTAGGTTGCATAAAGTATTTACAGTTCCTTGGTAGTCACCCATCAAGTAATGAGGAAGATAATCGCTGCTTAACTTCGTTCTTTCATCTTATTGATAAATTTTTGGTCGTTTTCTTTTCAACATTGTGATTCAAAACCGTCTTCGTTATTACTGTTATTCTATTACTAGTTTTATGCCATCTAATTATTTTTTATCACAATTCTCAATTTCAGTCATCATTATTATAATTCTGCCATTACTTTCGTTTTATTTTTAGGGCACCAATTATGGATGCCATTTTATCATTTATTTTTACTTTCTTATTAGTTAATTAATTAATTTATCTATTCATTTGTTTTTATAAAAAGAAGTTTTTCTTGTGTAACTTTATTCATTCTTGATTGATTGATTGATTGAATTTAACGGCATTTTAAACCATCATGGGTTATTTAAAGTCTAGAAGTTAGACTTGGATGCATTGTTGCTTGTATTTACATTTTTATGTTGTTTCTTTAAATTTCTTCTTTTTTAAAAAATATGGTTGATTATCGTTTTTATTTCAAGTATATTTAATAAGTGTGTGTTTATTTCAAGTATATTTAATAAGTGTGTGTTTATTTCAAGTATATTTAATAAGTGTGTGTTTTATATAAAATCAAAAATACACATGTAAGTGTGTATAAAGTACACATTTATATGAGTATTTTTGATTTTATATGTGTGTATTTTATACACAGTAATTTGCTTTCAAGTATTTTTTCGGTATGTGTGTGTATGTGTGTATGTGTGATTCCAAAATTAGACGGTTGATTCAATTCCAATTTAAAAACTCAAGCTGGATTAAAAACAATAAAAAATATGATTGATTGATTGATTTTAACTGCATGTCAACACGTCTTAAGTAATTTTAAGCCAAGAGGTTAAGGAATCGTTTTCATAATTGCATTTTTGTGAAGTTATTTCTTAAAAGTTTTTCTTTTCTTTTTTCTTTTTCCTTTTTTTTTCTTTTTTTTTTTTTTTTGCTGGCCCTGAGTCAGGTCGAATACGAATAATTTTGGAGCATATCAATTTGTCATATACATGAAACTGTAACTGGTACTACCATTCCGAATGAGAGTAGACTTGAGAGTAATGGCAATGAGTGGTACTCGACACTCAATTAATCTCTAGAACTGTAGCCTTACCCTCTCATGAATTTTAATATCATACTTAGGACACCCTATTTTGAGGGGATACAGCCAGCGTATTCTAACCTCTATCGACATTATTTATCTTTGGTTGCTTGTTAATCCATCGAGTAAGACACGTTTTTTGGAACATTTACTGCATTTTTGGTTATCATAATTTAATCTTTAAATTTGTGGGGTATTCTGGGTTTTTTTTAATTTTATTTTTATTTTTTCTTGCTTTGTTTTTAAACTTTTTCCCGTAAAATTAGATTTGTTTGTTTGTTTGTTTGTTTGTATTACGGCATTTCTAGGTTATTTAATGCCAAATCCATTTTTATACAAAATTAATAGTTTTATTTCAAATAATTCAGTTTAGCATCAGCACGCAGTCTAATTGTCAAAAACATTTCTATTTCAAGCTATTCAGTTGAGTCAAACAGTTCTAAATTAAACAATTCAGTTTAGTATAAGCATAGTTTTTGTTTACACACAAAACAACTCTATTTCAAACAATTCAGTTTCTCGTAAGTACATTTCAATGTCAAAAATAGTTCTATTTCAAACAATTCAGTTTAGCATACAAAACCAGTTTCACTTCAAACAATTCAAGTTAGGATCAAAGACCATAGTTTCAATATCAAAACAGTACTATTTCAAGCAATTCAGTTTAGCAGAAGTACGCAGTTTAGTTCTATTTGACCCATAGATAGGACTCTATCAGATGCCACTACTCCTGGCCCGAGTGGACCTGGGAGCTATGGCAATAAAGGAGTACTTCGCCTTCCCCAAAGCTCCAGCATTGCGGGAATCTCACCATCAGATTGTTTAGTATCATATCCAGGACACTCGTTGAAGGAGTCTTACTCCTCTGCAGAGGTACAGTCAGTGTGTTCTAGCATCCCTGTCGACTGGGCAATGTAATACTGGAGTCCAGTCGGCTGAGAATATAGAATACGCAGACTACATCCTTCGGTAACCCCTTCTCACAACTTGTTTTCTGAATAATTTAATGGTGAGGCTCCAGTCCTAAAGCTTTTGGGAATGTTGACTACCCTTTACTACCTGGTCTACTCTGACCAGGAGTGGTAGTACCTGTTAGGGCCCCATTTATAAGTAAAATAGTACTAGTGTTCTAAGTAGGACGCTAAACTGTCTCTGATGGTGAGGCTCCAGTCCAGAAACTTTCAGAAATGTAGAGTATCCCTTCCATTGTCATTACTTCTCTGACCCGGAGTGATAGTAAAAGTTAGGGCTCCATCAATGCGTTGGAAAAAAATATTTAATCATTCTTTTTACTTGAAACTATTTACCTAAGGACAAACAAATGACTGATATTAAATTGAATGATTAGTATTACATAGCGATTCTTGAAACGATTTAACTGTGTGCAAATAAAACTATTAGTGTTAGATAGCAAGGCTTGAACCAATTTAACTGTGTGCCAACAATAAATAATAATACTTGAAACTGCTTGCTATCAAATGATTGTTATTGAATTAAATTGTTAGTTTTGGATAACAATATTTGAAACGATTCAACAGTGTGATAACAAATAAGTTGTGGCTCGTTTAAAAAATATTACCAACAAACTATTTGCTAACAATTTATATGTATTTGATATATGTGTATAAACAGGATTTGGTATTGAATAACCTACAAAGATTGGTATGCCATAAAACCAAATCAGACCAAACCAAACCAAACCATATTGTTCGTTGCTGTATTATTGCTTTTTTTCTTACAACTACGACTACTACAATTGCTGCTGCTGCTGCTACAAGAGCAACAAGTTACAATAACAACCCTTAATATCAATAACAAGTGCGGGGAGAGGAGACGTACATCCATTTTGTTACTTGCTCGACCTGTTTCGTGTCTTTGTCATCTCGGCTGGACCCAATATCTTCGTCACCAGCACAAAGCACGTCACTACAGTTTTATGACTAGCAAGAAGTATCGAGTAACGCCAGGAAAAAGCGAGACAGTGTTGTTTTTATTTATTTATTTATTTTTGTTTTGTTTCGGAGTTTCAAAAGAAAAAAAAAAGAATTGCCGGTGTTGGGGAAGAAATATGTCTACCAAAACGTATATATGAACATGCTAAGATATAAAGTCTGACGATGAATCGTAAATTCCACCGGTAAAAAAATCACGATTAGAAAAATAGTTTATATATAAACAAGCTCGATTCCCCATGCAGACATTCTTTGGAACTGCTCCGAGTATGCCAATGATAATGGGTACGTCTATCACCTTTATGATTTAAAGTTCTCAAACAAGGTTTACATTTTTTTCTAAATTTCATTTCACCGTCGCGGTTGTGATTACTGTTGTTGTTGTTGTTGCTGCTGCTGCTGCTGCTGCTGCGGCTGTTGTTGTTATTTTACTCCTTGCGTGTTTTTCACATTCTACTGGTGGTATTTCTCTGAAGTCTGAATGACTGCAAGACTTATCCGGTCTCCTGGATTCTTCTCAGTATTCAACAAGGCTGTAGTCTGGAAGGCCTCGATTTTACATCTGATTTCCAAGACTTTTCTGAGGACAGCAAAGTTGGCGACCTTAGTCGAGGATGACCCAAAGGCTCCTTTTCAATAGCTATCACACCGAGGTGTAAGGGAGGGCGCTACTCCATTCCCTCAATTGCTCCAATTTACCCGTGACCCTTATCTTATATTGCTGTGTTAAGCAAGGCGGCATCAAGTACCATTTTTTGAGTCTTTGGTATGACACGAGCTGGGATTGAACCCCGGTCTCCCGGACCATTGGCGAACACTTCGTTTGCTGTAATAATAAAATCCACGAGATGATAAGTTTTGTTTTTTTATTTTTTTATTTTTTAATTAACTCTAGGTCTGGTCTTCTGGGCCAGATTTGGTATTCCGTTTGTATCCCAAAATCCTACAGAATTTCTTTTCCTTGATTTGGTATCCTGATATGTGGTTAGTCCTTTTGTTAATGGATCTTTTGAAAAGGGTCAAATAGTGGCATACAATGGTCGGGGATTACCACTTCATTTATTGTTATCAATTGTCTTGATAATTGTTTTATGCCATCTGTTTTTTTCTTATCCAATACAGTATATATACAGTATATATTTTTTCTTTTGTTTAAAAAAAAGACCATTGGTTAGTTGCTTGTGTTCTATGGCATAAAAACCCTTGCAGGTTATTTAATGTCATATATTGTTTATACATATACATGTGTTCATACATATGTATGCATTCATATATATATATATGTGTGTGTATGTGTGTGTGTGTGTGTGTGTGTGTGTGTGTGTGTGTGTGTGTGATTTGTAAAATAATAGCTTGGAGATAACATTATTCTAAAATGAACCAGAACTCGTCTGTTTGCATACAGTTGAATGGTTTCAAGTATTTTATGGGTCTCATTTTCTTGAACAGATTCTGGTTTGTGCATAAACCATTTGATAGTAGGGTTAAATTTTCATTTCTTGCACAGTTCCGAGTGGATCACCTTTCCCCACATTGTTGTTCCCAGACTTTTTTGTCCTTTAGTAATTTCAGTTGATAAAGTAGTTACCGACAGACGTTATTAGTATTTTTGTCTTTTTTGTCTATTTCTCGAGTCTTTGATTTGTTACAGTCTTCGCAATCTTGAATGCTAGTGAGTCATCTTTCTCTATTTTCTTTGGCATATGGACTTGTTGATTGTTTTATTACTTCCGGGGAGTTTTTCACACCGGTTTTAACTGGTGGTTTTCTCCGAATTCTGAGTGACCGCAAGTCTCCTGATGTCTCCAGAACTCTTCTAAGTATTCTGGCTATGGTCTAGATGGTCTCGAATTTTCCTTTGATCTCTAATTCTCCACAATTTCTTTTACAGGCCTTTGGAGACTATTCCCAATGCAACAACAATTATTGGTATCCCCGTCATCTTCATGCTTCATAGTTGTTGTTGTTTTTTGTTTTTGTCTTTTTTTGTTTGTTTGTTTGTTTTTGTTTTCTGTTTTGTTTTTTGCTTTTTGTTTGTTTTGTTTTCTTTGCTTTTTCTTTTAGCACGATCCGAATATTAATCTGTCTTTCCTCTTTCTTTTGTATTCACTCTATGATCCGCTGAAACAGCAAAAACCACTAGTAGCCATTATTGTTATTTTTATTTTACTCCGTTGTGAGTTTTTCATGCCGGCGTTTGTTGATGGTCTTTCACTGGAGTCTGAGTAACAGCACGTCTTCTTCTTGCTATTCTGGCCGATCTTAGTAATGCTATTATCTGGATGGTCTCCACTTATTTCCAAGTCCTCCAGTCCTTGTACCAATCCTTTATGGATTGATCCAAGTATACCGATTACTTTTGGCATCACCGTCATCTTCATGTTTAATAGTTTTTTTTTAGTTCTCTAACATGGTCGAGATATTTATCTCTCTTTTCGAATTCTTTTAGTTTTACACTGTGGTTTGTCGGGACAGCAAAGTCCACTATTCGGCAGTTTCTCCTTTTTTCTTTTCTGTTTTTTTTTTGAGGGGGTGTTTTTTTGGACTATCACTCTGGCCGAGATTAGGTAATCCGTTTGTATCTCAAAATCCAAGAGAAGTTTGTGCGGCTCATTCTCGCGGACAAAGTCTACGTTGTGCATGTATCATTAGTTAATATAATCAAATTTTATTTTCTTGCAGAATTCCCAGTTGATCACTTTACCCACCAGATCGAGTCTAGTCTTATACTCTTTTTGAACTAATTTCCTACATTCGTTTATAATGTGATCGATCGTTTCGTCTAAATTACCACACAACCTACATTTGCTATATTTTGTTGCTTCTTGTCAATTATCGTTTTGACATAATTGGTCCTTCTGGCGCTCTTTTGTTCTGCTATGAGGAGAGATTCTGTTTCTCTTTTTAGGTTTCCCTTTTTTAGCCATGTCCCAGTCTTCTCGTGTGAAATTTCGCATGTTTTTCGTTTGAAATATCCATACTACTGATTTTCTTCCCATTTTTGTTTGCTACTTATTTTGCTCTGTTGATCATTGTATGGTGTGCGTTGTGTCTGGTCGCTGTAATTAGACTTTTTTGCTCTTTTTATGTAGTCTTCTAGTCGCCGTATCGACTTATCAACGCTATCGTCAATGCTGGCAAGTCCTCTTCCTCCTGCTTTTCTTGACACATATGGTCTGTCCTTATCATCACTTGGATGTAAGGCCTTATGCATCGTCATGAGTTTTCTTGTTCACTGGTCTATTTATTGAAGCTCTTCCCTCGTTCACTTTAAGAATGGTCCAAAGTATTTTACGAGGGGAACAGCACATGTGTTTATCCCCTTGAAGAAATTTCTGCAATGTACTTAGGTTTCAAGTCGTTCTACTGAGATACTCTTTTTAAAATTTTTTTCTTTCATCCCCGCTTGTTTGATGGTGTCTGCATCCAATATTTCGAAGTACTTGTAAGTTTCCTTTAATCTGAGCGAGCTGTTTTTTTTTTTTTTTTTGGTTGATTAGGTGGTTAAATTCCTTCCGTCATTTGTCGTTTTCCACCTCTCATTATTAGCATGGCACATTTGTCTATGCCGAATTCCATCCCTATATCCTGATTGTATATTCTCACAGCCTGTGTTAGGGTTTCCAATTCTTTTTCATAAGAAAACTGTTTGATGTCGTCCAAGTACATTTGGTGGTTAATTTTTACTTGCGATTTAGTAAGTTTGTATTCGCCGGTGCATTTTCTAAGTACGTGATTGAGTAACATCATTGGTATTACAAATAGTAACCGTGATACCACATCTCCCTGGAATATACCTTTCTGGGTTTTCACCCCTGCAAAACTTTTTCCACCTGCTGTCAATTCCACTTTTCATTTTTTCATGCTTTCCCAGATCAACTATATCACCTTGTCGGTTATCTCGTACATTGTGAGATAGTCTATTATTCAGGTTTGCAGGACATTATCGTTTGCCTTTTCATTTGGAGGCGCCCGTGGTGTAATGGTTATCGTCGTAGGAAATGGACACGGCGACACGAGTTCAAATCCTGGACGAGGCTAATTGCATTTCACATAGCACTAATACCCTTGGGAAAGGTATGAATCCAATTATTCTCCCTCCAGCTATGGGTAAATAGTAGGACAGACTCGGTTCTTCAGCCTTGGTGAGGCAACTAGTCTAGGAGAAGGAAAACTCTGAATTCAAACCTGTTAAACTCCGCTTAAAAATTGACCTTGTGTCATATCCTGCCCGAGCGGAGGGGTTGGGTAAATAGGATCGTTTGCCTTTTCATTCCATGTGAAAGATGTCAGATAACATCCAAGAGACTCGCTGAAGTCAATCCATGACCTAGCTACATTTTTAATCTCGTTTTATTCTCCTTGATAATATGTTGATCAATATATGGTAGATCTCCTGTTCCTCTAGATTTTTTGTGGTATCCTTTCTGTTCTTCGGGAAACAGTTCGCGGCTTATTAGTGAATTGTAAATCTCCTCCCTAATTTGTTCTGTTAATATTTTCCAAATCACCGGAAGGCACGTTATGTGTCTATAGTTGTTGGAGTGGTTCCTTTTGGGGGGTCTTTTTGGTACCGCGTGGTCTTTCCTATGGTCATTGATTCGGATATGTCTTTTCTTCGAAGCATCTATTCATTTAGATAGCCAGTGGATGGAAGTGAATTTCCCAGAATCCATGTATGCCATCGTTGCTTAGCGTTTCCCAATTTGGTAGTTTTTTGAGTGCTGCACTGAGTGAATTGAGATGTATTTTTACCTAAGGACCTTATTTGAGTCCTTATAACTCTTTTCCCATGTTGTTTATCCATTTGGCTTTTCTATTTTGTTCTCTCTGTCCCCATATTTTGCTCCGAAATTGTTTTAGTTCCTTTTGATACAGTTGTTACTTGGTCGCCGTACATTCTCCCCTGACTTGCAGGTAAAATTTTCTTTCATTGTTTTTGAATGTCCTGTTTTGTTTGTATCGATTGGTCTCAGTATCTTTTTAGTCTTCCTTCTTTTGCCTGTACTTACTGATTTATTTCCTCAAGTTGTATTGTTGGTTTTAATTATTGTGTTGCTTTTCTTTTTTCGTCCAAACATATTCCACCGTTTTTCCTCTGTTTAAGCATAAAGATGCTTAAACAGAGGAAAAACGGTAGAATATGTTGTTGTCATAGATTTCTGTCTGTGTTTCCAATCTAATTACACATCCAGGTTTTGAGTTTCTATTCGTGTTCTTTATAGGGACACCGATTTTATCATAGACCAATTTCGCTCCAGCATAGATTAGTTCGTTTAATTTCAAGATATTGTTCGTTTAGATAGGTTTGATATTTTTTTTTTTTTTGTAATTTTCTGCCTTACTGTTTTCCAGGCTTTCTTGCTTATGGATAATAAAATGGTCTTCTTTTCAAACATAATTATTTTCATAATCTCTACATTCATTTTTTACTTTTTTTATGTTAATCTTTGTTCTGTGGTGTTTGTGTGCGTGGTGCTTAAATTATAATTGCTTTGCGTTTCAATTCGATCGGAGGGTTCTTGTTTTTCAGTATTTACCGTTTCGATTATTGCATTAGGGTCTTGTGGATATGATTCCCTATTTATTCATTGGTGTATTTCTAGTATTTCAAGGTCAGAAAATCAGCCTTTCTTTGTTATCGTCCTAACTGGGTCAGCGAGTCCCTGGGTTGTTTTCTGAAATCTTATGGATTCTTCCCAGATTTCGATCATTCTTTTTCTATACTCTCTCTGTGTAGGGGTGCTCCTAAAATAACAGTGAAGGGCAAGTTTGTTGTCTTCCCTAATCCATTTTCTGCGTTAGTGTATCTGATTTGAGTTGTTACTTACTTTGTCGTTTGTGTATCAGAAAAAACAACCGCCAATATTCGCAGAATGCAGACTGTCTCCCCTATATTGTTTGTCAAGGGAGTACCTGCCGATCATGATATCCAAACCTGTTATCAGCGTCCCACGTTGAGTTATGTTTCGATTTGTCGTTCGTTTTTTTTCATTGTTAGTATATAATGACTCTACCAGACCCAGGGGTTGTTTATTATCTTCACACCTGCCACAGATGTGACCAAGAACCTTTAAAGTAAGAGAACTCTTTAGCGGGTCACAAAAAAAGCTCAAAGAATACCTTTCGTTGTAAATTTAAAATGTATAAAAACTAAATTTAATAATCAAACTTATATCTTTTTTTAAATTCAAACATATACTAAGTAAATGCAACAATTAAACTTGGAAGATTTATTCCACGCCAAGGCCATGTCAGTTCTGCTTTTAACAAAAGCTAATTAGGAACAATACGTGGATACTTTGAATACATAATAGAAGTAGCACCATATAAAACATCAGTAGTATGACCATCTACCTCCCATCTATGCAGATTTATTAAATACTCTATATACAAATGACATATGATTTGTCAATGCATAGTTTGTAGATAACATTTTTAAATGAGCCAGAGCTCATTAGTTTGCATTCAGTTAAATGGTTATACATACGATTTGTAAGTGAATAGTTTATAGATAATCTTATTTTTAAATGAGTCAGAGCTAATTTTTTGGCCATGAGTATTACCATTGCTTGCACACAGTTGAATGGTTCCAAATATTCTAATTCTAATTGTTCTATTTAGTATTTTGCACTCACCCGAATGCTTTCTTGTTCAGTCGGGTTGGGCTCTAGAATACACCGACTGCAACTCTGCAGAGGGGTAAGACCCCTCCCCATGAGTGTCCTGGATATGACACTAAACAATCTGATGGTGAGGTTCCAATGATGCTGGAGCTTTGGGGAATACGGAGCACCTCTTCATTGCCATTGCTCCTAGGTCCACTCTGGCCCAGTGTAGTAGCACCTGATAGGGCCCTATCTATGAGTTAAATAGAAATAACAGCATACTTATGCTAAACTGAACTGTTTGACTAAAATGAATAGCTTGAAATAGAAATTTTTTTGACCATTAAACCGTTCCTACATTTAAACTGCGTGCTTGAAATAGAACTGTTTTGACATTGAAACTGTACTTACACTAAACTTAATTCTTAATATAGAACTGTCTTGACATTTAACTCCCAACTAAAGCCTGATTGTCACAGCTGGTGAATTTCAAAAATACAATCTGGATGTAAGGACACTTTAGAAGAACGATATGCAATAAAATTCTGTTTTAAACTTGGAAAAAATGCCACAGAAACGTATGGAATGCTTCAGACTGCTTTTCGACCATCTTGCATGAATCGAGCATCAGTTTTTGAGTGGCATAAGAAATTCAAGGAAGGCATGGTGTCTGTGAGGGATGATTACTTCGAAGGGGACTAGAGTTTCATGTGTGTACTATCAATAAAAGTGCCCATACGAAAAAAGTCTGGAAACTTATTTAATGATCCTCGTATTTGTTTTCTTAAAGTTTATTGTTGCTTTTCTGTTTGTTCTTATGATGACATAGTCGTTATTTGCCGTTGTAATTAGCCTTTCTTTGCTCTTTTGAGCGAATTTCCCGAGTCTTTGAATTGTTGCATAGTCCTAGCACTTATGCAATTGTCCCGGCCGTATTCTTTAAATCGCTCTTGTACCATGAAATTATCCAACATTATTCTATCTTAAATATACTAGAAGGCCGACTGTAAATTGCGCGGAGATAGCAATACTTGAAGCCATGTAAAATGAGTGCAAGCAAATTATTAATATGAAATAGAATTATTAGAGATATATACCAATACTTGAAACCATCTAACTATGAGAAAACAAACGATTGCTACAAAATAAAATCATTCTATTAGATAGCAATATTTTAAACTAGTTAACTGTGTGCAAACAATAGATTAACTCTAACTCGTTTAAAAATAAAGTTACCAATTCGCTTACAAATCCTATACATATATAAATATATATGTGTGTGTGTGTGTGTGCGCGCGCGAGAAAACACGATTTGGCTTTAAATAACCCACAAGGTTTTATATGCCATATAACGTGAACAAACTAAACGAAACTAAAGCAAATATTTTTGATGGTGTTCATTTTCAATATTCTTAGACGCTTGTAATTTTTTTTTCTCCAGTGCCTAGTCGGCTGTGGCTATAGAATATAACGGACTGCATCTCTGCTGAGGAGTAAGAGCCCTCCCACAACGAGTGTTCGGGATATGACACTAAACAATCTGATGGAGCAGCTCCAGTAATGCTGAGCCTTTGGGGAATGCGTAGTGTCCTTTTATTACCATCACTCCCAGGTCCACTGTGACTCGCAGAGGTAGTACCTAATAGAGTCCTATCTATAGGTCTAATAGAACTGTTAGACACTTAAACTGAATGCAATGAAATTACTTATGGAAAATTGAATTGTTAGAAATGGAGTTGGTTGATCATTTACCTCTGTTTAAACGAATGACAGATGTTTAATTGAATTGTTAGCGATGTATAGCAATACGTGAAAACACGAAACTATGTGCAAACAAATGATTAATTGTAAATTAAATGATTCGTATTAGATAAAAATAAGTGAAACCCTTTAACTGTGTGAATAAATGAGCTAAGGTTCGTTTAAAAATGTTATCTACAAAAAGATTTTATCTACAAAATACGTTTAGAAATCATGTATTTGATATAGATGTATAATAATGATTTGGTATTAAATAACTTACAATGGTTGATATGCCAGAAAATCAACTCGAACATACTTAATATATATATGAACAGGATTTTGCATAAAATAACCTACAATGGTGGATATGCCATAAAACCCAACCAACCCGAATCGTATATATTATATATAATTACTTCAAACTATTTAACTAAGTGCAAACAAATATATATGTTTAAACAGAATTTGGCATTAAATAACCTACAATGGTTGATATGCCATAACACCCAACCAAACAAAATCTTATATATTTAATATATATGTATAAACAGGATTTGGCATTAAATAACCTACAATGGTTGATATGCCATAACACCCAACCAAACAAAATCTTATATATTTAATATATATGTATAAACAGAATTTGGCTTTAAATAACCTACAATGGCTGATATGCCATAAAACCCAACCAAACCAAATCTTATATCTTTAATATATATGTATGAAAAGAATTTGGTATTAAATAACCTACAATGGCTGATATACCATAAAACCCAGCCAAACCAAATCTTACATATCTAATATACACCAGTAAATCAAACCAATCTTTTTCTCTAAGTGTTCCGTTGCTTTCCTGATTTGAGAGTTCTGTTCCTTCCATTTTTTCCTACTTTTCATTGTCCTCATTGCCCTTTTTTCAGTTCCAAATTCCATTACTATATCCGGTCTATATACTTTTATAGTTTGTATAAACTTTTCAAGATCTTTTTCATTTTTAGCAAATATTTTGATATCATCCATATCTTTTCCCGTGACTTTGTGATTTTTTAGCCTTGTGCATTTCCAAAGTCTATAATTCCGTAACATTATTGCTATAGCACATTATTGCTATAGCACATTGGTGCGAGTGAATTTTGTCCCTAAAAGAGGCCCTTTTGGATCTTAACCTCTGCTCAGGTTTATCTCCAAACAGCTGCTTCCACTTTCCAGTTTTCCATGTCTTTCGCAATAAATTTTATGACTTATTCGGATATTTTGAACATTTTCAAACATTCTATTTTCCAAGTTTGTAGAATCCTATCATAGTCCTTTTGTTGTCTATTCATGCCACGGCAGGATTGTTTTGTCTTGTTTTTATCTCCTTGAGGATGTACTGGTCAATATATCGTACGTCATCTTGCGGTATCCTTTCTGTTCTTTTAAAAACAGTCCACGGCATTCGAATAATATATTTCTCTTATCGATGCGGTTAGGATCTTCCACATCATAAGTAAACATGTTATCGATCTGTAGTTGCTGGGGATTATTCCTTTTTGAGGTTTTTCTGGACTAAGGTAATTGTCTCCCTTCGTCATTTATTCGGTTATTCTTGTTTCTTCTGTGCACTTATTCAGTTGCTGAGCTAATTTGATGTGGACGGGCGTGAATATGCCATTGTACCCTGATATAATTATTAATAATAGTAATAATAATAATATCATGCTGCTAGAACTCTCTCTCTCTCTCTCTCTCTCTCTCTCTTTCTCTCTCTCTCTCTCTCTCTCTCTCTCTCTCTCTCTCTCTGTGTTGCCATCTGTCTCTGTTATCTTCTGATATGTCTTCCAGGCTATCTCCTGTGTCCGTACAGAGCTGTTGTAAATTTATCCTAGCTCGTCGTCCAACCTTTTCGAAGGGGTCCATTGGAGAACGTCGTTTATGAGTTCGTCCTTGCTTCTTCATGTCTTAGCAAAATTAATAGAAAGATAGATAAGTACCTTGACCTTGCAAGAGAACTAAAAACTATGGAATCTGAAGATGGCGGTGACACTACTTGTAACTGGTGCGCTCGGAACCATCCCCAAAGAATCGGTAAAGGGACTGAATGATGTGGAAATAAGAGACACATGTGGAGACCATCTAGACTTCAGCATTATTAAGATAGGCCAAAATACTGAGAAGAGTATTGGAAACTTGAGGAGACTTGCTGTCACTCACACCCCAGTGGAAAACCATCAACTAACTCTGGTGTGAAAAACTCTCAAAGGAGTAATGATAATTACTCTTAAGATACAACCACATAAAAAATGTAAATATGAACACACAATGAACGTGATTCTTTAACTTCCAGGCATAAAATAACCTTACACGCGTTGACATGCCATTAAAATCAATCAATTAACCAATCAATCATCTTCAAGCTGGTTCCATGAATTTGGTGATCCAGCCAACGGGTGACACTGCCAAATTTTTTAAGGGAATATATTGATATCCTGCTAGAATTGAGAATTGACAATAGCTATGGAGATTAATTCGCGACAAAATCTCGTCAATTCTCAAGCATTCTCCTCGACAGTCTCGCAGATCACAGAGGTACTGTAGTTGCCTTAACTATTATTTAAGTTTTTATTTTGTTTTTGTTTGTTTATTTGGAGAGGAGAAGGTCTTCTTTTCCTTTTCTTTTTTCATTTTTCGTTTTCTTAAGAACTTATTGCGTAGGTGACGTTTCGCTTCTAAATTATTACTTTTTATTTATTTATTAATTTTATCTTGATATACCGGAGCTACGTCTCAGCTTTCACACTTTTTTAGACTGGTTTCTTTTTGCAACAAAAGAAAGAGAGAGAAAGAAGCAAAATAATGACGAACTGTCCTCACCGATTCGGAATGACTCGACACAAAATTGTGACGCTGGTATTTTCTTTCTTTTTTTTCTATTTTAAATGTTTTATTTTATTTCATTTCATTTTATTCATTCCTTTTTTTCAAAAGTTATTTAATCTTTTTCTCAATTTCGACAGCCTGTCTTTTCACTTCTAAATTTATTTTCACCTTCCCATTTGGTAATACATACATATATATATATATATATATATATATATATATATATAATGAAAAAACATTTATTGTTTGCAAAAAAATTTCGTTTAGAAAATATTTTGATTAGAAACCATACCAAAGCTATTAAATAAACTATAATTTATTAATTTATAGATAATTAATTTTTTTAAAATAATTTATATAAAGTATATTGTAATTTTTTGTTTGTTTGCAATCTTAAACAAGTCCTGTCGGCAACACCCCACAAGACACCAACTGTACGGCCACCTGCCCCCTATCACGAAAACTATTCAAGTTAGACGAACCAGACATGCAGGACACTGTTGGAGAAGCAGGGACGAGCTCATAAGAGATGTACTCTTATGGACCCCCACACATGGCCGTGCAAAAGCAGGACGACCAGCACGAACATACATTCAACATTCAGCAGCTATGGGAGGATACGGAATGTTGTCCTGAAGACCTACCTAGGGCGATGAACGATAGGGAGGAGTGGCGAGAGAGGGTCAGGGATATCTGTGCTACCAGCGCGATATGATAATGATGATGATATTGTAATTACTTAGATCTAATTTAATTAGATAAGGAGATAAGTTAAAAAAAACAAGCCATTGTTCAATAGTATTAAGATTAGAACTAATGTTCTATTCAACAATCTTTCTGTGTTGTTTATTATATATATATATATATATATATATACAACAGTTTAAAATCTCTGATACATATATATATATTGTCATCCTTAGACAGACTGTTTCGTTGGATCACAAATATTCAATGTGACTAGATATGCAAGACACTTCAAGCTGGGATCGAAACCTGCCTAACTTTACGTTAAACTTATTATCTTACCGCACTGCCGTAAAACGACATACG
This sequence comes from Sepioteuthis lessoniana, assembly GCA_963585895.1. Classification (NCBI taxonomy): domain Eukaryota; kingdom Metazoa; phylum Mollusca; class Cephalopoda; order Myopsida; family Loliginidae; genus Sepioteuthis; species Sepioteuthis lessoniana. Next base: position 37,119,638 of record OY757916.1, on the reverse strand, counting down.
TTAGCTCGGGAATTATAACGCGTTATGCAAGAGCTTTCATTTGTTTACATTTTGCGCTACCGGGCATCGGAGTGCTCAATTCGTTAGGGTGGCAGCCGTTAATTCTTTCGCAAGATTGCTCAACCCCACTTAATTTTAAAATGACTTTACGTCGGTCGGCTTTCGATCCCAGTTTGTTGCATCTCACGTCTCTAGCTTCACTGGAGAGTTCCGATACAATGAAACAATCTATCTGTGTTTGACAATATATACGCCTACCCCCAATTGGTTAAGCACTCAAGCGTGGGATTGCCGGCTGCCACATACTTGTAAATGCAAAGCTTTTCTCATAAATTGAGCACTCCGGTAGCCGATAGCGTACATATGAATATTCCACACGAAATAAAATTTCCCTTCAATTATGCTGAGTTTGACGTAGGGTTAGGGGAAGATATCCTGCTGAGTTTACGTCAGTCGGGTTTCTATCCCAGTTTGAAGCATCTCGCATGTCTAGCCACACTGAAGAGTTGTGATACAACGAAACAGTCCGTCTATGGATGACAATATGTATATATATATATATATATACTGGCTTATGAAAGTTCCGGGGCCTGTTCTGGACTTCGGTCCGGAGCGTGGCCCTGGAAAAGGAACAATGGCAGACTTGGGGCCTTTAATTAGGCACCTAGTTTCGACTAGGCTACCTTCGGGTGGGCGAGCTGCATTTTTGTCTCCTTTGTCCCCCATGCACGGCACTAGACCAAGCATCTAGTTTAAGCCTTTAACTGGCATACGTGCCCGGACCCACATTTGGGTTCGTGAAACTGCTTGCCTCATCAGGCTCACATTGCACTAAGTGAGCCGATGAGCAGCACAGACAAGCAGGGTTCGAGTCTCGATTCGTTCCCGACCTCCCCTCCCCTTTATCCCCACTTTAATCGGCCTTCGGGCTTTTGACCTTGTGTCAAGTCGTGTCTGGTGAGAGGCAGCGACAAATACTTGGCTTATGAAAGTTCCGAAAGCGCTCGGGACAATTACGGTAAATTCATTTACCAACTCCAACCTAAAACCAAAACAATTGTCAGGAAACTTGAAAGGATTCTAATAGCATTATATTGACAAAATGTGTCTTTATTATTTAATCAAACATGCTTAAATGAAGGACTGCTGCCAACTACACACACAAATTGCGTAATGCAAATGTCTTCGAATGAGTTGAGCTCTCGGTAGCCGTTAAGCGTATAAGTGTAAATAAAACAAAATTGATATATATGCGTTTAAATCTCTTCGCTTATACTGAGTTTCCACATGGCTGAGCGGTAGAGTCTCCGGCTGGCGTTAACGTCAGTCGTGCTTTGATCCCAACTTCGAAAATCTGGCTCGTCTCAAGGGTTGTGATACAACGAAACAGTCTGTCTGTGATTATATATATATATATATATCATCATCATCATCAAGTACGGCAGACAGTATGGTATTCCCTGATTCTCATCCGCCATCCATCCCTATGATTCATCGTTCCTGGTAGGTCCTTTCAGATATATCTTGTGTCCGCACAGAACTGATTTATGTAAGTCGGCCGACATCGGAATATCTATGTGTAGAATTACGTAAAGTAACATCTTTTATGACTTCGTCTTTGCTTCATCATTGATCAATATGTCTAATTCGTCTTACTTGGATGGTTTGCGAGATGGGAGGTCAGCAGGCGTATAGCTGCTGTTTGTGAGGTGTTGCTCCCAAGAATTGTTTAAAACAGCACGCAACACATACACACACACACACATACACACTTACCCAAACCTATCGGTGCTTCGTGGACCTTCTTATATATATATATATATATACATATGTGTGTGTGTGTGTGTGTGTGTGTGTGTGTGTGTGTGTGTGTGTGTGTGTGATAGAAAATCTCAACAAACCATCATTTGTCTCTAGTATAGACTTATTACAGCTGGCCACTCCATAAGAGAAAGCATCCTCTTCAATTAGCCATCACACAATAGAAAGAAAAAACATTATTGAAAATTATTGAAATATTCTTTCAATGGATTCTTACTCGCTTAAAAATAAGAAAGAAAGAAAGAAAGAAAGAAAGAAAGAAAGAGTAACAAAAAGATATAGGCTAGAAGTTGGTGTCAAAAGTAGATGTTATGTCACCGTCCAGTGTCATGTATCCTTATGTATGTAAAAAAAATTAACAGGACTAACATAACCTTTAGCAACTAAAATCTTATCAATAAATTAACATATTTTATTTAAAGAAAAAACTGTCTATTTATTTATGTATTTTATTTATTTTTTAAGGAAAACGTGACGATATATATCATCAAATAGAATCATTCCCACCTCATCTTTTTAGTCATAATAGACACACACACACACACACACACACACACACACACACACACACATATATATATATATATATATATATATATATATATATATATATATTTCTCAAATGAAGCATTAAACATCTTTTACATTGCCTTGAAGACGGTTATTAATGACCAAAACGTTGGCAAAACCCAAATATAAAAATGCATCTAAATATTTCGCTTTTTCATATTATATTTGCATAGAGTCAGATTCATTTCCATTTTATTATAATATATATATATATATATATATATATGTGTGTGTGTGTGTGTGTGTGTGTGTGTGTGTGTGTGTGTGTGTGTGTGTGTGCGTGTGTGTGTGTGTGTCATAAAGAATTTAAGGCAGGGTAAAAACTGACGACTCCAAGTAGTGTTGATTACCAATTCCCTTGACGATGTAGCCTTGAAACACGGAGTCATGGGGTTTTGACCCTTCCTTACATACTTGATAATATATTTTTATGTTGCTCTACATCTTTGTGCATTGAGCACGGTAAAGATTTTAAGATTTACAAGAGATTTTAGTGCTAAATTGTTATCACATACGTATATATATATATATATATATATATATATATATATAATCGTAACAATTATACATATTTATATATGGTGAACACAAAAATACCCTTATAAGAAAATTACAAATGGAAAACAATGGTCTCTTTGAACTTTTTTCTGACACACACCTTCTCTCTCTCTCTCTCTCTCTCTCTCTCTATCTATCTATCTATCTATCTATCTACCTATCTCTATCTCTCTTTATATATATATATATATATATATATATATATATATATATATATATACACACAAGTTGAATCATTTTGCATATATATATATATATATATATATATATATATGTAAAATGATTCAAAATGTTACCTGAAAGTTTTTTTTGCTCACTCTGAATATATATATATATATATACGATAGAATGATCTCCCGGTTTTAGGATTTAAGTTGTCAAAATCCAGCATAAATTCTATTCAAAATTTTATTTTAAGAAAGGAAAAACATTGCCATTTTGTTTTATTATTGTCATCACTTCGTTTTAAATATATCATTATCCAAATGCCTACCCTCACGACCTATACAAGCTGGAAGCATCACCTTGAAATTCTGCAGCTCTTGACTAGTCATTAGTATTTGGCATTGCTACATTTTCGGACGAATATATTCCTTCATTTCGTCATTTCTCTCCGACCTATTTTTAAAGATTTGAGTCTTCAGACCCCCCCCCCTCCCCAGGGGAAGAAAATACAATGGGGACAAATCTGGGGTGCCAGCCAGTTATGGAGTGTCACAATGTAGTGAAATTAATTCCAATCACAAACGCATCATTTTCACCATTTTACGCCATGATGATGAATTTTATCCCATGGCCGTGCAGTGGCAATCATACCGGTCTCTGTATATACAGTATCGCTAATAAATAAGAACTACCCTATGAATTTCTTTTAGAAAAAGTTAATTTTCTTTCATAATGTTTTTATATACACGAACAAAAATAGGATTTTCAGTTATCAAGAAGCAAGACAACGGTTAATATATACAGCGTTGACATATTGCGAATGAATTTGCCATTGAAATACATTGAAAACCAGTGGTCGTGCCTCTACCCAAGCAAAGAAAAAAATAAATAAAAAGCCGGACTTCGGCCGTTCTTATAGACATCTGTCTTTTAGTAAGCAGCCAATGAAAACAGGGCATTCCACACTCCTCTGCTATATAATAACATCTTTACCTCATCCGTTTCGCCCGGCTACTTCCGGAATCGATACCGAGATACAGTAGTACACTTTAAATAATTTTACGATAGAAATGTGTTTAAAATTTACAACAGAAATGAATGATTTTGATAGAGAGAACTTAAAATCGAAAATAGAAGCAATTTTTACTGACAGAAAATACAAAATCCACACACACACACACATTGACAAGCACACAAGCACACACACACACACACACACACAATATATATATATGTGTGTGTGTGTATGTGTGTGTGGAGAGAGAGAGAGAGAGAGAGGGGGGATAGAGAGAGAGAGAGAGAATAATTAAAAAACAAAATAATTCAAAACTGAACAATTTATTCAGAAGGAAAGTTGACGTTAAACGTTTCACTTTTGGATTACTTTGTTTTTTCAATTTTTCTCTATACTGTCGGAATCCTTTCCATTATTTACTTTATATATATATCATTATCATCATCATGTCGTGCTGCCAGCACGGATATCCCTGACCCTCTCTCGCCACTTCTCCCTATTATTCATCGCCTCTGGTAGGTCTTCAGGGTTACATCCTGTGTCCTCACATAGCTGCTGTATGCATGTTCGAGCTGGTCGTCCTGCTTTTGCTTGGCCATATGTGGGGGTCCATGGGAGTACATCACTTATGAGCTCGTCCTTGATTCTCCAGCAGTGTCCTGCGTGTCTGGTTCGTCTAACTTGTATAGTTTTCGTGATAGGAGGCAGGTGGCCGTACAGTTGGTGTCTTGTGGGGTGTTGTCGCCAGGACTTGTTTAATATTGCTCTCAACATTTTTGTGTAATTGCCGTCAAGTTTCTTCTCCAGCCGTTTAGTTAGCGTCCAAGTAGTGCATCCATATAGCAGTATCGATACAACCGCTGCCTGGAAGAAACTGCGTTTCATTTTATCGGTCAGGTCTGATTTCCATATGATCGAGAGCCTATCGATAGCTGTCCATGCTTTCGTTAGTCGTGTATCGATGTCTTTTTCGGTTGATGAGACGCTACTCCTAGGTAGGTGAATTTGTCTACTAGTTTCAGAGAGGCTCCGTCTAGTGTGGTAATGTTGCCTGTTTGCTTGTAACACATATATTCAGTTTTGTGTGCATTGACATGGAGGCCACTGCCTGCTGCGGCTCGTTCCAAACTATGCAGTAGTGTCTCTGCTTGATTAGGCGTATTCGCCAGTAACGCTATGTCATCATCGTAGTCGGTTATATATATATATATATATATAGAGAGAGAGAGAGAGAGTGTGTGTGTGATAGATAGAGAGGGAGGGAAATAAAAGAGAAGTAAAAAAAATTGATACATCTTGAAGCAACAATTGAATGTCATTGGTCAACCAGACAGGAAAAAACAAATGGTCTGACCTTTATATGAAAAAAATCAAATTTGGGTTTGAGAGATAGCGTGGCCGGAATTTGTTGGGTTTTTTTTCAATAGAAATTTCTCATTATTTCTTTGTCTGAAGATGCCAATCTAACATTTAAAAAATATATATAGTCAGCTGAAATAAATATTATTACAAAAAATATGAGTAATTTTTAAAGGTTGGTCTTTTATATATATATATATATATATAATTGAAATTTACAGAATCAGTAAATAATAGTGCTCAGTGCACAAGAATGTAGAGCAACAACATATTTCAACTAAAAGTTAAAGAAAGTCAAAGGTATTTGTCCGAAAGTGAACGTAATAGCATGATGGTCGTTCGAACCCACTACCTACGATGTCGCACTTCAGCACTTTAGCCACTACTCCATGAGGGCTCCTCCAATGGTAAAATTGATGCTATTCTAAGATACCTTACGCATATAAGAACGCTATTCTGTTAGAACATTAACAACTACTTTTCATACTGATTTTTCAAAGCATTTCTATAGGAAAACCATTAGCAATGAGTTTATATTATACATATAATAGCCATATTTTGTCAGTAATGCTTACATTAATTTCTAACTCATGACAGCCTCTTTCTTCTTGATTATTAGTGCATTCCTCTCATGAAAGCATAAAAAAAGCATAGACACAATACATAAAAGGAAGTGCAGAAAAATTAGACAACTACGTACAAATGTATTGCTTCTCCACTAACAACGGGGGCCACGTGATCTCGCATGTAGCCAACGGAGTGGCATTGGTGTATCTATCCAGATTCATTTCAGGGCTACCTATAAGTGATATTTACTGATTCTTATGTCATTCCACATATAAAAAAACCCCAATCCAAACAAACATTTACATATGGTGTAGCATTGCAGAACCAATAACATCTCGGGCAACTTTCTGCAGATATACGAACTTGGCCGTCTGCTCGAAAGGGTGCCAGTCTTCAACAGCTTATTAGTGATGTGCTTCGCTGTAACCGATGATGGTTTGGTTTGGTTTCTTTGTTTAATGGCATATCAACCATTGTAGGTTATTTAATGCCAAAGCCATTCTCCTAGAAGAACGGTAGTGGTACTATTTAACCCATAGCTGGGAGGATAAGTTCATACCTTTCCCAGGGGTATTTGCACGAAAGTTCATACCTTTCCCAAGGGTATTTGCACGAAAGTTCATACCTTTCCCAAGGGTATTTGCACGAAAGTTCATACCTTTCTCAAGGGTATTTGCACGAAAGTTCATACCTTTCCCAAGGGTATTTGCCCGAAAGTGAACGTAATAGCGCGACTGGAGTTCGAACTAGCTTACTACGATTCCGCAGTCCATCACTTTAACCATTACACCACGAGAACACTCCCCTGTAACCAATGAGGTGTCAATAATGGTAACCTTGTTGAATGAAGACAACCAAATAACATAGAATACAGTATACGCGTTGACTGATGGGTTAAGTGGTACTAACATTTAATTAGTGTATGATTTTATGCAAAGTTTTCATTTGTTGATTGGATGCCATGCTACAAACCTCACAAGTAATATTTACTTAAATCAAATCAGGGATCATTCCTTGTAATCCAGTATAATCCAGTACAACTTGTCAGATCTTACTTAGAGTAGAGATAGACACCCGTTAAGAAACCCGCTCTGAGAGATGTCATAAAGGGAAATTACCCGGCATGCAATCCCGACGACTTAATCAACGGATAAGAAACTTCAAGATGACTTAAGTATGAAAAAATATTTTTGTCAAACAATTCGGGGTCTTTTTTGTTTGTAGTTGTTGTTTGAATAAAAAAAAAAAAAAAAAACTAATCGTCTCCCGAAAATAATTTTTCACACATAAGTTGAATGGTTTTCGCACCAAAAAAAGACTATGATGATATCCTGCAGAAACTATCACAGATGCAGACAACGCAGATGATCTAGTGCTTCTCAGAAATGCATCTGCTCACGTTTAATTTCTGCTGCATAGCCTGGTGTAGGCAGCAAGAGGAATTGTTCTCACATAAAACAGAGTTCATATGTTTTAATGGAGACATCTTCTCATTAAATAGCAAGCCTCTGAAATTAGACGTGTTCAAATATCTCGGTAGCAATATCTCTTCAACTGAAAGCTATTTCAATAAACGCATAGGTAAAGCATGGACTTTCAATGACAGGTTATTGACAATATAGAAATCTAATATCTCTGATAAAATAAAACGGGGATTTTCCAAGCAGTAGTCGTGTCAATACAACTGTATGGCTGCACCTCTAGGACTCTTACAAAGCGCATGGGGAAAAAGCTCGATGGGAACAACCAAATGGTACAGCGTGCTATTTTGAACGAATCCTGAAAGCAGCACCCTACAAAACAGCAATTGGATGGCCACTTACTCCGAACTCACAAAGCATCCAAGTAAGATGAGCAAGTCGAGTTGCTGGAGAAGAAAGGATGAAATCTTCAACGATGTTCCCTTATGGACTCTCACCCGTGAACACACATTCATCAGCTCTGTTCAGACACTGGGTGCCGTCAAGAGTACTTACCTAGAGTGATATTCGATCGGGTCAGATGACAGTAGAGTGTTAAGAGAATATGTGTTGTTCACATATGTTTTATAATTACGGAATGATTTTTTTTATATTAATCATTTTTCGTTAATTATATTTTATCATTTGGTTTGGTTGGGCTTTGAAATATTCGGCTCTTAGTGCAGATGCACACACATTGAGTACAGTTCACGCTCGTGCGCAGAGGATATAACAATCACAAATGTCATAATAAAAACCCCAGATAGAAAATGAGACTGGGATGTGAATGACGTCATACCCAGAAGCGATGGGCTGAGAATTTGGTGATTTTGAAAAAGACGTTAGTTGAGATTCCACTCAGGGCCGGGCCAGTCCAGCTGAGGGTTGACAGTCGACGATGTAGGAGACAGATGGTTTGTCTGCTTCAATGGCAGACAGTTGAAGTTGAAGTCTGACCATGGAGTCTGCAGATCTCTGCCGACAGAGATCTTGGGGGCTACGGGATGCGCAACGCGTTTGTTGGGTCAGATAGTACAGTCAGCGTAGTAAAAATTATGTCTCACTCTCCTCGTGTCGAAAAACTAAAGTCAAGAAGTTAATAAACGTTTCGTACCTGAACAATGGAGAGTCGTCAGTGTTTCGTATTTCCCTGCATCTGTATATTTGTATAGTTGTATTGTGACTATACCTCACATACCCTAAAATGGTTATATCTCATAACTATCTTTTGAAATTTGAAGTTTGAAAATTGGTATGATTAGTAACGTCTTGGTTTGGTTTGATTCAGTTTTGTGGCACATCAACCATTGTAGGTTATTAATGCCAAATCTATTTTTAAACATATAAATAATTCTATTTCAGACAATTCAGTTTAGTATAAGTATTTAGCGTAAGTACAGTTTCAATGTCAAAAACAGTTCTATTTGAAACAATTCAATTCAGCATGCAAAAACAGATTTATTTCAAGCAATTCAGTTTAGCATTGTTACGCAGTTTCAATGTCAAAACAGTTGTATTTCAAGCAATTCAGTTTAGCATAAGGACACAGTTTAGTTCTACTTGACCCAAAGATAGGGCCCTATCAGGTGCTACCCCTTCGGGACAGAGTGGACCTGGGAGCGATGGCAATGAAGAAATACTCAGCTTTCCCCAAAGCTACAGTATGATTGACGCCTCAACATCAGATTGCTTAGTGTCATATCCAGGACACTTGTTGTGGGGGTGGGTCTTACCCCTCTGCAGAGAAGAAGTCGGAATATTCTACAGCCCCAGCTGACTGGTCAAAGTAACGTCTTGCAAGACGTAACTTATCATACCACTTGCTTGTTAATTATTGATTATGTTTACAAAATTCGTCATGTTGTGAAAGTCATTTGCCAAAGGTTGAATAACGACACTTGAAAATCTTCACCGGGATCCAATAACCGCGCAAATGAATTTTGATAGATCTACATCGAATCGCTTGACTGTCTTCAATCGACAGCTGAGCCATTTGGCTAGGACTGTAGAGGCCTGAATAAGGTTGTATGGACAATGGACAGTTGCTCATGCATCAGGTCTTTTCTTCCCGACAACGTCGAACCGCGTTTTCCCACTTTTGCAGCTAGCTAACTCGCAATGCTGCTGGTAGGCGGTTTTTTTTTTTTTTCTTCTCGAAGGCTGGTTACCTTTAAAGAACACAATCTGTCCACCAGCTTATCTATAGATGGAGAGAGAAGAAAGATTCATCTCTTCCTCAAAGGCATAAAAACAGTGAAACGCGGACTGCCTCATCCAGGATTAGAACCCAGCGTGCCTCAATATTAATATAGATAGATGATATCACTATGACATACGTTAGTTATGTTAATATAACCTGAAGACAGATCTTGGTCTAATATATATATATATATATATATATATATATATATATATACCTTTAAGAAAAACAAAACCCGGTCACATTAGGATTATAAATTTATTTCCATCCTGCTATGGGTATTGATATGAATCAATAACACCAAATTTAACATGACTTGTTCAGATCCATTGGATATAATACAGCCAGAATGGACACAGGAGGGAAGGGTGGGAGGGGGTTGAAGAGAGGTCAAGAGTTTCCTCCCAATTTCGCCCACTTCAGACAAATATCGTAGATAAAGTTTAATTAACTATAACAATAGGATTAAATTGAGATTTGAGGTGAAATGAATAAAATAAAATGAGAAACCACCGTGTGAATTGGACGTATGTACATTTCAGTGAAAAGGTAACTGAATAAATGGGCACGAAGATAAATTTTGAATTTAAGATTTTAAAATTTAAAATTTTAAACTTTGAATTTAATTTAAGATAAGTATTACTGTAATCTTTGCTTATGGTTAATAAGAATTGTTGTAATTCCTTAAATTATGGTTAAATCTGAAGAATTACGTTAAATTGTAAGTTAAAATGTGAGTTAATTTACTGTATAAAGTGAAGTGAACCTACTTCTAGTTACTTTATTGTGATGCCGACCGTTAATAAAAGAAAAACCGGAAGTGGGCGAAATAGGGAGGAAACTCTTCACCCCTCTTCAACACCTCCCACCCTTCCCTCCTGTGCCCATTCTAGTTGTATTTATTATATCCATTAGGATCGGAAGGTTTCCTGTTAAATTTGGTGTTATTGATTCATAGTAATACCCTTTGCAGGATGGAAATAAATTAACAATCCTAAAGTGACCGGGTTTTGTATTTCTTAAAGGAATTGTTGCTCTATAATGTCAGTTACATTGAGCTCTTTACCAGGAAGATTTAAATGTTCAAAGTTGAATAATTTTATTGTCCTGACGGAATTATTCCCGTCTTCGGTTTAACTGGACTGAATAATACATATATATATATATATGTGTGTGGAGAGAGAGATATGGGGTAGTATTTATTTTCGGTATATGACTGAAACCACGAATATTCTCATATGTGCCACTACTTTCGGAGGCGCGCATAGCCAAACGGTTATCGTCGCAGGAAATGATATCAGTCACCCGTGTTCAAACCCTGAATGAGGCTGTTTATGGTTTATTTCGAACTTTTGTCTTTGGCAAAGGCATTAGTTCATTTCTTCTTCCCGGGCAGCTATGGGTAAATGGAAGGGAAGACTGAGTTCTTTAACCTTTTAAAGACGACCAGTCTCGTAAAATGAAAACTGAATTCAAACCTGCAGCACTCCCCTTAACAAATTGACCTTGTGTCTCTTACTGATTTGGGGTAAATACACCAACCTTGGGTAAGGCATCTGATTCGAATTTACTGTTCCATCGTGCTTATCATAAAGATTGATATTCACTCAGGACATTCCCGTCGACTGACGTTCATGGTCTAGTGATTTTTAAAAATTCTGTGAAAGCTATTCTAAGCCCTACCACTAAACCTACTCTCTCTCTCTCTCTCTCTCTCTCTCTCTCTTTCTTTTACTTATAAATACCTAACTCATGTGCGATTGGCTATTCCATATAGTATTCCATATAGATGCTCATTCACCTGTACATAATTTGATGTCGTCTTCCTGCCTGCTTTTATTTTTAACCCAAAAATAAGATGCAAGCTTTTGCACATTACGGTCGACTGTACGACTTTGTGACTGGTTGCAGGTCAAATGATAAACTGACGAATTGTAAGTTTTTCGTCAGAAAGCCTCAACTTAATCATAAACCATATCGTACTTACAGAAACCTCGAAAACCACAATATATGAGGTTGATGCAAAAGTCTTCAGTATATTTTCTACCAAATTTCTTATTTATATAAAATCAAGTCATTATTCACTTATTTAAGTTGTTTCATTATATTTGTTCAATTTTACAAGGATCGGTTAAAAAGTTCATTCTGTCTGGTGGTCGACACACTTCTTCTGTTGGTGTTGCAGTGCTTAGATTCCAATGATAAAAAATCAACTGCAGATAATACATTTTATGAATTTTTCAGCCTACAAACTTTTCAGCCCAACCTCATGTATATATATATATATATATATAATCTTTTATTTTTCTACTTTCTTTTTTCTTCTACTTCTAACTCTAGGTTTTTGTCTTCTTCTTCTTTTTCTTCTTCTTCTTCTTCTTCTTCTTCTTCTTCTTCTTCTTCTTCTTCTATATTTTCTTCTTGGTCGTCTAACGATATCGACGACGACATTCTATTCAATTAATATGCTTGATTGATTGATTGATTTTAACCGCATAGTAACCTGATTGAAGTTATTTAATGCAAAGAGATTACATGATTGAATGGTTGGTTGATTTTTAATGGCATATCCACACATCTATGATTTTGATGCCCATAGGTCAGGGAATCGCATTCATTAAACTATATTATCTACATCTTTTGTGTAATTATTTCTTATGAGTTTTTGTTTTGCACACGGCCCTATCGAATGCAAACAAATTTTTAAAAGATCCACTTGACTCAAAGATGAGACCCTAACATGGTGAATCTGAAGAACTAAAGCCTCACTATCAGATTTCTCATACTCAGCACTTCTTATGGATGGTGCACTCCAGTGGTCGATAACGTATGGGTAAAAATATATACGTAAAAAAATTCCTTCGCTAACGCTGAGAATAACGAACTCAGGGGTAAAATATCCGACTGACGTAAAGTCAGTAGGATATCGATACCAGCTGGAAGAACCTTGTCTATCTAGTCACACTGAATAGTTGTGATAAAACGCACAATTTGTCCATGGATGACAGTATATACACATACATATATATATAGATATAACATCACCCATGAAAAAGAACACACAGACAAATTTCTATCGAAAGCACGAAAGATCTGTTTAAAAATTATTCGTCTCCGATGAGAATGCTTGAAGCCATAAAATTGAAAAATATCTTTATTTGTAGCTATAATTGTTTACTAAATATTGTTTTTAGATATGACCGGCCAATTGGTCCAATGGATAGACCATTCTCCAATGGCTCGGGAGACCAGGGTTCAATCCCAGGTCGAGTCATACCAAAGACTCAAAACATGGTACTTGATACATCCTTGCTTAACACTAAGCATTATAAGATTCAAGGGTAAAGTGGAGCAATCCAGGGGAAAGAGTAGTGCTCTCTCGAACACCTCGGTGTTGCAGCTATTGAAAAAGGAGCTATCAGGTCGCCCTCGACTAAAATCACCAACTTTACTTTCATATATATATATATTACCGATAGGATAGATTGTTGGCCAATGGCCAGAGAGACCGTGGTTCAATCCCCGGTCGAGTCGTAGCAAAGACTCAAAAAATGGTACTTGATATCTTCTTGTCTAACACTCAGCATTATAAGGTACAGATCAAGGGTAAAGTGAAGCAATCCAAGGAAAGGAGTAGCAGCCTCCCCAACACCTCGGTGTTGCAGCTATTGAAAAGGAGCCTTCGGGTCGCCCTCGACTACAGTCGCCAACCTTTTTTACTTTAGACTATATAACTCTATGCCAACAAGTGACTATTATTAAAAAAGATTGAGACAATATAATTTTACTGTTACATAGGAAGGCTTGATATCATATAACTGTGAACCAAAAACTGTTGAAAAAACAATTATACAAAAATGTAAATATACATTTACAATGAACGCACTTCTCCAACCACTAGCCATAATATAACCCGAGACAGTTGAGATGCCATTAAGATCAATCCATTAATTACTCAGGATTTTATTTTATCCCCACAGTAAGGTGTATCGGTAACACAGATTCCTTGATTCTCTCATGCCATACGTCCCTTTTGACCATCAAACTTGATAAGTGTCATCTACAACCAAAAGGGAGGATAATAGAATCGTCTGTTTATTAGGATAGACTGAGTTCTTTAGCCTTGGTTAGGCAACCAGTTTAGGAAAAGGAAAACTCTGAATTCAAACCTGTTAAATGCCTATTAAGAATTGACCTTGTGTCACGTCTTCCCCGTACAGAGGAGTTGGTGAATATATATATATATATATATATATATATATACGGGGTTTACTCATTTTTGGACGGCTTTGTCTTCCTATTTTTGGTTACAAAATACCAATGCTTTATTCTGAGTGCCTTTATAACACAATGTGAGGTGCCCTCTAGCGTCACAGAGTCACACCCCAAACATATAATCGCAATAATTTGGACTATGGAACAACTCCCCATTTGTTTGTTTTTGTTTTTTATTGTTTGTTTGTTTGTTTGTGTGTTGTTGTATTGGGGGGGTCTTTTCTTTTATTTTTGTTTTGTTTTTTTATAAGTTATAGCTTTACGACTGGTATCATTTACCGTTTTACATTTAAAAGCAAGAATGAATTTCCCTCTCGCCCAAAGTTCTGATTATGAGTCATATTTCAGCTTACAAGAATGGCTTTGGCTAAAAAAAGGAATAGCCTTTAATAAAAGACCTTTTAGAATTTCTTGGCGTTAAATTTGGAAAAAAACAAGGTCTGAGATAAAAAGTCTAACAGACACAGTGCGGATCAAGGTCACGTCAGCATGCTTACCAGCTTACGGTTATCAGTTGATATTAATAATTAGCTCTGTCACTTCATGCGTCTGTCTCTCTCTTTCTCTCCCCCTCTGCCTCTCTCTCTCTCTCTCTCTCTCTCTCTCTCTCTCTCTCTCTCTCTCTCTTTGTATATATTTATATATTCATCCCTCTCTCTTTAAAGTTGTATATATATTAATAAATCTATATTCATCGTGAGAAGATATCAGTCTCTCTCGCTTTATGTCACTTTTTCTCCCTCTCTAAATATATATATTGAGAGAGACTGATATAAATGCATTTATATATATATATATATATATATATATATATATATATATATATATATACAGAGAGAGAGAGAGAGAGAGAGAGAGAGAGAGAGAGAGAGAGAAAGTGATATCCTCTTAAGATGAATATAGACCCACTAATATAAAGGATCATTAAATAAGTTTCCAGACTTTTTTCGTATGAGCACTGTTATTGATAGTACACACATAAAACTCTAGTCTCCTTCGATGTAATCTCCTGCGGCTGCAATGCACTTGTACCGTTCCAACCACTTCTGGAAGGCCCGACGGAAGTCCACTTGTGTGAGCGTGTCAATGACCTTCGTCACAGCCTCTTTCATCTCCTCAATTGTCTCCTAACGACAGCCTCTGAGTTTAGGGAATAACCAAAGTCACCTAACCCTAACACTTTGGCCAATCAACTCTGGTGTATTGACTTCCTTACTCCTCCAACACCTCTCATCATCCCTCACAGACTCCCTGCCTTCCTTGAATCTCTTATGCCACTCAAAAACTCATGCTTGATTCATGCAAGATGGTCGAAAAGCAGTCTGAAGTATTCCATACGTTTCTGTGGCATTTTTTCCAAGTTTAAAACACAATTTTATTGCATATCGTTCTTATAAAGTGTCAGACTGCATTTTTGAAATTCACCAGCTGTGACAATCAGGTTTTAGTAGGGTGTATTCCAATTCCTGGTGTAGCTGTTCATTTGAACCTGAAATCATGAAAATAGGTCAGCCATCTCATGAGATGTATAGCAATGACATACTTCATTTTCAAGAGTCTACGCCAATTTTAAATGCCTGTACAAAAAAGTCTTGAAACGTATCGTATGCACCACGTATATATATATATATATATATATATATAGAGAGAGAGAGAGAGAGAGAATTTGTGTGTGTGTGTGTGTGTGTGTGTGTGTGTGTGTGTGTGTGAATGCCCTAGTGTTGCAATAAGCTTCTTCGTCTTCGTACTATTACTACTACAACTGCAACTTATTCTTCTTCTTCTTCTTCTTCTTCTTCAACTTGTTCTTGTTCAACTTCTACTTCCCGTACTTCTTTTCCTACAACCGGCAGTTCTGCTATTCTTTCTCCTTCCTCTTTTTTCTTCTAATTCTTTTGCTTCCATATCATCTATTTAGTCTTCTAAATCTACTTTTTTCTTTTTTCACTTTTTTTATCATTCTTTTACTTACTCTTCCATTTCTCTTTTTTCTACTTTTTCCTTTCTTGTACTTCGTCAACTACAGTACGAATCCCCGTGGCGTGGTGACTAAAGAGTTTGACTGCGGCCTCGAAGCAAGCTAGTTCGAACTTCAGTCGAGACATTACGTTCATTTTCGGATTAATACCATTGGAAAAGGTATGAACCACCCCTTTCAATGGATTAAACAGTATCACTGCTGTTATTCTACAAAGATAGCGTTGGTTTTAAATAACCCACGAAGGCTGATATGCCATTTAAACAAATAACACGCTGGGGGTTATTTTAGGCCTTGGGATTAATGAATCACGTTTATTATAAATACATATTTAAATTTTTTGAGCAATTGTTTCTCAAGAATTTTTTTTTTTTTTGCACACGGTCCTATCGAATACGAATATTTCTAGAGATTTATTTAAGCCATAGATGGGACGCTAACAGATACTACTACTCCGAGTCAGAGTTGAGCTGGGAGTAATAGCATTGAAGGTGTACTCCACACTCTCCAGAGCCACAGAACAATACCCTCACCACCGGACGAAGTTCTGTCATATCCAAGACACTTCGTTTTGTGAAGGGGTAGGTACTAAGTCTCATCGATAGAGGGTTTTTTTTTATTAAGTCTCTTTTCATGACTGAGAAGTCCGAAAAATTACCTACATATATTTCAGTAGATTCCTGATGGTTTTCGTTTTATTAGTTGTCATCGTTAATGTCGCTGCTGTCTCTCAAGCATCTGTTGATGATCATGTCTAACTGCCGATCTCTTGTGGCTAACGTGCTGGACTGCGACTACGCAGTAATCGAGTTCAAGCTCCAGTCACGTCATAATATTCATTTTCAGATAAATACCCTTGGGAAAGGTATTGAACCCCTTTATCGCCCATCCAGCTATAGCTTAAACATTAACACAAATGTTCTTCTTCAAGGACGGAGTTAGTATTAAATAACCCACGAAAGTTAATATGCCATTAAACAAACCAAACCAAACCTATTTAATAATCATATTTTGTTTGCACACAATTTTAAGGTTTCTAGTGTTCCTCTCTAGTACTAATAATTTCTCACATATGACCTTGGGGCAATGGCAACGAAGAGGTGACTTCATACTTTCCAGAGGAGCCTCACCCCAGAAGACAGTTTAGTGCTATACACGGGATGCTTTGTGTGGTTCTGGGATCAGGATGTGAGATATAGTTTTAAAAACAAGCCAGATGAAATTATTTAAGTTATCTACAAGAAACTCATTTTACTTCAAATGATCTACAAAACATAGTAATGATCTTGTACATCATTACACCGTAAGGATAATCGCCTTGGTAAGATGGCTTTACGTACTTGTCCATATAAGTTTGAAATAAAACTCTAAACCATTTTTTCCCAGTTGGCTGAGTCTGCAGAATACACCGACTGCATCTCTGCAAAACGGGTAAGACCCCCACATCGAACGAGTGTCCTGATTATAACTCGAAACAATCTGATAGTGCCGTTCCAGTAATGCTGGAGCTTTGGGGAATGCAGAGTACCCCCCATCATTGCCATCGCTCTCAAGTCCTCTCTGGCCCGGAGAGGTAGCACCTGACAGGGTCCTATCTATGAGTCAAATAGAACTAAAATGCGTACTTATGCTAAATAGAATTACTATGGTACTATTTAACCCATTGATGGGAGGATAAGGGGGTTCATACCTTTCTCAAGGGTATTTGTCCGAAAGTGAATGTAATAGCGCGGTTGGGGTTCCAACTCGTGTTCTACGATTCCGTAGTCTATTACACCCCGAAAACACCCACTTATGAACAAGAGAAGTTCCGTTTGATAATTGAAAAATCTCTTCAAGACGAATTTTTCTTATTTAGCTATCAGAACACTTCTCTTTTAGGAATGTGTCTGATTTTTTTAATATTGATTTTTTATGGGTTTATAACAGTAATTCTCACGTGTGACGCGTACCTCACCGATGAGGCGCGGTTATATTTTTTTGGGGGCTTGTTAACAGACCAAGTTAATGGTTTTTAAGCTTCCTTCACGGGAATTGCTGAAAAAATTTGAATATGAAAGAATTGAATATTACCAGGAGGCATCCGATTTTTAGAAATACCAAAGTGGAGGTATGGCCCCAAATCGGTTGGGAACCACTTGATTAGAGAGATAACGGTTTCAAGTTAACAAAAGAAAGAAGCAGAAGGTCCTATTTACCAACCCCTCCGCTCGGGCAGGATATGACACAAGGTCAATTTTTAAGCGGAGTTTAACAGGTTTAAATTCAGAGTTTTCCTTCTCCTAGACTAGTTGCCTAACCAAGGCTGAAGAACCTAGTCTGTCCTACTATTTACCCATAGCTGGAGGGAGAATAATTAGATTCATACCTTTCCCAAGGGTATTAGGGCTATGTGAAATGCAATCAGTCTCGTCCAGGATTTGAACTCGTGCCGCCGTGTTCATTTCCTACGACGATAACAATTACACCACGGGCAGAAGGTATCCCGCACAAACAATTACGGACGTGGACAACGCCGATGACATAACGCTTATGGCATAGTAAGGAGGTGCCCGTGGTGTAATGGTTATCATCGCAGGAATTGGACACGGCGACACGAGTTCAAATCCTGGACTGCATTTCACATTGCACTAATACCCTCGATACTGGACACGAACATGGACGCTAACAAAACGTATGGAAAAAAAGTTTGACGGTAACTATACAAGAATGCTGCGAGCAATATTGAACAAGTCCTGAAGGCAGCACCCTTCAAAGCAGCAGCTGTACGGCCACCTACCACCCATCATGAAAACTATCCGAGTAAGACGAACCAGACTTCCGGGACACTGCTGGAGAAGTAGGGACAAACTCATAAGGGACGTACTTCTTTGGACCCCCTCACATGGACGAGCTAAGGCAAGACGACCAGCAAGAACCTTCATACAACAGCTCTGTGCCTTAAGACCTGCCGGAAGCGATGGGCGATAGAGACGGGTGGCAGGAGAGGGTCAGGGATATCCTAATGGCGCGACATGATGATGATGATCTTTTCAATACAAAATATAATGTTAAAATGATCTCTGACTTCCTATCAAAGTAGGGATTTAAAAATATAAATAAGAAATAAACAAACTGTATACATACAGATCAGAAAGTCAGAAAATTGTTTCAATATTGTATTTATATCGTAAATACAACTAAAATTCACCTAAATAAAATCATACAGTCATTATTTTCAAATCTGACGAATTTTCTGAGTAAAGGAAGATTTTCTGAATAGCAGTAAAGTTTGGGACCGTAGTCGAGGGCGACCAGAAGGCTCCTTTTTAAATAGCTACTACACCAATGTGTAGGGTAGGGCGTTTCTTCTTTCCTGGATTGCTCCACTTTACCCTCGATACGTACCTTATATTCCTGAGTGTTACGCA
Source organism: Sepioteuthis lessoniana (assembly GCA_963585895.1). Taxonomy (NCBI): domain Eukaryota; kingdom Metazoa; phylum Mollusca; class Cephalopoda; order Myopsida; family Loliginidae; genus Sepioteuthis; species Sepioteuthis lessoniana. Next base: position 37,100,260 of record OY757916.1, on the reverse strand, counting down.
AGTACCATTTTAAAACTCTTTGGTATGATGCAACCAGGGATTGAACCCAGATCTCCCGGATCATTGGCGAACACTCTACCCACTAGGTCAATGAGCCGGTTCTGAATGGTAAACAACAAAAATTAGTCACAAAAAATGTGTGACTATTCTAATCATTACTATGCCGATATTATCCAATTTGTACGGTAGAAAATTACAATGTCACCAAAAAACTCCATACTTAGCCCTTCCTTCTTTTTTTTATTCAGTGTTCTGAACATTTAAAAAGCAAATACTGTGTCATTTTGTAATCTAATAACTTGACTAGTTCTTGTTCAAATTATTTCAAATTTTAAACACAGGCGTAGAAATTGTTGGAATGTGTGACATATTAAACGGTAATACTGACAATAAACTTGAGAAAATCATGGGTATCAAATCCTGAGTCAATAAAGATTATTCAATCCACTTGAGCATCAAATCCAAAAAGCTCAGAACTCCAAAGAGGCAAATTCAAATTGCAATTCCGACAGCCTCAAGACGCTTCATCTTTGCTAGAAATGTCACATTAAATGGTCCATAGGAATCAAGTTTTTTATAGTGATTAGAAGATTCATTTTATCCCACCTGCAATGTCAATGGCTATTCATTTCAGACAGGAAATTGTTTAAGGCTTATACCATGAAGATAATCTAATAGAAATTACAAAAAAAAAAAATTATGTTTAATGCTCTATTTTTTTTTCTTCTTTTTTCCTTTTTTTCCAGTGAATGGAAAATAGGTTTGCATCAATGCTGATTTGGACATGGCACAAAATGTCTAAAAAGGAAAGCTGTCTTTGCGGTGCAAAAGAATCTGAACGACGATCAGTATTGAAAGAGATGGTCGAAAACTTGTGATCTCTTTCATGAAATCGGCATACCTTTGAATTTTTCATTCAAATTTTGAGGAACGAATCTTATTATACTCCACATTAAAACTGTTTAGTTTCATTTGCCTAAACGATGTAGTTACTCAGATATTTATCTCTTAAATGATATCCCACCCGGTCGGCTTGGAGTACAGATACGCCGACTATACATTATCAGGGGGTAAGGGCCAGCTAACAAATGTTTTCGGTATGGAAAAAAAAAAACTGAATTTGATATTGAGGCTCCAGTCTTGTTGTTTTGGGGAATGTAGAGTTTTCCTTCATTGCCATTATTCTCAGGTCTATTCTGAGTGGAACTGGTAGTACCTGTTCGGTTTCTATCATAGAAATATATACAACTGTTCAAACATTTACTAAGGATTATTATACACAGTGATTTGAAACCGTACAGATGTATGCAAGTTGTTCGTATTAGGAATCCTTAATAAATAGAATTACTAATGTTAAATAACAATACTTAAAACCATTTAACTGTACAAACATATATTTAATTTTTCATAGAATTATTAGAATTAGATATGAATACTTGTAACCCGTTAACAATGTGTAAACAAATGATAAATATTCAATGGAATTATTTATGTAAGATAAAAATTCTTAAAACGATTTAACTTTTTGCAAACCAATGAGCTCTAACAGCTTGTTTAAAAATAAAGTTACCAACAAATTATTCACTTACAAATTACATATGTATATATTGTCATCCACAGACAGACTGTTTCGTTCTATCAGAACTCTTCACTGTTGCTAGATACGAAGGACGCTCGAAACCGGGATCGAAACCCGTCCAATTTTACGTTAGACTAAGTCTCAGACCACTCGGCCAACAAGTGGACCACGTTGGCTAAGGGAATTTTTTAAAGGTAGTTATGTAGCAGCAGCACCAGCATCCGTTTGTTTTACATTTTTATACCCTATCGGCTACCAGAGTGCTCAATTCTTTCGAAGAGCTTTGGATTATGCGAGCAGCGGCCGACAATTCCTTCGCCAGAGTGCTCAATTCCTTCGCCAGAGAGCGTAATTTTTTCCCGGATATCAGCTTGTGTAATATTCTTTAATTTGCAAACTGTCCCATGTGGGGGGGTTCATACAATCAAAATTATGGAATAGCTTTTATTAAAAAAATTACCTACTTAATATATATATATATATATATATATATATATATGAAAGTAAATATGGATCAAAATCCGACAGTATGAAGGGAGCAGAAAAACATAATCCAAATAGGTAAATTTATTATAATGTAAAGTCGACGTTAGACGTTTCGGTTTCGGTTTCAGTAACCATCATCAGGACTTGGATATCAAAATAGTTGACATAGTGATGGATGCTTGTCGAGATAACAGGAGTAAATGAAAAGTATACAACGAAAAGATACGTGCCAGACACGTTCTTAACACTTTTGAATAATTAACGATATGTGCACATTTGTATCATTTCGTTGTATTCTTTTCATTCAACGTCGACTTTACATCATAATAAATTCACCTATTTGGATTATGTTTTTCTGCTATCTTCATATATATATATATATATATATATATATATATATATATATAGAGAGAGAGAGAGAGAGAGAGAAGAAATGCAGAATCAGAAGAAATCTACCTAGGTTTCATCTAAATGGATCATCAGGATGATCCCGACTAAAGCAGGGTTGGACCAAACAACATTTTATTGGTTAAAAGACCACTAAGAAGAATGAAATTATCATTAAAAAATGAATAAAGAAAAAGTAATAAATAGGATAAAATCAAATAGTGACTTATCTACCAAGAAGCCAGCCTTTCTTGTTCCTACAAACATTAAGTATTTCTAACCTTTGATTAAGTAATTCATTGGGATTATAGTAGGAAGCTATGGCATGTTTTCTTTTAGTCGTTTTTTTTTTCTAATGGAAATCTTTTTCTCGGATATCAGCTTGTGTAATATTCTTTAATTTGCAAATTGTCCCATATGGGTTTTTTTCATACAATTAAAATTATAGAATAGCTTTTATAAAAACTTACCTACTTAATATATATATATATATATATATATATAGAACTTATAGATGAATGACTTGTGAATATATATATATATATATATATATTTGTAAGTGAATATATATATGTGTATATATATATATATATATATATATATAAAAAGAATTTGGCATTAAATAACCCACGCGGGTTGATATGCCAGAAAACACCAACCAACCAACCAGATATAAACATTTTTGAAACACCCCGTATTTCTAAAGTGTATGAGACACCAGGCTCGATCTTGTAGTCACACTTTAACATCGGAGAAGACAGTAAACCTGGCGGCGCCTTAACAAACTGGAGAACATTATATATATATATATATATATATATATATATATATATATATATATATATATATATATATATCGGGTTAAAAGTCAGTTAGAGAACAGAGAAGATCACGTTCGAAATCTCACAGATTGCGTACGTGACATGAATTTGAGTGTTTGTCTGGCTGGTGAGCTGAGTGAAGTGGGAGTTGAAACTGATAATTTATCTCTGTTTGGAATGACAAGTGCGAGGGCCCTTACATACAAATAAACTAGGCTTGTGTACCTTTATCAGGAAGGGGCTCCAAAAGTAATGCCTTCTATTTATTTCCGACGTAAACTGCAACAAATGCGCGTAACACAATAACACATTTGTATAGAGCATGTTTTTAGCAACGAAACGCTTCTTTTTTTTTCACATAATAATCACCAAAGCACGTCTACCAGCGATGAATAAGATCCCGTATGCCACATTTGTAATATTCTGTACCAGTGGACGTGACCATTTTTTATGGCAGCGACGATATATAATTGTCTGGAAATTGTTGTTGGCATAGTCCATATTTCATTTGTTCGATTTGGATTGACCAGGCACTCTTCATTTCGTTGGTTGGTAATTGTGCTGCCATCACCGTTGCTGAAAGGAATTACCCACCACCTAGCTGTGCTAAAATCCACCACTTGGTATCAGAAAACGTTCAACAAGCGTTGATTAATATCAATATGAACAAATGCTTTTGTAGGGAGGAATTCAGTGAACCACCTGTTTTCATGAACGTCAAACGTCAAACGCCATTTTGCCAGAATGCCACTCAGCTACAATCTGTTACAAGGTGATTAAGATATGGGTTATTGGTAAAAACAATTACTGTCATGTCACCAACATCCAAATAGGGGACATTATTTGCAGCCCATTGGCATAATGGTGAGAGTGTTCACCATTGGTCTGGGAGACTTTGGTTCAATCCCAGGTCAAGTCATACCAAGGACTCAAAAAAAGGGCTCTAGAAACCTCCTTGCTTAACGCTCAGCATTATATGGTATGGATCAAGGATAAGAGGAGCAATCCAAAGAAAGGAGTAAAACCCTATCCCACACCTTAGAGTAATAGCTATAGAAAAGGGAACCTTCTGGTCGCCCTCGACTACGGTCCGCCAACTTACAACCTATTTTCAGCTTGAGAAACAATATATAAACCTAATTACTTAGGTTTCTTTAAATGAGAATAATCATGTTAATTTTTTGTTTTGTTCTTTTGAATATTTGTTCATTCATTTTAACGGTATGTCAAGTTATTCGTATCTATTGGTTTGGGACTTACTTTCATTGTCCGTTTACATAAAGAAGCAAAACCAAAGAGGCCAAAAGTCAACGAAAGGCGGATTTAAATTTTTGCTTTGGCTCGAGATGTCGATGTAATTTTCTACTAATTTTCAATTCTTATCTATATATATTCGAATGTACAAGTCAACCCTCTTCACTTCACAATTTTTTGTTCCTCTTGTTTCGGTATATGTGTCGAAATTATTTCTACAGAAGAAAGACAAATGATGAGAAAAGTGAATAAATAAATAAATGACAAATCCCAGGTTCACTCTGACCTGGAGTGGTTGTACCAGTTAAGATCCCACCAATGGATGTTAAATAGCAATGCTTAAAATAACTTAATTGTATGCAAACTAATGATTAGTGTGATTTGTTTTCATGGCATATCAACCATTGTAGGTTATTTAATGCCAAATCCATTTTGATATATAAAAACAGTTCTATTTCAAACAGTACTCAGTACAGCATAAGTACGCGGTTTAGATGTCAAAACAGATCTTTTTCAAACAATACAGTTAAGCATAATTACACTGATTAGTTCTATTTGACCAATAGATAGGACCCTATCAGTTGCTACTACGTAGGGCCAGAGTAGACCTGGTTGCGATGACAATAAAGGGTACTCGACATTCCCTAAAACTCTAGCATTACTAGAGCTTTACCATCAAGTTTAGTGTCATATCCAGGACACTCGTTGGGGAAATCTTACACCTCTCCAGAGATTCAGTCGGTGTATTCCCAAATGATTAGCATTAAATTAGATAGTAAGTATTTAAAGTAGGCGACCGTAGTCGAGGGTGACCCGAAGGATCCCATTTTAATAGCTACTACACTGTGGTGTAGGCGAAGGTGCAACTCCATCCCCCGGGATTGCTCCACTTTACCCTTGATCCTTACCTTATAATGCTGAGTGCAGCAAGGAGGAATCAAGTGCCAGTTTTTGAGTCTTTGGAGTCTTTGACCAATGGCCCGGTTCTAAATAGAATTACTGATGTTGAATAGCAATTGTCGGATTCGTAGCACCGTGCTGTGTGTGACTATTGTCGAATTCGTAGCACTGTCGTGTGTGACTATTGTAGAATACATAGCACCGTGCCGTGTGTGACTATTGTCGAATTCGTAGCACTGTCGTGTGTGACTATCGTTGAATTCGTAGCACCG